>JANEHU010001036.1:0-94256 GCA_027563435.1 Nasonovia ribisnigri | reverse complement strand
TGTTTGTTAAACTTAGTTTTAACTGTACGATTATTATATTTTGTTAAAATTGCATATTTGAAACATTTGGTATCATTGTTTTTTACATTTATAACAGCTTTCTTATTTCGTATAAAATCAGGTAAAATTATATAAGTAGATCCGGTTAACGGGTTTACAATATTAATCCTTAATTGTAATGCATCAATTGATTCTAAACTCCAACCACTTCCTCTAGTCACAAAGTCCGATTCTTCCTTGATAAGCTTATCAAACATTTTTTTTAATAAATTTTTTAAATTTGAATTTGTAAATGCTAACATATTCTCTGTTTTAAATGAAATATCTCGACGTTCCTGCGTTAACACATGTACGTAAACGCAGTCGAGATACAAGTTAAATTTAATACTTGATTGCTGTGTCATTTTTCTCAATTTACAAACTATCATTTCAAAACAGTAGTCAAAAAATTGGTTAAAGTCTATGAAATTAAAATCGGTTTTTAAAATAAACGTTTTTGAACATTTTTTAAATCGATTTAACTGAATAAGACCGCTTCCAATTACGTTCATGCGAGTTCTTTTTGTTATAACGTTTCGCTGCATTTTACTGAAATTAAAATAAGTAGAAATGTTATATTTAAATTAAAAACTAAAAAGTACGCGATTATCATTATTGATTATTATTACAGTCGTTAGCGTTAACCATTGATCAATTAACATATTTATCATATTTCATGTTATTACAAGTCTTAATCTAATGATAAATTATAATATGAATATATGATTTATGATAGTGATATATACATGATAAAATATTAAGTTAGGTATTATATAACTTGATAAAGGCTAATTTCCAATTTAAAAGTACAACAAATTAAAACTATTACAAACTATTGATAATAAAGATAAGACAATATTATTTTAATATTTTACTTAAAATGTTCTCATAACTGATTTTCATACATAGGTAATTGAAAATACATTTCGTTAATTTTACGTCATTAACTGCGTCGTGTATACATGTAATATCATGGTTAAGATCGCAAATTAAATCATGTGTTTCTTTCAATGATAAAAATCTACCATTTTTAATTATATAACCTAATTTATAGCTTAATATAATTTCATTACTTTGAAAATTAATTAATTTTAAATAAAATATTTTATTATTACCAGTATCGTATGCAGTCATATTCAACATTATATTTGAATTAAAACCTAATCTTAATAAAATGTTTTTATCCGAACTACCGTTCCATAGTAATATAATCGCGTTTTGGTTATTAAAATTAAGATAGTTTTTTAAATAATTTCTACTTAAATTAGAATTTTTTGTTTCCATAGCTAAATTTAATTCATTTAATACAACATGTACCTAGTTGATCTGGTTTCTTTTCAAAAATTTTTAGCAACAAATCTCTGGTTTTCATATAGGAAAAATTATTCATTAATGTTATTCTTCCATCAGGTGATATTATTAGTGGTCGACCACGCATACGTTTAATTTTTGATTTTATGTGAGTTTGTGTTATAGCTGCAGAAATAAGTATTAAATCAGTGCATTGATAATTCGTGAATTCAAAATCGATTATAATTATTTTATCTTTATCTGGTTTTGCCTGTAAATATAAACAATTTATTTAAAATATTAGTAATATTTTTTTTAACTATAATTTAAATATTAAATTTAAATAAAATAATATTTTATGTGTATATATATAATTTTATCATCTTTTACTTTTAGTTTTTTTAAATAAATTGTGATTTACTAAATATATTTTAATTAAACATAACATACTGACAACTGAGTTTTTAAATTTTATTTAAATTTTAGATTATTAAAACTATTTTATTTATTTACCTAATATAATGATTTAATTTGATATTCATTTATTTAATATTCTATTTTTTAATATAATAATTTTCACTAATATTTGAAAATGGGTGAAATATATTTATTTTTAGTGAATTATAATTTTATAACTTACATACTATATTGTATTAGCCACTTGATTGTTGAACGTATATCTTAAACGAGTCTTAAACTGAAAAATGATTCGATTCAATCACAAATTGTTGATGGATTAGACTAGGTATTTATCGTTATTTGTTGTTTGTCTGAAAATAAATAACATATATTAATTATTTTTATTGTATAAATATATAAAAACGACATAAAATATTGAATTATTAATTATTTTAATTTTATATAAACTTTAGATTATTTAAAATATATTATTTTTTATTTTACATTTTATTTTTTTTATACAATTTATTTCAAAGTTTAATATTATATATATATATGTATATATATATTTTTTTTTCACTGAAATTTGGAAAAAAATTAACATATTTAATTATTATCAATCATATTAATATTTAAAAAATATAAATAAAGAAATATATACGTAAAATCTTAACTTACTTATTATAATATAACAACATAAATAATCATATTAATCATCAATCCAACCGTTATTCACTTTTCTTGGATATTGAATACTGACTTGGGAAAACAGTAACTGGAATTATATTGTATTGCGACGTGTACTTTTCGATCTGATTGATTTCTGCGGATAATTTATTAACACGTGAATAAATAATTGTTATAACTTTAATAAATGTATACTATGAATGTGATTAACGTTGATCTGATCATTACAACACATATCTGCAAACTTAAACACTTCACATCAAACATATTAATCGTAACTTACTTATTATAATATTACTCACTTGATTATTTGTAAAATGAATTGATGTAAACACAAATTGAATAAGAATTAAACTGATTATTTAACTTAATATAAAATTAGTATTGTATTTGAGTTAATGATTATTGAATTTTGAATGACTATTAAAACTTGGAAGACTCGTGTAAGCGGCGATGCGGCTGTAATAAAATCCGCGACTTACACTTAGAACTGGAAGGTTAAAACACTCTGATGCTCTATGTAAAACTATCATATATTTATATGAGGCAAGCCTACCGTAATTACTTACGTCGTTGATCCATAGTCGTATGGCGTGATATTGAGTGCTGCTGTTTTTTTGAACTTTATACTCTCGATTTTTTATATAGAATCAGTATTAATGTTTGATAAAAAATGGGTAACTAACTAAAAAACTGCTTTAAAAATATTGTTTATTACATTTAATTAGCAGATTATGGGAAACCACGGTCAAGCACTTTTACACTACATTATAATATTATACTAATTATAAACTGCAAACAGTAATTTTTATGATTATATATGTAAAAAATCATTGCAAATTATTGACGTAGGTACTCAGATCAAACGACCTCTAAGCACAATTGTGGAAAGCCTAAAAAAAAATGATGACATAACATTTATTTAATATTTTATACCTAATTAACTAACCATAATACCTGAACGATGATCACACCATATTACACCTCTACAACGTTGTTAGTGAACATATTATAAATACACCTAGCAGACATTGAGTAGGTATAGTTAATACTAAACCACAGCATTATATCGATACACCGTTACATAGCCGCTTGCCACAAGAGACAAGACTATAACAAGCAATACACTCGCTGTTAAGGTAAGTGTTTTAAAAAATCTGTTACATTTAAAATCTAACTGATTAACGTGTTTTTTATTTAAGGTAAAAAAAAACAATGGCTTCCTATTCGATTGTATCTGGTGAAAGCTCGTCAAACGAAGATGTGAGTAAATACATTTGTTGTGTGTGTGTGTGTGTGTGTGTGTGTGTGTGTGTGTGTGTGTGTGTGTGTGTGTGTGTATGTGTGTTTGTGTTTGTGTGTGTGTATATTATTTATAATATGTAAAAAACATAATTTTATATTTGATATATTATTAATATGATTGTAATTTCAGCATGAAAGCACATATTCACAAAAACCTACAAAAATAATAAACAAGCGGAGTAGAAAAAATGATGTTGAGACAACATCGAAAGTTAATAATAAAAAGTCGAAAATAGTTAAGGTAATAATTTATATTATATTATTTCAAAAATATCACACACACACACACACACACAAATAAATATAAATTAATAATACTTTATTCTACATAGCAACAAACAGAATCGTACAAAGACGTTTTTGCTGATTTGATATCGAAAGGAAGTTTCGAGAATAATGTTACTAACACATTAACGATGATGGAGGGAAATTGTTCATACACATTTCAATGCCCAATCGGTTCAAATTGTGAAGACTATTTTGTAATTCAACATTACAAAATAAAATCAATTGAAGACATTCCGTCAGCTGAAAGGTTAATAAAAAAACTTTGAATAAAATAACAAATATACTATATATTTAATCAACAGTAATACAACCATTTATAACTCTCTAAATTAATTATTAAAAATTATTTTTTACCTACTGATAAACAACATTTACTGAATTAAATCATAATTAAAATAATGAGGTTGATGATTGAATTGTTGTTAACTAACTATTATAACCTGATTGAAATATTTAAAAAATGGTTTGATTATACTAGATGGAAGTACGCTGAAGCAAGTATAAAGTTGCATACGACACCTCGAGACGCGAAAGATTCCAACATCATCAGCAAAATAAACGACGTCATGCGGGATATTTTGGATCGGTTTTCGGCTGATCCAAAACGAAAAATAATAAAAAACAGTAAAAAATAAATTAAAATCATGTAATTTATTAATATTATATAAATCAATGCATTAATTATAATTAATTGAACTCTATATAAAATATATTTTGATGATCATGTAATAGCTGATGTAGTAATTGATGTAATAAAAGATGCGTAATACATTATTATAATAAATTAATCTTGTTTCTGTCTTACTATAATATTGAATTCCATAAGGTAATTATTTATGATTTAATGTTCAAACAGCAAAAAAAAAAAAAAAAATTTAAACTAATTTTATACTATAATAGTTGTAACATCATTTAATCACGTGATATCATATCTGCTAGTATATTATTGTGAAATTGAAGTATTTCATACATGAAACAATCTTGACAAAAATGTTGTATAATCTGTATATGCTGGATACGAATTATTACGTACCAAATAAACTAATGAAGGAAAATCATTGGAAAACTTCTGTAAATTCATGGTTTTTAATAAAATCGAATGTACTGCAAGGGGAACTTTTCGCCTTGAACTTTTTTGATCTCCCTGTAAATTTGGAACCAGACTCCCCAACCACCTATTTGGAATTTTTAGCTATACGGTGATCGAATGTACTGCAAGCGGAACTTTTCCGCTTGAACTTTTTTTTTCTCCCTGTAAATTTGGAACCAGACTCCCCAAATTCATACTACTCACATCATTGTAAAATCAATACATTCATCGCTCCGCTCAGAATCTAAAATATATTACCTATATAATATATTTGACAAATTAAATAATGTAGTATAAAATAAATTTTAATTTTAACTATCTGCAGACATAGGTAAGAATATTTGCAGGAAGTATAAGAGAGATAAAATAATGATTTTTTTCTGGAATTAGATTGGTTAACTTTAAAAATTAAACGCTCAAGAATTTCAGGACAAACTATAATATTATTATGTAATAGTTTAGGCAAACATTTACAGTTTAAGATATTAAATTTTTTATTTAAGTTATTTTAAATGGGTCACTAGTATCTTAGAAAGTTATTCAGAACAGTAGATAATGTCCGATAATGTCGGAATATCAAACTGTATTTCATCATTATTATTAATTATCATAATTTTGATGAGTTGTTAAAATGTATTATGTTATAAATACTTGTTACGTTGCCAAGAACTATATTCATAATATGAGTGTTCAGTATATTACCTTAATTAATCTTATTGTAATTTATTGTATAATAACCAATGCCTAATTTCCTCCAAAATTATAATACAAATCTCTCCCCAAAAACAATACCTATTATTTTATATTAATTATTATTTATGTCATGTAAAATACAAATTAACATGATTACTATATATTTAAAAAATAAAATAATGTTCATGAAACTGTTCAACTTGAACTTATTTATTTAAAAACAAATAATCATTTGAAAGATTTATATAAAGATATCACAGATAAAAACACAGATTTAATACATTTTTATAAGACTCTTACTGATGATTTTCCAAAAATAAAAGAATTATCAATGCGTATATTTTCATTATTTGGTTCTACTTATATTTGCAAACAAACGTTTTCACGCATGAATTACGTAAAATGTTCTGAAGGATCTCGTTTGACGGATGAACACTTACACTTCTTATTAAGAATTGGCGTTACACATTTCACTCCGAATAATGAAAGATTGGTAAAAGAAAAACAAGCCCAAATTTCACACCAATTTTTTTTTATTAATATTCAAAAATCTATGTACTTAAATTATTAAATTATTTATTTATTTGTAGTCCATTTGCATCTACTACACTAATTAATTTCTATTGATATTCTAAAATCCAATGCATTTTTTTTTATATAAAAATTAAAAATTGTAAAATATTTTATATTCTTAAAAACTTAATAAAATACATTTTTTATAAATAATATTTTGTTTTTTACACCTATAAAAATTTCTAGTTTATATAAAATGGTCACGGGCCGGTTGAACATCTGGGCGGGACCCGTTTCGCCCAAAAATGACCGTACTCGTTTCGCCCGGGTACCCGTTTTGCCCAAATTTTGTTTTTATATGATTCCCGTTTCACCCAGAGTAGTTTAGACCAATTTAAAATTAAGTTGGCAATAATTCAGTCAAATATTTGAGTATCATTTAGCGTTATCCAGAAAACACCACGAGGAAGCGATACTCTTAGTTTTCCAAAAATTATACTATTATACGCACGTCATTTTTTTTTCACAAAAGTTTAACACATTTTTCAAAATATATTTATTTATACCACCTACAGTTTATATTTAAAATTATTACACATTTTTTTTATGAATTCATAACGAGTAATTTCATTTGATCGGTACCTCGTTATTTGTTTCTGATTGTGTACTTTCCTTTTAATTATATTCGCATATTTTGATGTCTTTGGTATTTTAACGCTATTGATTTTTATATACGTATCAGTTTGAACGAAGTTTTTCACAAAATTTAACCAACTTAATATAGATGGAGAATTAGAAAAAAAATGGTCATTGAAGAACGGATGAAACGACTCACACGCATTCATCGTAAGCAGAATACTCGCTGAATTACATGCCCATAAACGTTCCCTAAAATATAATATTTGACTGAACTATTGCCAACTTAATTTTAAATTGATCTAAACTTCTCTGGGCGAAACGGAAATCATATAAAAACAAAATTTGGGCAAAACGGGTACCCGGGCGAAACGGGTACGGTCATTTCTGGGCGAAACGGGCTACGCCCGAACATCTTCGCGGGCTGGATCCAGCCGGTTGGGTACGCCTGCTGTAGAGTGTAGGTAGAACAAAAAGATGATAAGTTCTAAATTAAAAAGGTTTTACAGCATTTTAACTGTTCCAAAAGGTGCAAATAGACACAAAAAATTAAAAAAAATTAAAACATCAAACATAATTGTAAAGTCAATACAGTCTACTTCGAATCAAAATGTATGGTTAAGAGCCGTAGCAAGATTCATCAGAGAACTTGACCATTTAGTATATATGCACCCTTGTAAATGTTTTTAATCCCCTCACCCCCCACAACAACACACATTCACATATGAAAGATTTGTTAATATATATAGTTTTTTTTTTAAGTAAAAATGTATTATACTGTTTAGTGGGCGCTACACACTCGTGCGTTACAAACGCATAACTTACCAAATTCTACGCTCAGCAGACCACGTTTCGCTCCGTTAGTTTAAAATGTAGAGTGAATTGACCTCTTTTAAAATGTAAAAGTAAGAATATTATATTACCCTCATATAGTTTTATATTTTAATTTTGGTACAATTTATGAGTATTTATATTATGTGTATGTGTGTGGTTGTGGTTTATGTGGTAGGGTGTTAAAAACATTTATGGCTTGCTTCCGAGGTGTTTTCTCAGATGTGACCCTGGTACCAAATTTTACGTTTTTAGTCACCTTCATAAATAACAAACTTATATATAGATATAGTATCTATAGTCAGACTTTACAATTGTTGTTCATATATAATACAAAAAAAAAAAATACTAGAAACCTCTCCGGTAAACATATAATTGGCATATAGGTATAGTATCTGCAAAATAATCTGATCAGCCAATAAAAATCAAATTATTTAATAAATAATAAAAATATATCGTTATTATTAGTATAATACACTCACGTATCAAAATGAACAAAAATTTTTTTGGAGATGCCGGGGACCGAACCCGGCGCCTTTCACATGCAAAGCGAACGCTCTACCACTGAGCTACATCCCCATGTGAAAGATGATCACAAATCGAAGTAATTTAACTTATTCAACAAGTGTATATTTTTCATTGATGTATTTAATAATGTATCATAATTTTAAGAGTACCGAGTAGGAAACCTAAAACCTATCTATCTCGGTACCTCTATACGAGAATTAATTCATAAAACATACCTAAGTAGTAAGTAAAAGATAGTTATATAAACTATAAAATATTCAAAAAAATCTAACCAGCTAAACCTATTTATCTACCTAAAATACGTATGTAGGTTAGATTAGGCTGGTAGGTAACTATTTTTTATATTTTATAACATATAATATTCAATATTGTATAAATGTATAATATTAAGATATACATACATAAAGGGATACCTACGTATTTTAGGGTGATAGTAAATTCCTACACGGTAAAAATCAGGTACTTATATTAGTTTCTACATCACGGCGGAAAAAATTAAATATGTATAATGTAACTAGGTTAAACTTCATAACAATATTACAATATTACGATATATTTCAATTGTAAAATTTATATTTAAGGAATATTTAAGAGATATTTTTATTTTCTAACCGGTTTTGTGTTACGCTCTGTTAATCATTATCAACATAATCACCATAGAAACAAATAAAATGTAAAAATTGACAAATTCCCCCTTGGTAGGAATATATATTGAAATTTTCAAAATGCTGATGAAATTTGTCAAAATGTCCACTTTAAATGCAAATAAAAAATAATTTTGCCCATGTATTTTTAATATTTTTGTACTTACATTAATGAAATGTTTTAAGAACCTTTCATTAAATTTTTATAAAGAGTGAATATATGTCAAAGGTGTAACTATTCATAGCAAATTCTAATAAAAAAAATTTGGCGAAAATGTCAAGTGTCTACGCATGGTTTTTCAGTTTTGAATTACACCAAAAAAGTTAAATCGATTTTTACAAAATTGGTATTGCGTAAAAAAAATTAATTTTAGATTCTGAGCGGAGCGATGAATGTATTGATTTTACAATGATGTGCGTTTTTTTTTTTTTTTTGTGTCTTTCAACACCTTCTTTTAGGACAGTAAAAATACTTCAATTTTCTTCAATAGTACCTCCCCTGATAGGAAAGTGAATCTAGTTGGTACTTTGGGGGGTCAAAAGTTAAAATTTTTCAGTAGTTTTTAAAAGCGTCGTAAAAAACAAATGAAAAATTAAGGAAAAAACGGGAATTTTTACAGAAAACCAATTTTCGACAAAATCGATTTTGGTTTTTGGTATAACTCTAAAAGAAATGACCGTAGATACATGAAATTTTAACTGAATGTTTATATTAGCATTTTTATACACCATAACATTTAAAATATTTTGATTTGTCTTGAGCTGTTTACGGACATTTTAATTTTCCAATTTTTTTAGGTTTTTTTTTCTATAGATTTCTTTTAAACTTTATTTGTTGGGTAAAAAAACTTGAAAGTTTAATACAAGGCTCCTAATATATTGCTAAAATACTATATGAAAAATATTAAAAAATCTGTCACAATTTTTATTTATAGGTAATCAAAGTTCAAATTTTTACAAAATACGTAAAAATTACGAAAATGTGAAAATTATTTTGAGTTAGAAATTCATAAAATGTTATTTTTTTAAATCTAAGATTTGAATTTCTGATACCAAGTCAAATTAAATTTTTATGAGCGTTTGAAGTTCATATTTTTACAACATTGGATATTCACTCGTTTTCTCAAGTAGCAATTTTTTTATTTTGGTGTAATTCAAAAATGAATAACTGTAGATACTTAAAAATTTCACCGAATATTTATATTAGCATTTTCTATACACCATACAATTTTGAAAATATTTTGACTCTTTTTGAGCTTTTTACAATTTTACGGACCATTTCAAATTTCAATTTATTTTTTTTTTCATATAAATACCAATAAAATTTTATTTTTTGGGCCAAAAATCATGAAAATTGAATACAAGGCTCCCGATGTATTGTTACAATAGCAATTGAAAAATATTGAAAATACATACCACACATTTTTTTTATAAGCATTTATAATTTGAATTTTTACAAAATTCATCAAAATTTCGAAAATTATATCTATCATTGTAAGTAAACATTTATAAAAAGTTCAGTTTTTATAACTAAGAATTGAAAATTTAAAACAAAGATTCTAATAAATAGTAAATACTGTAATCAAAAGATCTAAAAATATATAAACACAGTTATTTTTTACAGACATTAAAGTTCAAATTTGGACGAAATTACATATTAAAATCAATATTAACGAGTAAATGTATATATTATAATATTTTTCCAGCATCACTGATAATTTTAGGCTAATAATTAAATAATATGAAAAATATTAATTCAACTTACCAGCTACCGTATAATAGCTTATCAATATAATTTAAAAATCCTAGACTGACATGCCGTCGCCTCTCAGAATCGTTTTTCGTACACAATGATATTATATTATTGAGTTCAAATTTAATACCATCCATTATACACTATACAGTGACCTACTTGTAACCTACTGTACAGCGGAGTGACATCCACTTGACCCTCTTTTTTTATTTGTAATTTTTGTTAATTTTACTTGACTGACCAAATGTTAGGTTTCCATATTATTATCTGTCTGTTCGATTGTTACCAGAACATAGTTACCACTTACTATTGATGAATATTATTTATATTTTATTTATTTGTTTGTAGTTACTATACAGTGTACATAAATTATATAATTTATATATATATATATACCTAATAATATGGTATTATAATTTATTGCATTGCATTAAAATACGTTAAGAAACGGGGAATTGAGCACGCTTGCAAAGTGGGATTTCCTAACTTGTTTATTCAATCAACTTTTTAATAAGAACCATGCTTCAATAAAAATTAAAAGTTACTAAAGTTAAACGCGAAAACACGCCCATTGCGCAACAACGCAACGTACGAACGATTTCTGTGCATCGGCACCGTTGAACGTCAGACTAGCGGCGGCAGCACAGAAAAAAGACGTCCGTGATGTGCAGCTCTACAGGGGGGGGGGGGGGAGGGGATTGAAAGTTGTAGATAACTCATCTCATCGTGCGTCATAACGTGGTGCTGGCTGTAATATCCAGATTGGAAAAGGGCAGCAGTTTGAACACGAATTGAAATTACATATTATTGTAAAATTTCCAAAATTCACCTTAAACACTTTTACGAACAAAATACCACAATTAATGGTTTTTATAAAGGATTTAAGCGAGAATTTTGTTTTAATTAAAAATGCATAGAATTTTTTATTTATAACTATGATTTGAAAATTTCAAACGGGGTATTACAAGAATAAAAAGAAATTCAACAAAATTTCATAAATATTTTCAATCCACTTCTAAAACTTAAATTTTTTATAAATTTAGATTTTCGTGCGTAAAATAACGATTTCTCTTCAAACATGTTAAGTTCTTTTAGTAATTAAAATATTATTAACCATAATAATATTGGTTAAAACTTTGGTTACACTTAAAAATTGTCATTAAATGTATTGCAAATTTTTACATATAGTATAATTTCAATAAAAATTATAAAATATATTTAATATAAGCTTTTATTGGAATTTTATTTATTCGATTTATTTGATTCTTAATTTTTATAAATACTGATGTCATTTTTTGACAAAGAGCTTAAAAGGGTGATTAAGGTTATTAACCATTGATACTTTCAATTTTAATCAAATGTTTATTTTATAATGTTCTATACATGATGACATATTTAAAATATTTCGACTCGTTTTGAGTTAGTTATGCTTATGACATTTGAAATTTTAAAGCTTGTTAGTTTATAATTTATAAATTTTAATAAAATATATTAAATAAGGGTCCTTTTAAGTTGTTATAATAGTAGTTGATAAATATTAAAGATCCGTGTATCGAGAATTTTCAAATTTATTGCAGTTAAAAAAATGTAAAATGTTCAATTTTGTGGTTGAAAATTTTAAACAAAGATTCTCATAAATAATTTATACTGTTACCAAAAAATCTAAAAAATTTACAAACACATCTATTTTTTACAGATATTTAATTTCAAATTTGGACAAAATTACATAATAAAACCGACAATAACAATTTTAGTTATTTTGTTGTAATTTTTACATATTATATTGTTTTGAACATACATAACTGTTTATAAATAATTTTAATAAAACAATATTATTGTTTTAAATCTGAATAGTTAAACTGTTGATAAATTTAGTTAAGGTGAGTATCTATTTTTATTTTATTAATTATTAAACATGGTATGTATTATTTTATCAAGTTTTATTCAGACTATTAAGTACACATTCTGAACTTTATAGTACAAAGTTAAGAGCCTTTTTCTCCTAACATATGTCTATTGAACCACAACAAATTTGTTTAAAAATTAAAACAAAGAACTATTATTATTTAATATTCACTGTATGTAATAATGTTTATTCTATGAATAAAAATTCTATATTCGTATGATTAAACGTTTTAACGTTTTATTAGCAACAGTATTATTCGTTCGTACAAGATTATATTTGTTTTCGTTTAACTTATTGTTATTTAATAACCATGGAAAATTATCAACAGAAAATGGAAAATGGATTCAACGGGGGAGACGATACAAGGAGAACTGAACTGATCGTGTCTGCAGTAATTGAATTAATCTACGAACTGATAGAGAAAGTTAGTACGGTTTTGGAGTGGCATAGCGAACCATGAACTGTGAACATTGATTGTGCAATCATTATTTGGATCTTTGGTAATGAATATCTAGCTAATATACAACAAGGTTAGGTTAACATTGCTACCCTCACCATTTGTCGGTTACAATCAATGAAATTTGAATCTAAATAATTAGAAAACATTTAGGTCAATAACGCATTAAATACAAATTATTTACCTACATCTTGTTTGGAGTTCAGTAAAAATAAATGAATTGACAAGTGTTAACTGTTTACAAAAAAACATTTATGGCTTACCTCTGAGGTGTTTTCTTGGATGTAGCCCTGGTACCAAATCTTGCATTTTTAGTCACTCTCTTAAGTAACAAACTTATATATAGGTATAGTATCTAAAGTAAGACTTTACAATTGTTGTTCTTATATTATACAAAAAAAAATTACTAGAAACATCTCCGGTAAACATATAATTGGCAGCAGGCAATGCTACTGATATTGATTTTGTTTAGTTTTGTTAATGTTTGACCTGTATTAAAAATTATAACAGTCAGCGCAGACCTAACAGCTCTCATCCATTGTTTGTTAGTTCCCAAAATAGTCTAATGTTGCCCCTTAAGTATTAGCTGTAGCGAGGCCCCTTAGTAGAATTTGTTAAATTAATTATCATAGCAGTTGATTTTAGTCATGAGATAAATAACTTTGATTGGTGACCTCTTGGTTGAGAAACACTGTAAGATACTATACATTTTAAATAAAAATAGTACATTATTAATTAACGTGCATAATAATCAAAAGGTTATTATACTAAGGTATTAAAAATTAAGAAATCTCCATATGTTTGAAAATGTGAAATATTTTATTGATGAATAAAAAAAAATAATATTAAAAAAAATAATTGAATTGATATTCAATACTTCACACATCCTCATCTAAAAACAAAAAGAAAAGAAATTAAATAATAACTAAATGCAAATCTGTATAAAATATTCTATCTTAATGTATATGCTTACTATACAAATACTAATTTGTATCTTCTGAACTTCTGACCATATCTTGTAAGTAATCAATATTAGGTCTTTCCTGTTAAATAAAAAAAATTATTTTTGATATACCATATTTTAGTATGTTATTAAATGCATGTATATTATTATGATGATACATTATAATATGAACAATTCAGACCTCACAAGTATTTTACTTTATATAAGTGCTAAAGTGCACATTAATAGATAAATCAAAATACTAGGTAAAAATAAGCACCAATCAGTGGCGAACTGGGAAAACAAATTGGCCGCGGGGCAACAGACGATTTGGCAAAATGATGGGCCCAATAATAATAATAAAATATTTAAAAGCTATAGGCCCAAATTTATTCAAGTAGCCCAAATTTTTGACGGACCCACATTTTTGATCACCCACCTGCGACTCTATCTAGGTCGCCCTAGGCAGTAACTTATGTATACTTCTATATCCTAAAACAGTTTAAAATATGATTTAGTTATTCATTAAGAATAGAAATATTCCATATAATCACACTTAAAATGTTGCAAACATTCAAAAAATATAGCAATAAGGAAGTTCTCACAGTGAAAAAGTACTTGCTGTTATCTGACTATCGATGCTACTTTTTTATCAAAAATTATAAAAATTATCAATAAAAAAAAACAAAAAACTTTTTCATTTCAAAAATTAGTTTTTTCTATAGAAAATATATTGTTATTTTTCTGTAACATTTTCAAATAAGAAACTACTTATAAATATTACCTATCACTAAAATATTCATACACAAAAAAATGTAACTAAAAACATAAACAAAATCTAGTTATACTTAATGAATTAAAATGAAAAGCAACTATTATAAGTGTGTTCTAGTGAGGGTTTACTTATTTGTTGTGACTAGTGGGTAATGTAATTCATATTATGCCACTCATTAAAATTTGTTTAAACTTTGCAGAATATCATATTGTTATTTGTATAGGTAATTTTTGTGAAATCACCTTTTTTTTGCAGCTGCTCAGTGTAGACATAATTGTAACACAGATAAGCCGGACATTTGTTGTTGGTGTCCACTTATCACTAGTAAGAATAGATAAAAATATAGACCCATCATCAAACACTTGAGGATGAACTGGAATGATTTGACCAACAAATTTAACCTTGAAAAATACATATGTAAATAAATTGACTAATATAATATATTATAAATTGTTTACTTCAGGCGGGTCCAAAGGATAACATCCGTGGGTATCAAAATTGAATTTTAACTCGAACCGTTCTCCAGCATATAAAGATCCTTCAGGACCTTCTATATTTATAATCCAACTAAAAAGTAAAATTTAACATAAGATAGGAATACAACATTTTTGATACTTGTATTTTATGTAAAAATTATAAAATAAGTTTACATGAACATCTGTTTTTGTAAAACCAATTGAATTTGATAAAAATATACTCGTAAGTTGTTTCACTTAATAAAATAGTCATACACAAATGATGGTTGTATTATTAGAAAATCCAAGTTTAATATTTTAAAATAATTGTAATTTAAAGTATATTTTTTCTATATCCAAATTCCTGTCGCTGAACTAGTAATAAATATATCATATATTGATATTAGATCTTTATAATAACCATAAGATCCAAAAAAACTGTATATTATAATATAACAAAAAACATGATTGAAAACAATTCATTTTAGAATTAAAATAATTACCCAGATATCTATGAAGACTTGCAATGTTAATAATATTATCACAGGACAAATATTACAGACAATTTAAATATTTATGTGTTACATACAGTGTTGGGTGAAGTACTTTTAAAAATTAATTAAGTTATTTTATTTGTTAGTATTATAAAGTGTCATGAAATTATTTACTTTTAAAATAAGAAAAGTAACTAAGGTACTCTCTCTACAAAAAAAAAAATGTTATTTTATTAATTTCTAAGCAATTTTTTATCAATATACAAGGAACCTGCCTAACTAGAAATACACTTAAGTAAAAATATATAATAATTTGAAAAAGATGCAAAAAGAAAAAATGATTAATAAAAGATATTAAAGACAAATACACGATACCGGCATAATACGGCTATCGACTGATGGACTGACACCAAGGACGGAATAACAGTTTTCAATTGTGTTATTAAATATTAGCTGTATGGATATATAAATAAATAAAATCATAATAATTGTATATAAATAAAATCTTATAAAAATAAACCGTTTTTTTATAAAGGGCCCAATGGTTATTATAATGTATAACGCTTCAATACAAATATTTTTATTTATTATTTATCAATGCATAATATATTATATTAAACCTATCAAAAAATAATATTGTAATTTAATATAAGTTGTAAATATTATAGTAATAAGTATTATAAAATTAAATAGCTTTTGTGGGACAGATCTAAATTCTTTCACTTAAAGTATTAAAAATAAATAACATTTATAAAGAATGAATGAAGAATTTTATAAATTGTGTTTAAATTACTACTAGCTAAGTGCTAATCATGTTTATGCATTATAGTTTATAGAAATGTAATGTTAAAAGAAACATGTAACAATTAAAAGCTTAGTAATAAGAGTATCTACAGAGGATATTCATAGGAAACGTTCTTTGTTCCTATTGTTGTATTTAGAGAAATTGAATTAACTTTACTCAATTAAATTTACAGTGCAAGTAGACAATGTCAAGTTCTACTCTTTCAAAATTGAATTGAGGCGAGATAAAATTAAATATATATAAATATTATATTAGTATTTTTAATACCCACATTAGATATATGTCAGGTTATAATATTATTATTATTTTTCAATTCACAATAGGCAAAGCTGTAACACGTTCTACATTATAAATTACTTATTAAAAGTAATTTCCATTCCATTTGTATTCCTTGGAAATAATTCTAATGAAATTACGAAAGGTAACTTGTTACAGTAACGCGTTACTATTGTCACGTTACAGCCCAACACTGGTTATAAGACTATACATTATCAAATAAATAATGATTAAAAACACAAGCAACGATTAATTTTATTACTGGCCTTCGAATATCTCTTCTAATTTGATCAGCATCTATGAATACTCCTTGTATTGGTACTTCAGCAAATGATCGTAATTCTTTTCGAAGTCTTCTCTATATAAAAATGAAAAATTATAATAACTTTTTATACATTATAAAGATCAAATTTTATCAAAGTATATGAAGATAGGTACATACATTACTAACAGCTTTAAAGTCCATCTCACGACGATTTCCAACAGTAAATTAGTTAATTAATTTTACGTTTTAGTATTAAATATCGTGTTATTCGATCAACGAGAATTTAGAAATTAAGATTTAATAAAGATACTTGATATTATCGTAAGACAATATAAAAACGACAGTCGTCAGTCAGTCGCTGATCGCTATACCCTTTTGATTTGTTTAACTTCACAAAGGAATAAACAATGGATGACGCTGCAGAATGGCGCAAAGGCATGATGTTAGGAACACTTTTTCATTTTATCAGTACTGCAGAGGCAAGTGGGCAACATAACATTTCACCGATTAAATTATATGTGTACGTTTATAGTAACACATAGGTTTATATGATAAAGAGGACGTCGCACCCGTTGTCTCCGTCTTACACACGTACGACATACCAACTTTTCGTTCGCTAGTTTCAATGGGGTGCTGTCAGTTTTGATATTAGAGTGAATTGACCTATTATCAAACTTTTAGGTAACAACATTGTATGTGTTCTCTCGTTGGTCTTTTACGATATTTCAATTTTTAAGTGAGATATGGATATGTAAAGTATTAATATTTTAAAATGCTCACAATTCACGTAAAAATTAAAAAATAGTAAATAACCAACGAGAGAACACAGATAATGTTATAACTTCAAAGTTTGATAATAGGTCAATTCACTCTAATATCAAAACTGACAGCACCCCATTGAAACTAGCGAAAGACAATTATTTGCATTGTCGTACGTAAACAACATATGCGGGTGCGACGCCCTCTTAAGCACAGAATATATACAAATACTAGGTAGACGACTCATCATTCCTAAAATGTAATAATAACATGATGAAGCTGACAAAATGACCGAAATTTTCTTATCTAAGAGGCGAATGCTTACAAAACATTTATTATAATAAAATATAAACCGTGAAAATTGTATGGCGAAACGGAATTTTGAAAATAAAATAAATCCAATATAGAAAAAGCATAGCGCAACTGAGTCCTCAAAATAATGTAAAGGGCAAAATATATAAATGGTATATTGTTCCTATTTTAAAATTTTTTTTTTTAATTAACCGTATATAATACAGGTTAAGCTCTTAATGAAATATCCATCATAATAATATATACAACTGAAAACGGTATTCCACAACGGTCAAGGATCAATTATAAGCGTCACAAAATACGAAAACCCCACAAATTACATAATTCTTGCCGACGACTACTATATACATATTTTTGTAATGGCAATAACATAGAATTAAATAGTCGTATGATCAAAATAGTATACTTTATACCTACTATAAATTTATATTAATTGTTGTTGTCTCTTATTTCAATAAACCTATTAGGTAGGCACTGTTATTATTATTTAATAACCGGATTATTTAGCAGATACTATAACTATATAACTCGTATTATTTCAGAGGGTGACTAAAAACGCTAAATTTGATACCAGGGTCACATCTGGGAAAACACCTTGGAGGCAAGCCGAACATCCTAGCGCTTTCTGTAGAGTGTAGATACTTCATAAAGATGTTAGATTCTAAATTAAAAAGGGTTTACAGCATTTTAACTGTTCCAAAAGGTGCTAATAGACACAAAAAATTTAAAAAAATTAAAACAACACACATCATTGTAAAGTCAATACAGTCTACTTCGAATCTAAATGTATGGCTAAGAGCCGTAGCAAGATTCATCAGAGAACTTGGCCATTTTATATATTTCCGCCCTTGTCAATGTTTTTTAAACCCCCCCCCCCCCCTCCAAAACAACCACACACATACGCCTATGAAAGATTTGTAAATATATATAGTTTTTTTTTAAAAAATATGTTTACCTTATACATGGTTATTCTGTTACATATTTACTTATTGTGCTTACAAGTACAGATTGTAAATTTTATTTAAATATAAAAAAAAATTATACAATACAAATAAAAAAAAATATTAGAAACCTCTCCGGTAAACATATAATTGGCAGCAGGTAATACAACTGATATTGATTATTTTAGTTTTGTTAATGTTAATATACTCAAATCGTATTTAAAAACAAAAAGATAATGATTCAAAACTTATTTAATTCACATTATGCAAAAATTTGCAAAATAAAATGGTCAAACCTTATAAGCTTTTTGGATTTCTGACACAAATATATAGCTCCACATCAGCTGTTTAAGACATCTTAAAAAAAAAAAAAATATTCAAATTCTTGAAGTTATGACCTGTATTAATTAAAATAGTCGGCGCAGCCCTAACGGCCCTCATCCATTGTTTATTAGTTCCCAAACAGCTCCCGTCGATATAAGTATCATAAATACGTAAACTTTCGAACGCATGAACGAAAAAACTTCAGATATTGAATTATTTGGCAACACAAATTCTTAATAATTTACTTACCATAGGTATAAAATTTAAAAACAGATTTATAATACTAACGATTTTTTAAATAGATACCACCAATAATTTTTATAATTTACTTTGATAGATAAAAATAAACAACACGATTTCAATTTCTGATTTATAAATTATAAATTAAATTTTTTTTATTTCTGGAGCACTGCAGGTAAACAGAAAAATGTTCATCTTACGATGGAATACAATATTCAAAGTATGTCAATCTATAAAATCACTCAATATATAATTTAATCAAAAATTTAGAAAACTAAAACAAGGGAGTAGGTAACCTGTCTGCTGTATAGTAGGAGTTGAGTTTTGTACCTCATCGTCACGAATAACGTTACTGTAATGGATGTGTTAAGTTTGAATTAAATGATAAATCATACCACGAACAATTATTCCGGACGGAAAAGATCTGTTAACCTACATTACAAAATATATATTATTATGTAATAATCATATTATAATATAATTTGTATTGCTATTAATTATTATTATAGTAATTCATTTTACTATAATCAAATATTAATGCACTATAAATTATGAGAAGGTATCTTCTACTTTTATAATTAGGTTTTACCAGCGGCATACGCATTGGATAAGCCTACCAGGTATTTGACAATATTATTTCAACGTTATATTGAGTTATGACATACATACGACTTCGTGACTGAATGATTATGCTACTTTAAACATTTATTTCATAAATATAAATTAAAAATGATTGCATTTAGTATTGAGCTAAATGATAATAAATATAAATTTATCATTTAATAAATCATAAAAATAGATAGTTATTATTAGTATAATACACTCACGTATCAAAATGAACAAAAAAGTTTTTGGAGATGCCGGGGACCGAACCCGGGGCCTTTCACATGCAAAGCGAACGCTCTACCACTGAGCTACATCCCCATGTGATAGATACACGCGAATTGAAGTAATTTAACTTATTCAACAAGTATATATTTTTCATTGATGTATTTAAAAGTATAGTATTGACTGTATCATAATTTTAAAAGTATCGAGTAGGAAACCTATTACCTATCCGTCTCGGTACCTTTATACGAGGACTAATTCATAAAACATACCTAAGTAGTAAGTAAAAGATAGTTATATAAACTATAAAATATTCAAAAAAATCTAACCTGCTAAACCTACTTACCTACCTAAAATACGTATGTAGGTTAGATTAGGCTGGTAGATAACTATTTTTTATATTTTATAACATATAATATTCAATATTGTAAAATATTATAATATACATACATAAAGAGATACCTAGGTACGTATTTTAGGGGAATAGTAAGTTCCCACACGACAGTAGCAGATCAACAATTACATACTGTTAGTTCCTACACGGTAAAAACCAGGTACTTAGTTAGCTCCAATATAACGGCAGAAAAAATTAAATATGTATATAGTATATACGAATTTTCATAAATAAATATAAAGGTTAAAATTCTAATGAATAAAAGAAAAAAAAAATGTAAAAACGATGCAAATATTTATTATATTTTATGTTACATAAGGGTGTGTTGTATCATGCATAATGTATAAGAATATTATAATTAAATCTACCTATAAACTAAGTTAAGAAAACAATTACTGATAACAAAATATAAAACCAAAACAGCTCACATTCTATAAACATAATATGAAAACATGCAACTAGGTTAATATAACAATTATGCAGTACAATAACAATTAGTATAACTTTAAGCATAGTCAGTAAGTATAATGTAACTAGATTAAACTTCATATTGATATTACCGATTGGCTATAGTACTTCGATTGTAAAATTTACATTTAAGGAATATTTAAGAGATATTTTATCTCTAACCTTATCACTATCGACATTATCACCATAGAAACGAATAAAATGTAAAAATGAACAAATTCCCCCTTGGTTTGAATAAAATTGAATATGAAAATTAGTTTTAACATTTTCAAAATGTTAATTAAATTTGTCAAAATTTGAACTTTAAATGCAAATAAACAATTATTTTAAATAGCCTAATTTTTTATATTTGTATTGATTAGTTAAATAATTAATCGATAAAAAGTAAAAAAAAAAATGGTTATTTACCATACGATATTGGACGATTTGAATACGATATCAAAAATCAGATTTATTACGATTTTTAAAAAAGTTCAATAAGCTGTATTACTTGAAGAACAAAAGTATAGTTTTTATTTGTATATAATTCGGATACGAAGAGGGCGCCCGCGCCCTAGTGAACAAAATATGGCATAAAAACATTGTTTCGTAATTCAAGTAATACGGCTTATTGAAGCGGCTTACAGTAAAAATACCTATTATACAATTTGTAGAGAAGAACTTTTATAACAATCGAAAGAAGCCAGATTTTTATATTTTTATTAATTATTTAAATAATTAATTGTTATAAGTAAAAAAAAAAACTGTTAATTTACCATGTGATATTGGACGATTGGAATACAATATCAAAAATTGGATTTATTACGATTGTTAAAAAAGTTCTACACTAAAATTTTTATAATAGGTACATTTACTGTAAACCACTTCAATAAGCCGTATTACTTGAACAACAAAAGTATAGTTTTTATTTGTATAAATTCGGATACGAATACAAAATATAATAATTTTCTGCAGTTTTCTTATAAAACATACTTTGCGCGTTCCAATAATATGGGCTACTGCAGAGTGGTTTAATTGTAAAAACACCTATGAACAAAATTGTAGAGGAGATTTTTATCTGGTTCCATAAGAAGCCCTATTTTTGATATCTTTAAAACTTCATGATATATATCGTGATTAATAATACACTTTTTTTAATTTTTCAAAAGTTATTTTTAGGACTTAGAAATGAAAATTTCAAAAATCGGGCTTCTTACGGAACCAGATAAAAATTTCCTCTACAATTTTGTTCATAGGTGTTTTTACAATTTAACCAATCAGTAGCCCATATTATTGGAACTCGCAAAGTATGTTTTTAAAGGAATTTTTCGAGTGATTTTTTTCCGTGACACGTCCTCTTAAGCCATTCTACAATATTATTCTATATTTACGATGCAAATATTATCAAAATCAAAAATTAAATTGCCATTAAAGTGTCCGTTATTTAGGGGTTTTTCTATATAAAACTGGTGAAAATATCCCCGTTCCCATAAAAACGTCCGTTATTCGGAGGTGTCCGCTATTCAGAGGTGTCCATTAAGGGAGGTTTCACAGTAATAATATCGTTAATGTATCATAATATATTCTTGGTAATAATATATATAGACAGACACACCGTCGTAAATTCAAATTTAATATAGTTAGTGTTTGAAAATTTCATGAAATTTTAAAAAATGAAATATTTCATGAAATATTTCAAAATGTGTGAAATATTTCAGTGTTTTAATAAATTTTGTTTTATTTTTAAATAAGTTTTATATTTGCATATAATTGTCATAAATTACCTTCATAACTGTATGGCACCTGTATGTATACCTAACCTTTGGTATTATACATTTTAAATAGTATTCAACATTTAACATTTTTAAATATTTTAATGTTTAAATGATACAAGTAGGTATACAATCTTTTACATGTATTAGGTCGTCGACGATAAGCCATTTCTTGAGAAAATAACCAGGTTTTGCTATAAATAGTCGAAAATAAGACCTAATAATAGTAATCGTATTCCATTAATGTCAATGATTATACCTAGAACTCTTGGACTATATAAATATATAATTAATAATTGATAAATAACCATCATTAATATTTGTGTTCAAAAAAATTTCAATGTTTCACGTTTTTGTGAAATATTTCACCATGTAGTGAAATATTTCATACTTCAAACACTAATATAGTACGCAGTGACTTACTTAATGACGAAGTACTGGACAGTACATCTATTTTGTAGGTACCGTAAAACCGGATAAACGGGTTTTTTTTATAAATTCTTATACTTGATAAAATTTTTAAAATATTATATTATATTTTTTTTTATAACCATTTAAAGTTGGATTTTTGACAACATTCATGAAATTTTAAATTTAAAAATATTTTTGTTGTTAAAAATTGATAACATTTTACATTTTCAATTTTTATAGCTAAGCATTGAAAATTTAAAACAAGGTTCCACGTAAGTAGTTTATTCTGTAACTAAAAAATCTCAAAAATATAAACACGCAGTTTTTTTTTATAGCTTTTTTATGATCAAATTTGGACAAAATTAAATATTAAATAACTATGAATAAAGATTTTAGTTTTTTTGTTGTAATTGTATAATATTAAATCAACTCACCGGCTATCGTTTTATAACAATATCAATATCATTTAAAATATCCTAGACTGACATACCGTCTTCACTCAGAATCGTTTTTTGTATACAATGATATTATATCATTGAATTTAAATTTAATACCATCCACTATACAGTGACCTACGTGTAACTTACTGTACAGCGGAGTTACATTCACTTGACCCCCTCTTTTTTAATTTTGTATCTATTTAATCATCAAAAATTTACCAAAACAATTGTCATTTGTCGAACCGAAATCATATTTTATAAAGGATGCATTAATGAAGCATTATTTAATTTACATTAACTTATAGAAGTTTAACACAAAATAATTCTAACTAATACATAACACCATGTTTATGAAGTTAGTATCTTAGTTATAGTACCGTAATTTATGATATAAACTGTACCTACATAGAAAATAAAATTACCTAGGTAAAAGGTTTTTTTTTTTTAAAGGGGCCCATAGAAAATTATTGTGCCGGGGACCCAATCATTAGGCAGAACGACATGTCTTGCCAAAATCGTCATTAGTTGATAACACTTTCGTATAATATGTGATGTTTGATAAATTTTATGATGCAAAGTCACACAGGGCACACGCTTATTTTCTCGTTGCGCCACTTTAGCTTGGGGGGGGGGGGTCCCTTCAGTTATAATTATAATTTGTTCATCTAATCAGGTCCAATGATAGGGGGTGCAGCCGGGTACCGGGCTTCGCTTAGGCCCGTAGCTCGGCCAAGTCCACTAGGTCTTATTTTTAATGTGGAACCGATATTATGTTATCTGTCACTGTCAGTGTGGAAATGAAGCGTATAATAATATTAATCGCGATGGATACAACACATGTAAAAATTGTATTATTTTTATAATATGTTTTAAATGTAATTAGGTTTTATAAATCGTAAGTATTATATAAAAAAAAAAACCATTTAAATATATGTAAAGTATACTGAATTTTGTCATTTTAGGAGTGTATAGAAACACAGTCGTGATGGTTCATACGTATTACATTGGCTACATTGTAAAAAACAAAAATAAATCCATTTTTGTTGGCACTTTTTAAGATCAACAAAAAAGCAGGGAACATAAAGGCATAAGTATGTGGTTTTCCAGAAGTCAGTATCAGCATGTAAAAATCAATTTAAGTAACCACAATTACTGATAAAGGTTAAACTATATAACACTTAAGATTTTTGAAATGTTATTTCTAGTCAAAATATTTTTGAAATCAATTTGATCTGTTTGATGTTTTAATTTACTTCACTTTAACTTTACTCAATCTACTTGGCTACAGATTTTAGGGAGTTATTGTTTTAGAAAATGTAATCAAATTTTTTGTACTCTTGTTTTATCACGATAGGATAAAATACCTACTTAATTACTATTTAATAATTTATTTATCGTATGTTTAATAATTAATTACTAATTTATCAATAGCTGTAATGTGATGTAAATTGGTGAAAATTTTTTAAAATTATTAAAATTTTATTTTATTATACCCAATGATATTTTCTAAAATACTTAAATTCATTTTAAGCTATTGCCTTTTTCTATATTTATACAAAAAACATATAGTAAAATATCCGAAAATATTTCACCAGTAACGTACCTATTTTAGTTGACAAGAGTTAAGTCACATCTTATTGTTCAACAATGGAGTCAGATACTCAGATAGCTAGGTACCTAGTTTAAACGAGACTTCAATATTACATAATATGAGTCTTGGATGCTTTTTAGTATAAATAGTTGACGACTCTAATCGATGTATTATACCCGATAATTGATGATTTCGCATCAAAAAATTATTCGTCGCTCAATGTTAAATATTAATAAATTACACGTAAACAATTATTTCTTATTCATTTAAATGTTTTACCTGTTGATATCTATAAAGTTTTTGTAATTTTGTATTTTATATTACAACTTAATTTGAATATCTACAATTTGTGTTCGTAAATTCTTAAAAACGCTTTTCCCATGAAATGTCTTATTGTTTATTTTAATTGATTTAATTTGTGAAAACTCCAAGTTTGTACGAAAAATAAAAATAAATTTTCTGAATAGAGTAACATACATAAAAGGGCCTGCTAAGTAAAACTCAGTATAAATCGCGTACAACAATATATAAGAACAAATAAATATATTTAATATAAAACTAAAAACTAGTACCTCAGTATCATTAATTACAGGCTTGTTGTAAAGTATGGTTGTTAAGCAAAAGCTTATTGCACACATTTTTTTGTTATTGACTTAATAAACTATGTAATGCCCAATAGGTACCGTTTCGATCTTTATCGACGATAAACTGTTCCCTAGAGAAAAAAAAACATTTAATTAAGCCATTAATCGACGAAAACCGATATCGAATTGTCCATAAGACTATAAATGATAAATATATTATATAATATTGTTATAACATTGAAGCATAACTACGACGGCACGATATTTTTAATTAACCTATCAAGAATTAAAAGGATTAAAAAAAAGTATTCGAATAATTTTACTCAAATACTTAACAACACTACTTACTAGGTCAGTGGCGTAGGAAGACTAGTTAGCGCCCCTGGAAACCTAGGAAAACGCGCCTTTTTAGCGATAAAAAAATTTACGAACATTTTGAAGCACAAATTTGCTCCCCTGGCGTAGGCACAGTTTGCCATACCCTATTGCTACGCGCCTACGCCACTGCACTATAGGTACCTACTTAGACGGTCGGTATTGACTAAAAAACAGTGGCTGAACTTCAATATATAAGTATGCATATTGCGTAGCCCGGTAGCCGCATATAAGTAATAGCTATAAAGATATCTACCACATATAAAAAATCGACGGAATAATTGACACGGTACGCAGCGGCGACTAGTACAAAGTACAGGCACCGCTGTGACCCTGCAGTCTACACCTTGACAACCGCCAACACCGGCAACGACAGTACGACACCGTCGATTTTCCCACCTTGCCGCAAAGGCACAGGACTGGACGGGAAGAGAAGTCGCGCCGAGGAGTATCGGCCGCCGGAACTCGGTGCTCTCTCTCGTTCGCCGACCACCGTACCGGACCCATCGTACATACACCTCGTAGTGTTCTCCACCTATATATACATATATACATATCTATACTGTTTTGTCAAGATGGACAAATAAAGTTGTTTATTAAATCGTAATTCGGGTGTTGCGTTATTTCCACCGGTCGTCACCTCATTCACAACACCCAGCGACCGGCGTACCGAGGCCGTCAAGACCACAGCACCGCCGTAACCGCGTCAAAATGGCTCCCCGGCGGGGAACCGAACCCCCGTCTCCCGCGTGACAGGCGGCGACACTTACCACTATACTACCGAGGATAATAAATAAAATAATTCTTTGGCACGATATTATCACCGGGAGCGCTAATGCTCCACATACAGTTCAAACGATTTGCGAAAAGAATTTCGATCCCGACCGAAATACCGGTCAAACAATTGCGCAAACACTCTCGAAATGTGCGTACAAACACCGTAAGGTTGCGCAAATTGGTTTGAAGTTTATGGAGGCATTAACGGCACGAAGTTTGAGAGTATAATTTCTACCGTGTGGTGTGGCCCCACTGGCTCTTGCTTTGTCATTTATTGGCCACGTCCACAGACCGAGATTTAACAGCTGATATCATTATATTATCCCAGTCCGTGCCAACGTCTTTTTCATTGCGTCGTTTCTGTTCTTTGTGTTCTTTGTCATTTTTCGTTCGCTCGCGCCAAATAAAAATTGTAATAAGTTTGTATTGTTTGTGATATTTGTTACGCGCCACTGTGTAGGTACCTACCCACTCGGTTATATCTCGAACGACACTTTTTGCTTTCGTTTTTCTGCGCCGTTTGTTTGGTTGAGAATTCGCTCGGCGTGTGCTGGCCTTGTATGTGATTTCGTCGCGGTTGACATATTTCGAGGTTCGAGTGGTTCGACTAGCAATGTTGCTATAATCGACGTGTAGTACACGGTCACAGTCGTGCCGGCCGGTCGCAGGACTTCTGGGTAGTTTTACCGACGAACGTTTCTCAGACCCGTCGTGAACTGACGACGGAGTCTGACCTCTTCGAAACGAATATACTTATAGTTCAATATTGGTGTTCATAGTATTACGAGCCACCCGACAAGACAGCACTCCCGAGACTGAAACACCATCGATTATATAGGACTGTCGGAAAAACAATTTGTACAGGTATGTATAGCTCGTGGTTTTTTCATATTACACAAATGTCGTCGTCACTCATCGCTCGCTGCGCTCTCTCAGACGATTAAAATTGAAAACATTCCTCGACGGTGTTTAAGAACTACCTAATTCTATTCATGAAAATTTACATCACTCATAGTCAATATTATACATAATTTATTGATAGGTACATAACTAAATACTCTTATAACAGTTTTTTTCCCCCCAGTTTAAGGTAGATTCGAGATCGATTGGCAGTACCTATGTATAATACTCTAAAACTTAAATGAATCTAGAGTCTAAATAGTACAATACTATAATATGATAAATTGGTACTTTTCTGTTATCCCTACTACTGCTCGATGCCAAGACTACCTCGACTACTCAATTATTATGTTATCTCGACTACAATAGTACTATCCCGGTAGTTCCGTATTTTAATATATAATATACAATATGAATTGCCATTTATATAATAATGTATATTAGTATGAAGTTTTTTCAATCACGGTGTGTCGGAAGTAAACCTTTCTCTTAAAAAAATACAAACCCATCTTTTTTAGTGTTTGATAAACTCCAGAGATCCATATTTATTTTTAAATTAATAAATACAACAACGGAAATACGTGGGACTGAATTACTTTTAAGTAAGATAATACTACAAAAATTAACAGGTGTCACCTACAGTTAATCGAACTGGCGGTAGTCGCGGCATCGGCTAATCGACATCACAGAATTGAGACTCACGGTAGTAGGGATAACAGAATAGTTCCTTGTAGTAATAGTACATTTATTGGTATTTTAATCATTATATTAATCAGCTGTACCTTCCTACCTACCTATTTGTACAAATAAATTTTTTTTTAAGAATTTCAATTGTAATTTAACCTAAATTATGTAAGATACTAAATTGATTTAACACTAGCATTGAGATTAATAAACTAGGTATCTTAGATATTTATGAAGATATTTATTCTATTGAACTACTTATATGTTTATCAACATTAATAATTATATAATATAGGTACCTATAAACTAGATAGTCATTATACTATGTTGGTGATGGTTTAAAATTATTTAAATAATATCTATGTAGAGTTTATTGGGCTTATTAATGTATCAAGGTATCTACATTTAAACAATGTTTTATTCAATCTTCAGTTTCCAGGCTAAACTACCTGAGTGATTCTTATACAAATTCTAAATTTTACTTGCGGGCTACAAGTGGGCCATGGGTTGCAACACCTGGTGTATTATATGTACCACTTGTGGTATAGCAGATAATTCCTAATAATTATACTGCTACAATCTAAAAGGGAATATATTATTGAAGAAAAAATAGTATCTGCCATGCTTAAGGCTTAATAAAATCTCAACTGTACATTTTATATTAATTAACGTTTATGCCAAACATAGGTACTTGGATATCTTTGACTATTTGAATTATTTCTTCTTTTTAATTAGGCCATATGTAAATAATAAATGATTTGCATAATTAATATGATATTGTTAGAATAATATTTTATGATTGGAGTTGGCCTAAGTTAAACATTTAGTCATGATAGTCAACAAAGTTAAGTTATAATTGTATATTCCATCTTATGAGGTTATAAATATCAACAAACATATCAAAAACTGTCAAATGCCAAAGTGTGTCAATTTATCATAATACTTTTTTATTTTAATACACTTATTCTATTATATGTATTTTTTTTTTGTTTAAGGTTCAAAAAAATATCCTAATGGAAAATCCAAAATCTGTGAAATGCAGAGACTGAGAACTTTATGATTTTTCATTTTCGTCTTCAGATGAAGACCTATCCAAGGACGATAAGGTTGTTTCTGAAGATGGCTTTAGAAAATGGTCTGCCCGTAGTTGTACAATGAATATAATCCAGAAAAATGCGCAAGAAAGTTAATTCAAAGATATCTACTGCTTGAGTATGTCTCATTTGTATGTCGAAAGAAAATATTAAACCAGTTCCCTAGGACAAATATCTCTTGCAACATAGCATGGTTGGGTATAGTCAAATATAAGACAACAAACATAAACAATATGTTAAGTGTAGAGCAAAGTATTTCATTGTTTTTTCTATTTGAATATTTGAATATATATATTTAACAAAAGAAGAAAAACCCAAGAACGAGTTTAATATGGAGTAAATAAGGACAATGATGAATTCAAGAACTTTAATATATAGTAGCAATATTAGATCTTACATCTTCAATATTCTGTCTAAAGTTGTATTACTGTTTATAATGGTTGTGTTATTGCTAAAGAAAATCTTTATGAATGCTGGAATATTATAATACAATGTCCTATGTGATTGCCAAGAGGAAAATTTGAACGAAGTCAAAGTACTTTTTTGAATGGAATGGCAAACCAAAACGAAAAAGCAAGTCAAAGACAAATAACTATAAAAATCTAATCCAAAATATATAGTGTCCACCACAGGAAAAAAATACACATTGACTACTGATATAGCCAACTCGACAGTGTTAGTCATCCCAAACAGCACTCCTGTTACAAGATATTTTTCTATCATTAAAATATTAAACCAGTTCCCTTGGAAAAATATCTCCTGCAATATAGCATGGTTGGGTATAGTCAAATATTAGACAATAAACACAAACAATATGTTAAGTGTAGAGCAAAGTATTACTATACTGTCTACAAGTCGTATGGATGTCAACAATGCTGCTCCATTTCCTAGTCAATTCATGGTTTGTATGTATTTTTCTATCATTGTGATTATTTATTTATTAACTTACGGTATTTTTCAGTATTTGGTGATGGAAATATAGAATGTTTAAGGATTACAGCTTAATATTTGAATGATGGAATACATATTTTTGTTACTCTTGATCCGCATAACGGTCCAGTACACATTAGTATAATTTCTGTAAGAAGATCAACATTAGCACAAAATCGTTGGAGTCTTAAACGTAAAATATATTTTGGGTAATTGTATATTCATTATTAATATATTAATATTTTGTTTTTGGTATTTACAGAATTTTTGTAGTTAATCTGTTCTTATATTTTATTTAACAATTAAATTATCCAAAATTCTAAATATTTTGAAACAAAATATAAAATCATACTTTACTATGAAATATGTACATTATAACTTTTATAAAATTAAAAATGATTAAAACTATTCACATAAATTTGTATTAACAATTTTAGAAAAATTAAAATATACTGGATTTTGTGGGTTGTTAGAATCTTTATCTGATTATACTTTTGATAGTTTTTTGAGTTTCTTTATTAATTTTGCATTTGATGATGACAAACTAATAAAATATATTTTATACTTTTTTTACAAATTACAGTTTTAGTTACTAACAATTTTTTTAAATTTATTAGATACCATACACACATTGCTGAGTTATTCTGCACAAACCAAGTACTGAAGAATAGGACGGACTTCACATTGTCTTCACTCAAGTGGTTCTTTGTCGATCTCGTAACAGGAGTGCTGTTCGGGATGTCTAACACTGTCAAGTTGGCTATATCAGTAGCCAATGTGAGTTTTTTTCCTGTGGTGGACACTATATATTTTGGATTAGATTTTTTAGATATTTGTCTTTGACTAGCTCTTTCCTTTTGGTTTGGCATTCCATTCAAAAAAGTACTTTGACATCGTTCAAATTTTCTTCTTGACAATCACATAGGACATTGTATTATAATATTTCCAGGATTCATAAAGTTTTCTTTAGCAATAACACGATCAATATAAACAGTAATACAAATTGAGATAGATTATTGAAAATGTCAGACCTAACAGTACTGCTGTATATAAAAGTTCTTGAATTCATCATTGTCCTTATTTACTCCATATTAAACTCGTTCTTGATTTTTCTATTTTTGTTGAATAAATGTATTAAAAAAAAAAAACCAAAGAAATACATTGCACTATACTAAACATATTGTTTGTGAGTGCTGTCAAATATATGACTATACTCAGCCTGTAGTTTACTGTAAGATACATTTGTCCTAGAGAAGTGGTCCAATATTTTCTTTGTACATACCAATGATACATACTCATTAAGTATTAAATGTCTTTGAGTTAACTTTCTTGTGCAGTTTTTTGGAATATACTCATAAATAATTTATGATTATTGTAATTTTTTTTTCTTTTTTATAAATAATTGTTAATTTTATAAATTTATGATGTTACATTTTATGATTATGTCTGACTATGTAAGATGTACTATTAAGCAATTATTGTAATTATATTTTTAACTTGGCATATCATATTTAAATAAATAAGTTTTAGAAGCAGTGTAGTATGTAATAGTTGTAACTCATAAATAATTGTACCAGTATTCTAGGGAATACATATAACATTTTATATTTTAATAAAATTAACAAGTTTCTGGAATATCTCCTTTAAACGTTAATCTATTAATACCTACTAAAATTTAATAAAATGTATTTATTTGTGAATATATAATTTATTTTCATTATATCTATACCTATTTTGAATCAATAATTTATTGTGTATTTAAAAAATTTAACATTTTTTCCTATTTTCCAGTTTGAGTATTATTCAGGGCCATAGATATGGGTGGTTGTGCATAGGGAATTTTACCCCCTCCCCACCTCACTGTATACATTTGATAAATATTTACTTTCAAAACAGGTTAATAAAATATTCAAAATCGGTTAAAAGAATTTTTAAATAACAACCTTTTTTTAAGTTCTAATCAGTACTACTCTGGAAAAGAATTTCATCTAATCATGATATTTTAAATGTATTACAGTACAATAATTTATGAAAATTAAAAATATTAGTATTAAAAATTAGGTTTTAGGAAAATTCATTGATTTAAGAACAATATTTTAATTCCATTGATCAACAACTTTCATTATTATTATGATTGTGTTTAGGGCTTGTGCCAGTATTTTTTTAAATTTATATTAATTGTTCGTTGTACATACTTTCTGAAATTCGAATTGTAATTTCGAAAAAATAGTTGAATTTTTAATCTCCTATACTATGTACTTTAGGAATCACTATTTTAATTTAAAATCAGATGTGCCCAAAATGAAAACAATTGTACTGCAATTATTCATGGGAATTTTGAAAAAAATCTTAATTTGAAGATTTTTTTAAAATTGAAAAATAAAAAGCCTGGATATTTTATCAAAAATTAAATTGGACATTCCAAAGTATGTCTAATTGACTACTACTTATTGGTACAAAACGTATAAAAAATACGTGTGCTGAAATCCTCTTAATTCAATAAATATTCAATATTAACTTGGACTGGTTATTAATAATTATTATTATACATCATCGATGATGCTAGTATAATTCATATTAATATTGCTTCAAAAAAAGTACATTTCATTATAAAATGTATTCTTAAAATATTACAAAATGTATTATTTATTTTCTTACAAACATGATAGACATTTACAAATTTTATAAAATAAAAAAGTTTTTGAAAGTATTTAATAATTAAAATATATTATTTTTCTGAATTAAAATTTATAATTATGTACATTTCTAAATTGTGTTCCTTAAAATTATATCGTAGGTTACTTAAGATATATTTATATAAAGAAAATGATCTTTCAACATCCACGCTGGTTATTGGCGCATATTTAAAGCAATTCATAAAAGATGGTGTTATGTTTGTATCTAAATTAACATTTAAATTACCTGCTATCGCTATCACCTCAGAGTAAGTTTTGATTGTTTTAAATCCATCATTTTTGTCTAATACATAATTAAATTTATCTTTGATTATTTTTCCATGCGAGTAGGATAAAATAGACAGTTCTAACACCTAGTCCAAGACCGTCACCTAGTCACGGTCCGCCACCTAGTCCTAGTCGGCTACCCAGTCTTGCCTCTTCTTCACCCGCCACAACCACCAATGACACCACCATCCCACTACTTCACCACCGACACCTCTCCAAACCCCGCTCTGCCATAGGTAGCCCGCCACCACACCACTACTCCCCGCTACCGCATCGCCGCCACCACCTCCCCGCTCCGCCATGGTAGCCTGCCACCACCACCTCTCCAAAACACCGACCTACCATAGACCGCGCCGCCGCTGAACAGTTATTATCATTATGCTGAACGTATACCTATATACACACACACACACATACCACTTCACCGCCTAGCCATCATCGTACCGCCGTCGGGGACATAACGCAACACGTGCACATATATGATATATATATTATTGTTATTTACCTATATAAATGCAATAGGGTGATCAAAGAATCTGCATGGAATTGCTTAGTAAGCATTATATCTTATACATTTCACAAGATGTTTTCTGGCTAAATCGCTGGATGTCGTATTTGACGGTCCAGCTTGTACATTCGCGAGATCAATGTGTGAAGCTATCTGTACGGTACATTGTTGAGTGGGTTGGGTGACGGGTGAGATTTGAGGGACTACATGAAGTCTGGGTTGTTTGACAATTCTCATATAAATAATAAATATATAAAAAAATATTAGTAATAAATTAAAAATACAATGGTATTAAGTGAAAAATAATAAATCTTTACCATGAATGTTTCTAAGTAATTATCTGTATGAGTGTGTGAGAAAACATCTTGTGAAATGTATAAGATATAATGCTTACTAAGCAATTCCATGCAGATTCTTTGATCACCCTGTTGCATTTATATAGGTAAATCGTAAATAACAATATATATATATGTGCACGTGTTGTGTTATGTCCCCGACGGCGGTACGATGATGGCTAGGCGGTGAAGTGGTGTGTGTGTGTGTGTGTATATAGGTATACGTTCAGCATAATGATAATAACTGTTCAGCGGCGGCGCGGTCTAGGTAGGTCGGTGTGTTGGAGAGGTGGAGGTGGCGTTGGAAGGAGCTGTGAGTAGTGGTGTGGTGGCGGGCTACCTATGGTTGAGCGGGTGTTGGAGAGGTGTAGGTGGTGAAGTAGAGGGGTGGTGGTGGCGGGTGAAGAAGAGGCAAGACTGGGTAGCCGACTAGGACTAGGTGGCGGACTAGGACTAGGTGTTAGACTGTCTATTTTATCCTACTCATGAGGAGTGGGAATATTTATTAATACATTTTCAATTTCACTAAATATATTTAAGCTATTGAGTAATTGGCTGTTTGATCCTTCTAAATTTGTGAGTTTTGTGGTCAAGTCGGATAAATTTAATGTAACTTAAAAAATTCCAAACCACATTTTACTACATTATTATTTACTAATGATTTACCAACACTAATGACATCACCGTCTAAATTTTCTACTGAATTTTTAAAAGTTTCAAAATGATCTGCTTAAAACATTGCGGCATTTAACCAAGTCCCCCATCTGGTTATAACAGGTTCAGGAAGTAAAGGTATATCCGGCATTAATCCTCTGTATTTGTTGATTCTAGATGGAGCTTTTAAAAAAGTTTTTTTTCCTAAAATAAATAAATAAAATATTCAAAATTGTGAACATTTATAAATTAATATCGTTGTTAATTAATTTATTAATGTCTGGATGTAATTCATGAATTTTTTCTAATACTCTGTTAACTGCATGTGACAAATATGTATTATGAATTAATAGTCCAGTCATTTAAGCTTCAAAATTGCTGTTTTGAGGAATTAAATCGGAAAGTTTTGAAACTTTGCAAAAATTTTCGTTATAGGCTCTTGATTAACCAAAAAAAAGTCGCTATCCCTCCGAGGTCCGGAAGTGTCCGCCATCTTGGATTTTATGTGCGATATTTCAGTTTTTTTAAATTATCTATGAAAATACTAATTTGATCTCGAAAATACCTCTATACAAAAATGTGGCTGACAAAATTTTGAACAAATATGATTTCGTTATTTTTTTTGTAGCTTAAATAGGTTAAGATCAAAATGTATCCATGTATTATAATATCAGACGCGGCGAGCTATAATACTATATGTATTATAGGCGGCAAGTTGGCGACGCGTAGCGCCGCGCGCCGCACTCGTGTCCACTAGAAAACGCAATATTTACGGTTTTTTTTGTTATATGTATATATATTAACATATTATTATAAATAATTTAAATATTATAATCATATAATTATATGTGCACCACATATTATTTAGTAAAATATTACGGAGAAGAAAAAAATTCGAAAGATTGGGGATGGCAAACAACCAGGAATGGACTGCAACCAATATTTTCATGCAACGAACCAGCGCCAAAATGCATTTTAGAAAAAATTACATGTGCGTGCATAAAAAATTGTGGAGCAGCATGTGGCTGCAGAAAACAAGGTTTGAAGTGTTCTGCTGCATGCAAAAAATGTTCTGGCCATTCATGTTTAAATTGTGAACAGCAAAGTATTGAAGAAGAATCCGATGATGATGAAAATGATGACAAGGATGAAGTTATATATGGTCCATCGTCCAAACGAAAAAAATAATTCATTAATTGTATTATAATATAAATAATGAATTAGAACAATAATATTAATTTTAATAAAAATGTAAATAAAGCAATTTACATTAAAATTATATGTTAATTCTGTAAAATATTCAATGCACCTATATGTCCTATATAATAATAATGTTTATTTTTAATATGTTAATATATAGGTATATAAAAAAAAAAACTGTAAATATTGCGTTTTGTTTTCTAGTGGACACGAGTGCGGCGCGCGGCGCTGCGCGTCGCCAACTTGCCGCCTATAATACATAGTATTATAGCTCGCCGCGTCTGATATTATAATACATGGATACATTTTGATCTTAACCTATTTAAGCTACAAAAAAAATAACGAAATCATATTTGTTCAAAATTTTGTCAGCCACATTTTTGTATAGAGGTATTTTCGAGATCAAATTAGTATTTTCATAGATAATTTAAAAAAACTGAAATATCGCACATAAAATCCAAGATGGCGGACACTTCCGGACCTCGGAGGGATGGCGACTTTTTTTTGGTTAATCAGGAGCCTATAACGAAAATTTTTGCAAAGTTTCAAAACTTTCCGATTTAATTCCTCAAAAAATCGTTAAATGACTGGACTATAATTTTGGATAAAATATTTTTAATGTCTTCGCTGCTTTCACCATAAGTACTCTTTGTTCGATACCGGGAAATGTTTTTCAAGAAAAATTTACAAATCGACAGATACTTTTATAATTGGTACCCACAAGTTCTTTATATGAAATTAAATATGTTTTTCCTGGGCTTTCATCTAATTTACCAATTAATAAATTAGCAATACTCAAACCTAAATAATAATTTTTACATTAATTTTTCTGTAATTTTTTACGTATATTAATTATAAAAAATTTAAAAATATTTTACACTAACCTCTTGGATCGGTAGTTTCATCTACAATCAAGTAAACATAATTATATTGTTAGCTATTTTCTCTATTACATTTTTATAAATATTTGGAATGTAATTTTTCCTAAGAGTGCTTTCATTTGGAATATTTTGTTTTGTGTATTTTTCCAAAAACTGTTTTAACACTGGATTACATAGTTTACGCATAGGAATATTTGAAAAAACAAATGCATAATACAAGTCTTCAAAAAAATTGCTTGAATTTTGAGATGTACCTACTCGTAATAAGAAATCGTTTTTTATTATTATTTCTTTCTAACGCATTTATATGCAAAACTGAAATTATGTATTAAAATTTAAAATCTTAATTTAAATACATTTCTATAAATATATACTAGAACATAAGTATAAAACACAAAATTTACCTGTTTCAGAATGATGATCTACTAAATATTTTTTTTCTGATAAAACGTTTTTGTCACATACGAGACCATAAATAATTTTACTTTAGATTTGTTATACGGAGCAATCCAGGACAATATACAGTTACTTTGTATACCTACTCCTAAACCGCTCATGTTGTACACCTAACAAACTGCAGACGTAATTGTAGTCATGATTACACTTGTATTATTCGTTCGAAATGAAATATCGACACATCGGTGAATAATTTGTAATGCCTTATATTATGCATGTGAAACTTTGAAAAATTTAAAAGTTTAACCTAACCTACGATTTACGTACATATTTACTTATAATTTGTAAATTTCGTTGCTGTAACGGTTGATCGTTGAACAAATTGCAGACATAATCATACTATTACGATTACACTTGTATTATTTGTTCAAAATGAAATATTGACATATAAGAGTATATTTTGTAAAACACTATGCCGATCATGTTGAACACTGAACGAACTGCATACGTAATCGTACTTACTATTACACTTGTATTCTTCGTTCGGAAAGAAACATCGGTGTATCAGAGTATAATTTGTGTAGGTACCTAATTCTAAACCACGCATGTTGTACACCGAACAAACTGCAGACCGTATCGTTGTTACGATTACACTTGTATTCTTCGTTCGAAATTAAATAACGGCGTATCAGAGTATACCTTGTAAAACACTATGCCGATCATGTTGAACACTGAACGAACTGTATACTGTACCATTTTTAAACAACAAATAAATCTTCCTGTTTCACATTAACCACCCTTTCGAATACGGAACCTTGCTTATTGGCTACAACGAGCTAATAATTACGAATATATCATTGTAATTATGTACGAGTTTCTCCTTGTTCTTTCAAAGACTGTTCGCTATAGCTAGAGTGATTACTATTAATTTTCTATTTTTAAAAATGCTGTGTCATTAATATTTAGTTTTTTTATAATATATATTTCATTTTATGAATCATAGTAATATTTTCTACAAATGTAAAAGTACATATAATTTACCACCACCATCACACATTTTTATAATATTCAATTGTTCTTGTTTTTTTTTTTTTTTTACCATAACCATTATTTGTATTTGTATTATTATTCTTTATTGACAATGAAATCTTCATTTACAAAATAATCTGTATTTACGTATACATCGTAAATACATTGTGCAATAAACTAATTTATTTTAAAAAATACAATACAAAAATATAACTAGTATCTACCAATTACATCAAAATGCAATATAATTTATAAACAATAAACACACAAATAAAAACATAATATCCTAACATAAATTTATAACCGCAATTTACAACCAACTAAAAAATGTTCAGTATTATTTTCTATGGTCATCGGGATGTTTGTAGTTTGTTAATTACATAGTAATAAATTATTTTTTTTATTTACCTACTTGTTATTAAATTCCCAATGTGCCCAACCAAGGTAAGGGCAATGCGCTCTATACAGAGGCGTGTGATCGGTGGCGAGAGAGACAGCGGCCACGAGTACGCCACCAGATAGCGCCGGATAGCGCAGTGCCAAGGCAGCTGGATCCACGACTAAAGATAGTAACTGAAAGGTTGGTTCTCGCTTGTACTTACCAGAGCAGATCTGCTATGTATATATACGACCAAACTCGTACGATATATTTGTGAGACGCCCGCGGTAGTCGACGTCAAATCAGCCATACGGCAGGCGCTAGCTCTTACTAGTTTGATGTTACTATATATGTCAATATATGTTTACTAGACGGGATAAATAATTTCAATTGCTTCACTGTGCACTATGTGGTCGTTCACTTGGCCGCGCACCGGAGTAGTCTTAACGTTCGACTAACTGCAAATCCGTCTCACACAAAATTTTTTTTGATTTTACGTTCATTTTTTTTCAGTTGTGATACCTAATGATATGTTATAAAACTATAATCGATGTAATTTTTTATCTCATATCATAAAGATTTAGGACGCAAATGTAAGTGTGTAGGGATAACGTGTTACGATTACATGTCATGAAGATACATATTTGTGGTAAGTCGTATTTATTTAATGTGTTATCCTAATATTTGTGTTTATAGTTCATTATAAAATGAAAAAAAAAGCTTATAAATAAAAATAATATTGTATTGTATTTAAAATAATGAGGTCGGTATATTGGAAGAGTGGGGACTCTTAATATAATATGTACCAATAAGTATTTTATCCCTCCAAAAACGATAATCTAGTTTCGACCATGGTACTACTGTTGCTAGCGATCGAAGATGTTAATAATTTTTTTGGATTCGAGTTTTGCCGCGCGTGAACGGTGGACGGTGGAATACGAGGCGCAAGCTGCGTTGCGCAAACCCGCAAAACGCAAGTACAGTCAACTCGCGGTATAACGAAGTTCGATAATATAACGAAAATCTCGGTATAACGAATAAAACTGTCGTTCCCTTGAAAATCTCGTGATATAACGAAAAATTAAATGTATTTTTGTCCCCTCTATATAACGAAATTTTTTTAGGCAAAAGTTCTCGCAGTGTAATGAATTTTTATAATTTTGGAGATTGATGTTACAAATTATACGAGTTTGTTTCGGCTATTATTATGGATAAGATAAATAATATGTTCACGTCGTTGCTTATAAGATACACGTCAATTGAGCTATAACGGAGTTTATTTCAGCGATCATCATGCGATAATTAATAAATAATGTGTATGTATATATCTAATAATATATGTAATAATATCTAGGTAGTATGTATGTAATTATACAAATCTAATAAAACCTAAATTTGTTTTCTTTTAAATCTCGTTTAAACGAATTTTGTTGATTTATGCTTTTGATATAACGAATTTCGGTGTAACGAAAATCTCGGTATAACGAATAAAACTGTCGTTCCCTTGAAAATCTCGTGATATAACGAAAAATTAAATGTATTTTTGTCCCCTCTATATAACGAAATTTTTTTAGGCAAAAGTTCTCGCAGTGTAACGAATTTTTATAATTTTGGAGATTGATGTTACAAATTATACGAGTTTGTTTCGGCTATTATTATGCAATAAGATAAATAATATGTTCACGTCGTTGCTTATAAGATAGACGTCAATTGAGCTATAACGGAGTTTATTTCAGCGATCATAATGCGATAATTAATAAATAATGTGTATGTATGTATCTAATAAAATATGTAATAATATCTAGGTAGTATGTATGTAATTATACAAATCTAATAAAACCTAAATTTGTTTTCTTTTAAGTCTCGTTTAAACGAATTTTGTTGATTTATGCTTTTGATATAACGAATTTCGGTGTAACGAACTTTCGATATACCGAACTTTTTTCTAAGTCCCTTGAAATTCGTTATATCGCGAGTTGACTGTAGCTGTTCGACGCGAGAGACGAGAGTGCGGGTAACTCGACTCACTCAGTCACGGGTCGACATATTGTGACGACGGTTGACGACGACGTGCGACGGTGGTCGGCGACGACGACGGTGCGGCCGGCGATTAGAATTAATTTTACTGTAGACGAAAATAATACCTTACCGCGCTCTGTCGGAAATAATTTTCGCGCAGCGTATTTCGTATTGCAGTGAGCAATCTATAATATTTATAATCAATGCTATTATAGTTATTAGGTACTATACGTCTGTACTGCAATGTAAATTGATGATATAATACAATTTTGTAGTTTATAATATTTAGAGTCTAATTGATCGCCTTCCCTTACTTAAAATCGTTTTTTCTAAAACAATTGTTTATCATTGCATTTAAAATTATAATTTTTTGCTATGTTCTGCCTTGAGCCGAGCGAAATGAGTTGGGTTAACACTACCCAACAAACTGTGTGATTTTTTTAAATTTAGTTATATTTTATAATATAAATTTCAGTCATCAATGACTTTTTTAAATTTAATTTAGAAGAAAATGTAATGGAGATGGACCAGGATACTGCTTTAAGTGTCACTAGTGTAAATATGTCTGAATTCAGTGGTGTTGAGAATAATATTCAGCTTGAAATCTCTCATCAAAATTCAGTAGAAACCCATACAAATATTAATGAAAGTATGGACGGTGTGGTATATGACACCTATTTTTTTTTTTATGAAGCAATGGTTATTTTGATATTCATAATTATGAAACGCAGGAATCGAGTAATACTGAAGAAGATGATACATGTGACACTCCTATTGTAAATATTACTGAAGGTATATAAGTATATAATTATAGATACCTGTAATTTTTTTTGAAACAATTGAAATGATTGACAACAGTTTTTTTTTCAATAACAATTTATTTAATTTAGGATTATTAGACAATGTAGAGGAAGAAGCTGATTTGATCTGCACAAAACCAAATACCAATGAAGATACCTCTATAACAGTATTAAAGTGCACTAATGAAGAATGTATAAATGTATGATATAAATATATTTTTTATATTAACATTATTAAGTATATTGAATTACATATTAAATTACCTAATTTATAATTGTAATTATATTTTTGTAAATTTATGTTTTATGTTTATTAGTAATTAGTAATCAAATTAATTTCATATTTTTAAATTTGTTTTAAGTTAATATTATAATACATTATATATACATTATCTAGATTGCTGTAAAATATGTTAATTAGAATAACATTATAAGAATAAAGGAACTGTTTCTCATCTCCTAGAATGCAATTATTTTATAATAATAGGTACCTACATTTTATTATTATGTTTTATTTTCTTTAGTTTCTTCAAAAACAAAAAAAAATGATATTACAATACCCACCTAATTATAATATGAACCTACTATTATACAGTATAATATACTATTTATTCTATAAGTAATCTACCTAAATTTATTGGGAAAAATATATATGTACCTATATATATACATTAATTGAACAAAAAAATATTTTAAATATATAATAGGTACCTATATAGCCGGTAAGTGTGTGGGTGGGTGGGTGTGTAAATTGTAAGTTTGCTTATGGGTTATTTTAGGTTCGTTTCGCCACTGGGTATAGGATCGCTTTGAAAAATGGATCAACTACCTTCACGAATTGCAGTGTTAGCGTCACCATCCAATTTCGATAAAAAAAAATATTATGAGAAGACCTTAGCCACGTCAAAGTTATTATAGTTATGTATAATATTATGAATTATTTGGTTGCTATTTTAAAACGTTCATAAATATTTATATTATGTTATAAAATAACTATAAAAAAAACATTTTTATAATTGTTTAATTATAATGATTGATAATTTTCGAGATTTTGACAAATTTTGTCAAAATTCAAACTTTAATGCTTATAAAAAAAATTTGTGTCTATATATTTTTAATATTTTTCAATTGCTATTGTAACAATATATCAGGAGCCTTGTATTAATTTTCATGATTTTTGGCCCAAAAAATAAAAATTTATTGGTATTTATATAGAAAAAACTAAAATAATTGAAATTTGAAATGGTCCGTAAAAAGCTCAAAAAGAGTCAAAATATTTTCAAAATTGTATGGTGTGTAGAAAATTCTAATATAAACATTTGGTGAAATTTTTATGTATCTACAGTTATTTAATTTTGAATTACAACAAAATAAGACAATCGCTAATAACTAATAACTAAAAAATAAGAAATCAAGTGAATATTCAATGTTGTACAAATATGAACTTCAAACGCTCATAAAAATTTAATTTGACTTGGTATTAGGTATTTTTTTTTTGATAAACTTTTTTGATCAAACTTATGAGAAATCATTTGTTACATTTTCAAATCTTAGATTTAAAAAAATAACTTTTTATGAATTTCTAACTCAAAATAATTTGCTCATTTTCGTAATTTGTACGTATCTTGTCAAAATTTGAATTTAAATGCTCATAAAAATTTATTTTGATTTGCTTATAAACATTTCTTTATTGATAAAATTAGACAAACTTGTGAGGAATCTTGTATTACATTTTCAAACCTTAGATATAAAAAGAAAATTTTTTATGAATTTCTAACTAAAAATAATTTGCACATTTTCGTGATTTTTACGTATTTTGTCAATATTTGAACTTTAAATGCTTATAAAAAAAATTTGTGACAACGAAATTTTCAAATTTTTTTACCCAACAAATAAAGTTTTATAGAAATCTATAGAAAAAAAACCTAAGAAAATTGGAAAACGAAAATGTTCGTAAACAGCTCAAGATAAATCAAAATATTTAAAAAATATTATGGTGTATAAAAAATGTTAATATAAACATTCAGTCAACATTTCATTACGGTTATTTCTTTTAAAGTTATATCAAAAACCAAAATCGATTTTGTCAAAAATTGGTTTTCCGTAAAAATTCCCGTTTTTTCCTTTATTTTTCATTTGTTTTTTACTGCGCTTTTGAAAATTACTGGGAAATTTTAACTTTTCATCCCCGCGGAATGCACCAACTAGATTCATTTTTCCATCGAACAAGTTACTGTTCGATTACGTTCAAAATCGAAGCAGTTGGACTGCCCCAAACCGTGATGACTGACACAAAATTTAAAAAAAAACACACATAATTGTAAAATCAATACATTCATCGCTCCGCTCAGAATCTAAGATTGTAGTAAAATGTGTAACAGCTATACTAGTATTCATATACTGTTTTAAGTAAAATATATTGTAGATATAAATTAAAACTTTGTATTTATAAATACAAATATACATAAAATTTTATGTAAAATGTTTTAGCATATATAATAATTTATAAATATTATCTAGGTATATATTATTATCATCGGTGCATTCGAATTGCGTCCATGATGAATTATATTTTGTCCGAGTTGCGTCCGTGGTTTATTGTCACGACATATCCTAGTTATGTCCGCAGTTTTCTAGCGACATGTACGAATTGCGTCCACGGGTTTTTCAGCCACTGACAATAATGTTTGGTGATAAACTCGTATAGGTAATCTTGATTATCGATATCTTATCTGTAAATACCACCTTGCAATTTATATTTTGTTCACGTTAGCATCAGTCACACTTCGACATTCCATATCAAACATTCCATATTTTTATTTATATTTATTTAATTTTGCAATGGAAAATCTTGAAATAGTGAAAATGTTCAGTGAAAAAAATAAACTATTATATTATTGCTGTGAGGGACAATCCGGGTAGACGCCTTTAGTCGACGGGTGTTGTCGACTCGCAGTCGCGGGCTACAACACGTTTGGGCATTTTATATCCCTAAAAAGATACCACGTTTGGGCACTAAAATGTAAAATGTATATACCTTTGTTCAAAAAGTATTTAAAATATGTACATACATCTATGCATATATATCAAAATAATATAAGTACAAATAAAATAAATAATAATGTAGCTACAAAGTGTTATAAAATACGTAAGTTATTTACATAATATGTAGGTAATGTACTGATGTACACTAATTGAATACTTAAAAATTATGGGAATTCGTTATCAAGGAAATAAAATATAAATATTATAATTACATAATATATTATTATTTATTTTATTTTATAAAACTTGACTTTCATTATTTTGATTAATACAATATTACTATTTTTATTTAACACGAGTATAAATAACTTACGTATTTTAAAACACTTTGTATTATTATTTATTTTATTAATTTTACTTATATTATTTTGATTATTTTACAAAATAAATAGTAACTTACACTTTATAAAACTTGTTACCTATATTATATTATTATTTATTTTATTTTATTTGTATGTATATATTATGCATGCATCATGCATGTACATATTTTATATACTTTTTAAACAAAGGTATATACATTTTACATTTCAGTGCCCAAACGTGGTATCTTTTTAGGGATATAGAGTGCCCAAACGTTGTGTGGATTTTGAATACTAAATAGGTAAAAATGCCCAAACGTGCTGCACCGGACTCGCTGGCGGTCGTTGGCGTGACTATTTTGTCGGCGCTCTGAACGACAATGAATGGCAAAAGTGGACTGTATAATTTGGGAAACACATAGGATGAAATCAGGAAATATACATATTATATTAAATGATATGACAACAAATCGTATCAGAGAATAATAACGAAACAAATTATATTAAATAATGCTGCAACTAAATATCTTAATAATAATAAGGTTAGTACTTAGCTAGGGCAACCACAATACGATAAGCCGACTGCGACAGATTAATTACTAAAATACTATTGCTCGTATGCATAGTCCGATACTTTAATAGTATCCTTAAACTAGAGCTAAAAATAAAAAATTGCCATATTATATACGTGTAGCACACGAGTCAAATAAATTATATAAAAATAACATCGATAATCAAAGAAAACCAGTAGCACGCTATATAGTATATACTATATATACCTACTTGATATTTTTTCTGTAGGTAATAGTTATGATTAAATTTGATACGATTAGGTAGTATAATCATAATAGCAAAAACCTTTCAAAATTTGACCTCATAGTCAGAGAAAAAAATCTTGTATCCAACGCAAAAACATATGTATGTTAAAAAAATTTAAAAAAATAATAAAACAAGTTATAGGTATTTCATTTGTTATGTTTTCCAGCAAAGCGTATGAAGTCGATTAGCTCAAATATATCATCGTTCATGTTTACTTGTTTGTAATTAAAACGATTAATGTAAGTTAAATGAAAGAAAACAATTTTTAAAACGATGACGCAGCAGAACAAATAAAAATGTCTTTCTATCAGAATGACTGATATCAAATGTTACGGGCCCGCTATGGGCTGTTAATCCAGCACTTAAATTTAAGGGAGTCCTTAAGTGACAACTATCCCATAAGTATGACTGTGCAACGCAATTTTAAGGGACTGTGCTTAGGTGACACTTAAATTCATTTTAAGTAACACTTAAGGGGATCGATGGCGGACAGTTATTTTAGCCAAAACATCCAATTTTTATTCTATCATACTGATCGATGTAGTAATGCGACAATACTTTTTAAAACTGATTTGAATTCGTTATTATGTCTACTTGAGATCGGTCAGTCTATTTTTCCCAATTTCACCCCCCTAACAACCAAAAATTTAGTTTGAATATTTTGAAATTTCAGCATTTTCAAACGTTGATTATTCGGAATATAAATCAGAAATCTTAAAATGTGAACTGACCGATCTCAAGTAGACATTATAACGAATTCAAATCAGTTTTTAAAAGTATTATCGCATTACTACAGCGATCAGTATGATGGAATAAAAATACATAGTTTTAGTAAAAAAAAACACACGTTCTGGATCGTTCATGCGCGCGACAATGCGACAGTGACTTGTACGTGCGGCACCGCGTGCGGAACAGTTCCTCCACCACTACCGTTCTTTCACCCATATCGCATGGCACGGTCTGCTATAGATAGATTACAAATCGTAATTATACTATTCTAGGTATTACTACGGTACAATTATACAATTTATAATAAGATATTTAATATCTTGGGTATATTGATAATTTGGTATGAATGAAATATAATTTAATAATATAACATGAAAATATGAAATATTGTTCATTTGAGCTTCGCCTCACGTCATTACTACACTTGGACTTGGTATATTATGTATTTTTTTCGCTACTGTAAAATATCAAGATTTTTACGCACTTAAGTGATTAAAACTTAGATTTTGTTTTTATAAAACGTGATTTGTTTTATTTATAATAATTTGGTAAAATGGGAAATAAAAAACAAAAACTATCCAAAGTGACTGTGCATACGGCGGCATATGGAATTTTAACGCGAACGGGGCATTTAAGTGACGGTGTTTGTCTATGTCAATATTACTTTGTAAACAATCATGATACGACCTGATACCCGGGCGAATGTAAGTTCCTACACGGTAATATCCAGGTACGTATGTTAGTTCCTACACTGTGGAAAAAAGGTGTAAATATGTATATACGATGTATATACGAATAAATACATATATGATGATTATACAATATAATACAAATTGCATAATGCATTTTAATTTTTCATAATTGAATATAATATAATATAAAGAGTAAAAAATCAAAAAAAAAATCGCATAACGCATCGTCACAAATAAATATAATATGATGAGTAAAAAATATAATAAAAATCTTATAATGCATTTTAATTTTTCATAATTGAATATAATATAATATAAAGAGTAAAAAATCAAAAAAAAAATCGCATAACGCATCGTCACAAATAAATATAATATGATAAGTAAAAAATATAATAAAAATCGTATAATGCATTTTAATTTTTCAAATATAGATAATAAGATATTTTATCTTTTTCCTTACGTCGAGTCGGTATAGGGGATAATATTATCAGCTTGTAGCTTGTAGTATTTTCCAGTGATTTCGTATATACATTTATAAGTATTATTTATAAGTATATTTGAATGTATAGTTACCTATATTAAATAGCTATACCAGCGTATAAAGTTTCAATAACAAATCTAATTATTATATGCTCATTTGTGAAAATGTGTTATGCGATTTGTATTATATAATATATAATCATCATATATTTATTCGTATATACATATTTACACATATTATATACACATATATAGTGTTTGAAGTATGAAATATTTCATGTGAAACATTGAAATTTTTTTGAACACAAATATTAATGATGGTTATTTATCAATTATTAATTATATATTTATATAGTCCAAGAGTTCTAGGTATAATCATTGACATTAATGGAATACGATTACTATTATTAGGTCTTATTTTCGACTATTTATAGCAAAACCTGGTTATTTTCTCAAGAAATGGCTTATCGTCGACGACCTAATACATGTAAAAGATTGTATACCTACTTGTATCATTTAAACATTAAAATATTTAAAAATGTTAAATGTTGAATACTATTTAAAATGTATAATACCAAAGGTTAGGTATACATACAGGTGCCATACAGTTATGAAGGTAATTTATGACAATTATATGCAAATATAAAACTTATTTAAAAATAAAACAAAATTTATTAAAACACTGAAATATTTCACACATTTTGAAATATTTCATTTTTTAAAATTTCATGAAATTTTCAAACACTACACATATATAGGTACACTTACATATTATGTACCTTTTTCCGCCGTGTAGGAACTAACATAATATGACTAATTGTTTACCTGCTACTCTCGTGTAGGAACTTACTATTCCCCTGATATCCGATGTGACGATGACAGTGGGCTAAAGAGTGCTACCACGCCGGCGGCAGCAGCTGATTGTTGCGGCGCGGCGACGGCTTTATCAGTTATCGCGTACACACTAATACACTATACGCGACGACGGACGACGGCTCGGCGGGGATCACCTGCGCGGGCGGGCGTCGACCTGTTTCGTGTCACCGGCGATGGAGACGACTGAACGACACGCCACAACGCGTACGGTCGGATGGGGAGGGTAAAGTGTACCCAACTGTTTTACGTCAGGCACGACAACGATGGTTGATGACGGTTACGCCGTTCGTGTGAATGCGGTTGACGACAGGTCGGAACGGCCGAACCGCGTGACGCGACGGGCGGCGGAACACGGTTGATCCATCGACGAGCACGGACACGCGGAGGGTTTTGCGAGTTCGCACTTCGCACAGGCTAAAACGCGACGGGCGACGGAACTCGGCGGCACGGAATCTCGGTCGGATTTAACGGCGGCGGCGTCGGCGCGCCGGTTGCACAACAAGACAGTAACAATTACGGTTGACCTTTGTCAAACGGCCGATGACGGTGAACTGCAGAACGACGGCGACGTAAAGCGTTGGGCGAATGTAAGTTCCTACACGAGACCTAGCAGGTAAACAAGATACATATGTTAGTTCCTACACGATAAAATAAGGGGAGATGGTAAACTGCGGCAAAATTTACCTTTTTCTAAAAGTCGATATGTAAACTGCGGCAAAAAAAAAATTAAGATTATACAATCTGCGACAAAACCGATAAGATACATCATACAAACTGCGGCAATTTATTTTATGTACTTTCTATACATACTATATATACCGATGTACGTATATCGTTAATAATCAAAAAAAAAAAAAATAAATATTAATAATACAATAGGTATTTTTTACAATAGGTTAATTAAAATTTTGTCGTTTATTCTTAAAACATACTTTTTTCAAAAATTCATCACGTAACTTTTTAAATAAATGTTCATAAGTCGATGTACGTTTATTAGGAAGCAATGCATATACCAGAGACGTATAAATACCATTTTGAAAGCCATGCAGTACAAAAAACTGATAAAAAAATTTAGTACAGAACTGAAATGTTCCGTCCATAAAAACTTTTTCCATAGAACATAAGTATTTTAAATTTGTGAGACATGTAAATACAATTATATTTGTTTCCTTATCATTAATTAGTAAAAAGTTTTCATTTTTTTTAGTCATAATATTCATATTTATTAGAACTTCATGTGCTTCATTAATATCTTTGGGAAGTGGTGGGTGATATTGGTTTTTTTTATTATATAAATTTCTACGAATATATGAAATATCATTAGTTAGTAATTGGTTATCGTTTTCTAAACTACGAAGTTCTTTTCTTATTATTTTAGATGGCATTTCATTTATATTGCTTTCAGATATTTTGCGTTTGATACTATTCCTTACTATTTGACGTTCAATTGTAGAATCTGATTCATGACTGTGATCCAAAACTGATTTTTCTTGCAGTAGAGTGTTTTCCTTATTGAAGACTAATTTGGCTTTGCATGTTTTTTTAGTGCATTCCCAAGTTTTATTACCATTTATTTTTGATTCATATTTAAATTTGAATTTAAAATCGTTTAACACTGTTAATACTTTGCCATTCTGGCTAAACATTGTTGAAAATTCCATGAAGTTGAATAAAATATACAAAACTTTTAACAACTTTTATTAAGTAACATCTAACACTTGTAAGTAGGTACTAACTAGTATTATCAAAAGTAAAGGAATCGATAATACCGATATGTTTCGTTAAAACTTAAAAATACATTTGGATTTACCTTACCAAGACGAAACATCACATAATTAATTTAACGATATACGTACATCGGTATATATAGTATATATGTATAGAAAGTATATAAAATAAACTGCCGCAGTTTGTATGATGTATCTTATCGGTTTTGTCGCAGATTGTATAATCTTAATTTTTTTTTTGTCGCAGTTTACATATCGACTTTTAGAAAAAGGTAAATTTTGCCGCAGTTTACATACAGCCAAAATAAGGTACATAATATGTAAGTTCCTACACAGTAAAATGCAGGTAAATGTGTAAGTTCCTACACAATAAAAAGCAGGTACATGTGTAAGTTCCTACACGGTAAAAAAAGGTACATACACCTGTAAGCTCCTAATAATCCTATAAGTTATCAATCTAATATCAGTTATATCATATTATAATACTGTCATACATTTTAACCCTTTGTTCTATATAATTCTTTATAATATTTAATATTATTAATTTAATAATTTAAAAAATAATAATTGTAATATAATAATAATTCATCATTTATTGTAAAAAAAAAATTTTAGTAATGCATTCTATATAATATTAATAATTTAAATAATAAAAAGTACCTAATGCATTCTATAATATAATATTTAACAATTTTAAAAAAAAATATTAGCTATCAATTTAATAATTACAATATAATAAAACAATAAAAAAAAAATATTATATTTTATGAGGTTTATTTCTGAAGCTCTGAGCTTACAGGTGTATGTACCTTTTTTTACTGTGTAGGAACTTACACATGTACCTGCTTTTTACTGTGTAGGAACTAACATACGTACCTTTTTTTTTTCGTGTAGGAACTTACATATCACATATGTAGGAATTAACGTATGTAATTGTCTACCTGTTACTCTCGTGTAGGAACTTACGATTCCCCAAAGCGTTAAAGTCGGTCGCGAAGATAACGGTCCCCTCTCTGGGCGTTAACCGGTTATCGCGAACTGGCTGCGGCGAACGCGACGGATGCTTCGCGTACACTGTCAAAAAATGGAATTTGGTAGCCAACAATTGCATTAATGGATACAAATTCGCTTTCCAAAAATTTTTAAATAATAATGTTCAGAGGTGGTCGTGTTCAAAACGTTTATGCAAGTGTTATTTTAAAATGAACGAAAATGATGAAATAATTTTTAGTGCTTTAAATCGTGAACACGACAAAGATGACGAAAACGTTTTAAATCGTCAAAAACTCGGTAACAAATTGAAACGTATAATAATAATTGTAAATTAGATATAAGGCAAAAGGAACAAGAGACTGGGGCAGTTGTGGTACCTGAGTTCTACGATATACGTTTACTGTTTTTCTTGTTTATGTGTGTTTAAGAAATTAAATAAAAGGTTTTTTAACTCATTGGATTGTTTGTTTAAAATTTGGCGTCACCTCGTATATCTTATAGTCTGATCTGAAACCGATTAATTCATGGTCGTTGAGGACAAAAGTATAAATTACTCTTCAAATGACATACGACAACATGTAATAGGTACCTACACACTTTTCGGGTAAGTGTTTTAAAAAATCTGTTATATTTAAAATCTAACTGATTAACGTGTTTTTTATTTAAGGTAAAAAAAAACAATGGCTTCCTATTCGATTGTATCTGGTGAAAGCTCGTCAAACGAAGATGTGAGTAAATACATTTGTGTGTGTGTGTGTGTGTGTGTGTGTGTGTGTGTGTGTGTGTGTGTGTGTGTGTGTGTGTGTGTGTATAATATGTAAAAACATAATTTTATATTTGATATATTAATATAATTGTAATTTTAGCATGAAAGTACATATTCACAAAAACCTACAAAAATAATAAACAAGCGGAGTAGAAGATAATATGATGTTGGGACATCGAAAATTAATAATAAAAAGTCGAAAATAGTTAAGGTAATAATTAATATTATATTACTTCAAAAATATCACACACACACACACACATTTTTTTTTTATAAATTAATAATACTTTATACTTTATTCAATGCCCAATATATCGGTTCAAATTGTGAAGACTATTTTGTAATTCATCATATTATTAAAAATTATTTGTCACCTATACTAATAAAAAACATTTACTGAATTAAATCATAATTAAAATAATGATATTGATAATTGAATTGTTGTTATCTAACTATAACATGATTGAAATATTTAAAAAATGATTGTCCATACTAGATTACTAGATGGAAGTACGCTGAAGCAAGTATAAAGTTGCATACGACACCTCGAGACGCGAAAGATTCAAACATCACCAGCAAAATAAATGAAGTCATGCGGGATATTTTGAATCGGTTTTCTTCCGATCCAAAATGAAAAATAATAAAAAAAATAGTAAAAAATAAATAAAATGATGTAATTTATTAATATTATATAAATCAATGCTTATTGGTTATTATAATTGATTATAATTAATTGAGGTTTATATAATAGATATTTTAATGATCATGTAATAAGTAAATAGTAATAGTAGTAATAAAAGTAGTAATACATTATTATAATAAATTAATCTTGTTTCTGTCTTAATATAATATTGTCAATATTGAAATCCATAAGGTTATTATTTATGATATAGAGTTCAAACACTAAAAAAAAAAAAAAGATTGAAACTTCTTTATTCTATAACACCATTAAATCACGTGTTACAATATCTGATAGTGTATTATTGTGAAATTAAAGTATTTCATGCATAAAACAAGAATCGTCGTTCTGTATACAACAATTGCTAAAATCAAAATTTTGAATATACCGACTACAGAAATCATCTCGTCGACAAGATGATGGTAGATTAGTTATGTCTGCTTTGATTGATGAATATATACTGTATCGAAAGTTGACTGAAATGAAACCAACTTTTTCTGCTTTTCATCAATAAACGAATTTATACATTGTTGTAATTGCTTTAAACGATGTAGGTCGATAGGTAATAAAATTATCATTAACATACAATTTAATAGTAAACTGATTTAAATTGACTGAATAATATGTTATCATTTATCAGATATTTTTATACGTTTACAATTGTAGGTATGTAGATTATTAATTATTGGATTATAATTGTTATTACATATTAGCATTTTCCACTGTTGATCGTTTAACGTTAAAATTGTTTTAGTAACATTACATTCTAGTAATATAACAAGAGAAATAATTGTATTAACCGTCAGTCCAACCGTTACACATTTCTTGCTAAAATGACGGAAATTGAATAGTGACTTGTAAACGGTAATTGGAATCATATTGTATCGTATCGTAAACTTTTTAATCTGAATGATTTCTGTGGATAATTTATTAAAACGCGAAAAAATAATTGATATAGGTATAACTTTAATAAACGTAAGCTGTGAACGTGATTAACGTTAATCTGATTGTTATAAATTTATAACACACATCTGCAAACTAAGTATATTACTTATACACATATTGATATATACTAAACTGATTTAATTTAAATTGAGATAAAAAAAAAATAATGAAGTGGAACTACGTGATATCAAATCCGTTAACGCATATAGAATTATTACACTTACCTCATCCGTCGAACCTGAAAGTTAAACTTTAAACTTAATATATTTAATTAAAACTTCACGTGTTAACTTACTACTTGACGTCGAGTTCACGAGGTAAAAAAATCACATACGTGGGTTTATCGTCATCTACCTCATACCCAGCTATTTGGTATACGTATAAAATTTCGTCGATGACATTTCGGGGGTCCGGACCCGTGACCCCCTCTACGTCCCTGGGTATATATCCTTATAAATGGAATATTTTAAATATATTATATTTTTATGGAATTAATGGATTTTGAATTCAATTCACTTTTTGTATTTTCTTTGGTTCCCGTATAAACCACATGTTTTGTGGCTTTACAATATTTGGTTACTTCACACGCAGTCTCTCTTTAATTTCCTATTTTTTCTTTGTATTACCTCCCCTACATAATATAAATCTTTACTGAATCAGAAGGGTTGGTTGAGTATTTCATCAATTATCTAAAAGAGACGTTTCGGTCGCCTCACTAGATCGAGGGGCCGTGGTGCAAGCAGCATCCACCAATATCGGGCTATATGTAAGAAATACAAAATTAAGTTACAGTATATAATTTTATTATTTCATAGGACAATATAACCCAATGTAACATACCTTTATATGGCTGTGTTAGTCATAACCTCTTGAATTGGGAGTTATATGATTCACAACTTAATTAATTTCCTAATATACGTGCTGGTCGCCTCACTAGGTTCAGGGCCCGTGATGCATGCGACGTCCACCAATTTAATATAAGAAAAATAAAGATTACTTAATTCAAAATTAGTAGGTACCTATATCATACTATTTAAACAAGGTATGATACTGTTAGTCACAATCTTGTGCACCACGTTCAGTGGCCAACGTAATATTCCCAATATTATCAGTTATGATTGTGCGTTCAACGTTAATGGTCGTATCGATAATTATTGTACTGTTCTGTCGCTTATCTGTAAATTAATTAACGATTGTATCTAATAGCACAATGCTGTGCGCGGTTTGCAATGATGATATTTTCGATGGAGATGAGTTACGGTGTATGAAATGTAAGGAACATTTGCATTTTTCTTGTGCCAGCATGAGGGAAGCAAATTTTCGAAAAATGAACAAGCTAAACAAAGATAAGTGGTCCTGCGTAAAATGTAGAACAATAACTGCAGCGGTAGGTAACACAAGTATCACTCAAGATGATGATACGTTTGTTGGCTCAAATGAAAAGTTATTAAGCTTAACAGAATCCGTCAAATTTATGAGTAACCAGTTCGATGTTTTTAGCAAACAATTAAATGAGGTTTTAAATTCAATCAAAGAACTGAAAGAAGAAAATAAAAAATTAAAAGAAACAAACAGTAAACTGTATGACGACGTCAGTATACTAAATCGGAAAATTAATGTCTTGGAGCAAAAGTCAATTATTAAAAATATAGAGTTAATCGGAGTGCCTGAAGAACCTAATGAAAATTGTAAAGAAGTTGTTGAACTTATTGCATCTAAACTGGGAGTTAAGATAGCAGTAGTTAACGCTTTTCGTACACATACTAAATCAAGTAATAGACCGCGAAAAATGATTGCAATACTACACTCGATGGAAAACAAACAAAATGTAATGGAGTCAGCCAAAAAAAGGAAACTGAATACAAATATGGTAAATGGAAACTGGGAAAATAGAAGCATATTCATAAACAATGAGCTGTCGTCGTACAATAGAGAACTATTTTATAAGACAAGAATGTTCGCAAAAGCAAATGAATTTAGGTTTGTTTGGTATAAGGATTTAAAGGTATTTATTAAGAAAAATGAAAACTCTAAAGCATACATAATACAGGATGACCATGATCTAACAAAATTATTGTGAAACTAAATTTAATTAATAATTATTTTGTAATATAAAATTCCTACACCATGAACAACTGCAATGTATTAAATAGCTACTTGGATTATAAAACTAACTATTTTGAAAATGTATCAGAATTTATAGATAGATATTCGTTTAATTATAATAAGTTTTTCAGTATTTTTTGTTGTAATATTAGGAGTATAAACGCTCATTTCGATGAATTTATTATGTATATGAGTGTTGAAAATAAACACTTAGATGTTATTATTCTAACTGAAACATGGCACACTATAGAAAATTGTAATTATAGGTTTCCTGGTTATAGTTTATATATGTCATCAATAAAAAGAAATCAAAATGACGGTATAATGGTCTTTATTAGAGAGAACATTAAAATAGAAATGCATGAGTATAAGCATTCCATTGCTAACATTTTAAAACTGAACTTTAGAGTTAACAAGAATCAATTTAATATTTTATGTGTATACAGATCCCCAACAGGTGATATAAATGAATTTTTGACTACGTTTGATAATATACTAAAAGTTGAAAGTAAAGTAAATGGATATGTTATGATAATAGGTGATTTGAATATTAATATTGTGGGAACTAAAGCAATTAATAATGAATATCTTGATATGTTATCTGGTTATGGTTTTAAGTCATTTATTAATGTGTATACGAGAACACCCATAACATGTAAACACTCTTGTATTGACCATATATTTGTTAAATATAATAACTATGATAAAAACAGAATCGAGGCGGGAGTTATACAAACAAGTATATCTGATCATTATTCAATAGTATTGGCAATAGAATTAGATAACATATTTTTAAATAATAATTGTGTATATAAAATGGTTAATTATGAAAAGTTAAACGGGATTTTAACAAAAGAAATCTGGACAGGTATATATGGCGTAGATGTTAATGAATGTTATAATAGTTTCATTGATAAAATTATTAGCGCAATAAATAAATCAACAACAATAAAAACCTCGAATTCAAAACAAAAACATTTAAAGGAATGGATGTCAACGGGTTTGTTAAATTCGGTTCGCCGTAAAAATTATTTATCTCTAAAAGTAAAAAAACATCCAAATAATGAAAAATTGCATTCTTACTATATAAAATATAAAAATAACTTTACAAAAATTTTAAGAACCGCCAAAATTAATTTTTATAAAAAAAAATTTAATGATATTTCTTATAGTCCAAAATTAACTTGGAAAATGATAAAAGAGATCACAACAAAAAAAAGAAATGAAGACAAATTAGAACTAATACGGCATAATGATGAAAATATATATGCATCAAAGGATCCAATCAGATTTTCAAACGTGTTTAATAATTTTTTTACCAATATTGGTAGCAATCTAGCATCTAAAATGAAACAATCAAATTTAAATTATGAGGAAAAAAACACTAGTGAATCATTTGATGTTTATTTTAAAGAATTAATAAATGATCATGAAATTCTAAAAATTATTTCAAATCTTAAAGATGATACTGCAGCAGGATTTGACGGAGTTTCAGTGAAAATTTTAAAGTCTATATCTGGAAATATAATTAAACCACTAGCATATATATATAATCTCAGCTTGAAAGAAGGTACATTTCCCGATAATTTAAAACTAGCAATTATTAAACCACTTTTAAAAACTGGAGATACTTCTAGTGTAAATAACTACAGGCCTATTTCCATGATAAACAATTTTGCTAAAATTTTAGAAAAAATAATAAAAGGTAGATTAATAATGTTTTTAGAAAAATATAAACTGTTGTCCAAAAACCAGTATGGTTTTAGACCAGGGCTGGGTACAGAAAATGCCTTGTACAGTGCGAGTAAATTCATATACAACGCCCTTGACAATAGTAAAAAGGTTACGGCGATTTTTCTTGATCTAGCGAAAGCATTTGATACTGTAAATCATCACGAAATAATCAAAATATTACCGAATTTTGGTTTAAAAAAAATTAGTTTAAACTGGTTTAGGAGCTATCTAAAAAACAGAAAACAAATAGTTAAAATTAATGACATCTTGGGTGAGGAGATGAAAATTAATTGTGGAGTACCCCAGGGTAGTGTTATGGGTCCTTTACTGTTTATTTTATATATTAATTCTATATGTGACATGAAAATTGATGGTCAAATAGTAACGTACGCGGATGACACATGCCTACTCTTTTCGGGTGTTTCATGGGATGAAGTTCGTGTAAAAGCTATACAAGACATTAAAAAAGTATTAAACTACTTAAATCATAGAAAACTAACAATCAATTATAAAAAAACAAATTTTATAAATTTTACAATAAATAAGGATGATAAAAGTTTTGATAACTTAGAATTTAAATTTTATGATAATGGGTGCTCTTGTAATGTTCCAATATATCAAAAAATATACAGAGTCTCTAGTATTAGATACTTAGGTTTAACATTTGATAAAAACATGAAATGGAACTTACATGTAAATAATATTGTGACGCGGATGCGTTTATTATCGTTTAGCTTTTATAAATTACAATCGTTTCTACCAGTGCAAACAATGCGTATAATTTATCTATCACTATTTCAGGCAATACTACAATATGGTTTATTGGTTTGGGGGGGACTGAATCAAGTTTCGTCTAGACCACTACAACTATTACAAAAGAAAATTGTTAGGTTATGTCTAAGTAAAAATACGTTAACTGGTTCAACTAAAGAAAATTTTTTGTTATTAGATGTTTTACCATTTGAGTCTGTATATAAGAAAATAATAATTGTATATATAATTAAAAACTTTGAATCATATCTGGATATTAATAAGGTAATAGTTAAAAGAGAAAATAGAGCATTTGATGTTAAAATGGAATATCCCAAAAAAGCGTTTGGTCAAAAATTCATTGATTATTTAGGTCCAAAAAATTATAACTTAATGCCAATAAATATAAAAAAGGACATATTCTTTACAGAAGGGAATCGTATAACTTCAGGAGTGAAAAAAAAAATTCATAATTGGTTATTTTCAATACTTTAATAAATTATAGCGAAATATATTTAACTTTGTAATTTAATTTAGTATAAGTATTCTAATTGTATATATAATGTATTGATAACTAAATTTTTGTCAGCTTTTTGTTCTATTTATAATTATAATTATGTTATATAACTCTCTACCACCACCACAAGCATGTGCTTAAAGGCGGTAGATAATTAATTTAATAATAAAAAAAAAAAAATATAGCTGGTTTTTGGTTTTTGTTTTCGGTTTGAATGTACCTGTATAATAAAATTCACTGTGTCCTGGATACCTTGAAAAACTTGGGCCTCACGTAAAGTTTGTGAATACCAACTTATATCATATTATGCATTAACCTCATAAACCATTTTTCCTAAAGTTTGAGACATGAATTAATAATAAGAAAGCTACTAGATTTCTAAAATGTGTTATAATTTGTGTGTACACTTTATTTGTATAACTGTTGTGTACTTATTTAAAAAATAACTTATGTTAAAAGAATAAAAATATTATTTAAGGAATACAATTTTTATTGTTACCAAAAGTACATACAAATATAGGCAGGTATGTAATTTGTTAGGAAGTCGCTGTAAAGTATATCACTTCAGTGTGTTTATTTCAAATATGTATATACAAATTTTAAAAAATGTCTAAAATTCTTCGTATTTTTAGAAACGAACGTAACATTTTTCTGAGTCAAAAATATTTCTGTGTATTGAATGGTGCTTAAATCACTGAAATAATGGCACAAAATATTTTATTTTATACATTTTATTAATACATTGGGTACTAGAGGTATATAATAATAATGATATAATAATACAAGAATACCGGCCACGGTGTTTGAGAATATATAGGGATTGAACTATTGAAGTAAAAACTACAAACCAGCTGCCACCCACGCTGTGCTGCGGTGTAGAAAAAAAGACTGCTGTCGCCCGCCGGCTTAGTAACGCTCAAAAAGACGACGGGTGACGGTAACAGTGGGAGTATATATACATATATATATATATATATATATATAGAGAGAGAGAGACAGTGACAGATAGAGAGAGATTCTTGTACATACTTGTTTTGTATAATATAAACCGTAAGTAATGAATACAATTTTTTTTTCGATGAATTTATATGCAGCGTATACCTACTATGCCCGCATAGTAAACTGTTCCATATATTTGGCCCAGTTATAATATACTATAGTTTGACATTCCAGCTCAGCAATTGCTATAGGTTAGGTAACTTATAGTGCCTTAACTTGCTATACCTATAGTTCACTATTTTAACTAACTTAACTTAAATTAACTCATTTGTATCTACGTTAACTTAAAATCGAGTGATAGATATATATACTATATGAAAAAACATTGAGAATATCGGAAATAAATAAAAGTTGAATAATTGAAAATATTGGTTAAAGTTTTTTTGTGTTGATTTAAGAAAGGCAAAGTGGTAAGACTTTATGTATGTTGAATAAAATAATTTAGATATTAAAGTATTGAAAAATATAATTAAGATGTAAAGAGATGTTTGTATTGGCAAAGAATAAGTCATCCTTACGTATTGATTGAATACGTTTTGTAGGCAGATTAAGTCCTAAATAAAAAAAATAATAAAATATATTGGGAAGTGTGCACATAGATGTTTATGAGAAAAATAAAGAGAAATTATAATATGAGTAGGTACCTACTATATTGAAAAAAATTTGAAATTAAAATACGGAACTTTGGTTTTCAGGGTGAAAATAATTTAAGGGCATGCCTAGAATAAATGTGTTTTATAAGATAAATATAAAATACGAGATAATTAACTATAGGAAACTTAAATACCTATTATTAAGGAAATAGAATATATATACTAATTATGAGTTGAATGGAATGAATAGAAGAAAGTTATGGATGTGTTGAATATTGATTGTAAACAATTTTAGGAGTAATTAACCGAAAATAATATATAATAATATTTAATCGCGTAATAGTCAACAATAAAGTTAATAGTAGCGGCACAACCTTGTTATTACGTGAATACGTACTATACGAAATAAAAACGATGCGACATAACTTACGTAAATAATAATAATTTTATTATTGAGTTAATAAATAAATATAGGGAAAAACGAAAAAAGTATATTACAGCGGTAATAAATACATCAGATTTTTTTGGGAGTGAAAAATAAAATTAATGTGTTTTTAATGTAAAGAATTATTTAAAAATATTTTAATGAAGAATATATATCTACGATTCAGATAGTTCTACGGAAGATTTTATAGACGAAAATAGTACACAGGAAAAAGGGTTAAAAGTATAAGAATACATATAGGAATATGAATAATAAAAACATTTTAATAAATAAACGAGAGTTATCACCGGATGTGTACTGTGCTAATATTTATAATACAGCCAGAGACGGAAAAATAAAAAATATGTGTTGGCGCAGAAATTCATAAAATATCGTTCGAACATAACATTGAGACTGAAATTAATATAATGAAAATCAATCAATAAATAATATTAAGTTTGATTCAAATCTTGGAGTTCGGGTTACAAGCTATTAAAATTGGATATAGTTTATAACACGTACGACATTATTTGGGTAGGTAAAAATCTATAATAAATATAAATATAATATTTTTTTTTAATATCCTCAGACTGGGAAATATATAACACTGAAAAGAAAAAAAAGGGGAATGACTAGAATATAAAATATTTTTTCCTGATAAAAAAAAATTAAGAATACTAAAAAATATAACAATATACTATATTTTCAACATGGTGATGGAGATTAAAATGAATAATATACAGTAAATGAGTATATATATTATATAAAAAAAATATTTATTGTAATATAATAAGTAAAACATTGTATCATTGTAATCAATAACATATTAACGGGTACTAAGAATAATAATTATTATATTGGAATAATCACCAAATAAATAAGATATATACTAACATAGATAATAAAATTATTATTTTTATTGTATTAAGGAAAAAAATAAAAACATATATTATTGATATACCTATACTAACAAACATGAATAACCAATATAAACGTATTAATATTGTAAAACTATATATTATTGTACATGCACAGAGCCTATGTAAACTATATTATATAATATATAATGTGTTCAAATATGAACAATGTAAAGACTATTGTAATCAAATGTCATGTGAAATCTGTGATTTGTGAAAAAATTTAAAAAATATTTGTAAACATGCATAACAATAAATTGTAAACAAGTTAATTTTAACTTGTACGTCATGTAATAAAGTAAAATAATTAAATTATTATGAAAAGTAAATTTATTTCTATCGTTGTTCGATATAAATACATCTTTAGGGGGAAGGTGCTGGCAGCTAGTGGCCAGCGTGATAACTATAATGGCAATAGTAATAAATAGTAAGAGTCACTCTTGTACTGAGTTGTACGACTAAATAATCATCATCGCATAGAAAACGTATGACAACTTGATAATGTACAATTTTCGAAACGCACCTACGTAAATTACATATGGTCCATATGGACAGGATATTAAAGTATTAAATTAGGAAAGGAGTACAATAAAAGACCCAGGAAGCATCTACGTACAATTAAAACGTGCCTTTAAATACCTGAACGCCGAATTCAAATCACAAAAGTGTACGTATTGGTAATAAACTAATAAAATATAATATGTATACATACGTGTACATCAGTGCGTGGAATACGATGCATCAGGTTATGGGGCATACACTTACATATTGATATTGAACTAGTAAAAACACTACTCACTCGATAATAAAAAATATATGTAATTAAATAAGGACGAGTGCGGGCCATGTGCATTTCCTAGAACATTATGGTTACCACATCCGCGGGAAACGGATACTCCTATCGATAGGCTGGGGAAGAGAGGTAAGAGACCCCGAACGGGCCGTTTTCAGACCTGATCTGACCCAGCTACTCAGAGCACCTTCACACCAGTTAGCTTACTAAATTGTCATTTCGGACTTAGAATATTTCAGAACAGAAATTCATTTGATTACCTACTTAAAATGTTTACTATGTATACTCGTACGAATCAGCAATACAATTGTTTTCTGTCTGGAAATAAATCCCTAATAACATACGACGAGTCTACTACATTTAACACCCGAATTCATCTTTAATTCCACTGCCAGTCACCTGTACGAGTTGGCTTACAACACATAGTTATAAGATTACATTTTTAATAGAAGATTTTAAAATTATTTTTCATAAAAACTTTTTCACGTAGTGAAAAGCTTGAATATTCAATGCAAGGTTCATCTACAAGTTTCATTAATATAAGTTAAAAAATATTTAAGTTACATAAACACGATTATTTTTTATATGAATTTAAATTCAAAATTCATCAAAATTTCAAAAATGTTCACACTATTTTTCAGTTAGAAAATCATAAAAGTTTTTATTTTCATAACTAAGATTAAATATTTTAACAGATGATTTCACATAAGTTTTTCTACCTATTACAACAACAAAAAAAGTCGAACATTAATTTTTTTTGAGCGTTTGAACTTATTCATTTTCCAATATTTGGTGTTTAGCGATAAATTATCGAATACGCGCGTTAATCAATTTTTGATATTTTGTCGTATTTCCAAAACTAATAACGGTAAACTTTTTAAAAAATGCCCATTAAATATTTATACTAGTGTTTTCAATACATGGTAACATTTTCAAAACTATTTTGACTCTTTTTAAGCTATTTATAGCCATGATAAATTTTGTAAATTATTTTTCAGTTAGAAATTCATACATTAACCTTATGGTTAGTATGAAATTATTTTAATTTTATTTTTATTCTAACAGTTTAAGAACTTTTTATCTCCAACACCAGCTTTTACTTAGAGGTGGTCATCAAACTTATTATACTAAATTATATTGTTTGCTTAAAAAATATATTATTACTATGTATATTGTATATATGTATAACAAATAAACTATATTATATTTTATGTTGGCCCCTAACCAATTATATAATATCATAAATGTAAATATTTTACTGCAATAATAAACCGATTAATTGTATAATAAATATGTATAAAAATATATAGTTGCAGATTTAGTAACATCAATAAATATTCCCTTAGAAAAATGCATAATAATAAATTTAAAGATCTAGAAAATGTCTTGATCAGTTAAAAATTTTAAATTCAATTAATTAATTCAACTTTTGATTTTAGAGTACCATCGCTGTTTAATAAATGGTCATCAACACATTTTGGACCACTTCCTAATTTAGTCACCATTATATACTTTAAAAGATCCTTATTTTTGGATTTAAAACCATATGGTTTTACCTGAAACAATAAATAAATGTATTTAAAAAGCTGTAACATAAAATAATATCTCATTAAATTACAAACATTATTAGGCAGTGTTGAAACGATTCCTCTTAAATATGAAGAATTAGGTTGCTCTGTTGGGAAAACATTAACCAACTCCGACATAAACAAATTCAGGTCATTTTGTTGAATAAATAAAAATGCATTTGGACCAGCATCAAATGTATAAGAAACCTATAATAGTAAAATAACACTTAATACAACTTTAAGATGTAATATATTATAGTCATTTACTTTAATTTTACCAATAGCTTCATTGTAATCATGAACAAAAGATATTATTTCATGTGATACTTGATTTAAATAAACACAAGGAGGATAAGTATCCAAACAAATAGCATGAAATTGGTTACTGTCTCGCATCGTAATTTCGGCAAATTTTTCAAAATTTTTATCTGTTATGGCCTGAAAAAAAATTATATTATCTATACATTCATAAAAAAATACTTAGGAATAGTCATACTTGAATTATTTCTTTTGTTCTTTCGGGTACACACTTTTGAATTCTGTACTTAAGTAATTCACTAGTTTTTACTGCTTGTTTCATTCCTACGGTACTACTAGTTTTTTTTTGAGAATCATTTACCTAATCCAAAATATTTAAGAACATAAATTACAATTTTTTAAAAAAAGTTTATATATTAGTTGTGATATTAAACTTGGAAGCAATAATGAGCCATTAAATTCAAAACACTAATCTATGTGGAACAAGGCTAAAACAATGTTTATAATACCACTAGTTGTGGACATGAATAATGGGCCCTTTCTTTCATACGCCAAGCAATAGTTTTTAGTAGTGGTTATCAAATTATAAAACAAAAATCAATACCTCTAATATCCTAAGGAATTTAAAGGGCACGAGGGACTATAGTTAAAGTTTTTTAAGTAAAATATTAACTTGGCAGCCAGCCAGTCTGTGCTTATTTTGTTTTTCGTGTCCTCTAATACGACATGTAACGACACAATGTTAAATACTGATGATTATAATTTATTGTAGTTATGAGTATTAGCAACCGCCAACCAGCGTGGGTCAGGACTTATTTGTTATACCTGTGGGCTATGACTATAGACGTGAATATATGATTCTCTAGTTCAGTTTTAAATTGTAACTATGAATTCAAAGAAACATTGTAAACCAAAATGTAGATTACAGGGTACTTCAATAAAATTAGTAGGTAGATATAAGAAATCTATTTTACCACTAGTATAATAATTCTCATTTCCGGCCAGTGTGTATCAGTAGCAATTTGAACTGCAGTTGAATCATAACCCTGGTCATCAACACCAGCTGTCCAGTGAACAAATCCTCCATAAATACTTCTACAAGCACTACCACTACCTTGTCTTGCTATAGATGGTAAATCTTCATTAACCAAGCCAAAAGCATTAGCTAATGTGTATACTGTTAAAATATTTTTAAAGAATAATAAATAATAATTCAAGTATTTAGACATTTTTAAGTTGTTATGATTTATGGAAATATACAAACCAAGACATGCATAACCAGCTGCTGATGAAGCTAATCCTGCCGCAGTAGGGAAATTATTTTCAGAACATACCCTTATTTTCCATTTTTCTTCTTGACTATTTTCACCTTTTTGTATTTTAATTAAATTTCTTACTAAAAAAAAATAAATTAAAAAAAAATAATTTGCAACTTATTTTTCATGTAAGTCAACCTATCTAATTTTAATGTGTTTACTGACAATATTCCACAATATATTACTATTTGTTTAAGAAGTTTTTATATTCATAAATTAAAAATTGTTTTAGGATAAAATAGCAATGATTTTTACCAAATTGAAATACTTTCATTACTTTCAAACTTTTATTAAATGATGCAACAAAAAATTTAGAGAAAAATAATTTATGATCCAGCAATTAAAAAAAAATAGTTTAAAAAAAGTGTCAAAAAAAACAAAAAAAAAAGTTTGAAAAAACCATTTTGTAGATTATATATCATATAATATAATTATAGGTAGGTAGGTAATACAATGAAGCAACAAATACATTTTAAATTCTATTTTATATTATTAAAATATAGTCTTACTTAGATCAAAGCATTTTTTCAGTCGTTCATTTCTTTCAATGGACATAATCCTGAAATTTTATAATTACCTAATTTATTATTATTATCATAAAAAATATATTAATTAAAGCATAATACTCTATTATTATGATAATAATGTTTCATATTATATTATTAAATACATGTATTGAATAAGGTAATCAAGAGAACATTTTTTAAAGAGAGTAGGTGTTATATCATCCATATTATGGATCCTAACTACTAAGTACATAGGTACTACAAGTAAATCTCGATGCTATTTTAAGCATCTACCTGTTATTCATCAATATGATTATTGAATCATGTCACATGCCCTTATTTTAAAATAAGTATTATTACCACACAACTTTTTTAAAAAAAAAATATAAGAAATAAGTCTCTTACTGCCCATTCAGCCAAACACTGTCTTCATCAATCATCGGTCCTGCAATAACGGATGTTTTGGTATGCATCTATAAAAAAAAGTTATAATATAACACCTACTCTAGACAAAATGAAATACAATAGTTTTGAGAGTAAGTGTCTTCAGTCTAACGCAACTTATCAAGGAATATAGGTACCTACTACCTTCTAATTTCTAATAAAACAAAATTATTTTCATAAATTACAAACAAGACTTTGAAATCTATTATGACTATGAATAGATAAAAGTTATTTTCTATCAATAGATAAATAATTCATTTACAATAGGCTATACTGAGTAGAGAGGTGGCAAACTTTTTGAACACTAAGTGCCAAAAAATCCCTTTTTTTTCGAGCGTGCATGAAAAATATTTTATATTATATTATAATCAATATTGTAAAAAAAATTATCTTAATTTTATTTTATAATTAATGTATTAGTATTAAAAAGGTGAGTTTAGGTACATAATATTATAATAATATTACTTTGTTAATTAAGTATTTTCTTTCTTGATGTGATTTTTGTTTGTAAAATACTTGATGCCAATTCGTTGATGTTTGGTTTATATTTTTACCTATTATGTATATACTGAAAATATTTTAATTTTTCGCGTGCCACTTCGGGCACGTGTGCCATGGATTTGCCATCCCTACAGGGCTATACCCACGATTTTTTTTTTAATATTGAATACATTTTTGAGTCCTTGGTTAAATGGAGAAAATAGTATAATTATAAAAATATGATGTAGGCCGGTACTTACTTACTAGTTATTTTGTCTATAGATAAATGACGATTCTAAACATTTCTTTCAAAGGCTCAGAAAAAGAACACCTCTGTTGTTTTTAAGGGATTATGTGATCGTGTAGGTATGCAAGTAGAAATATTCAGTGGAAACTCACCTGATCGCAGTCCAATGTCAGACTGACCGAATCGTTCAGAGGTAATATCAAATGTTCGTCTCTTTTTCCCCCTGGAGAAACAGAAAAATTATAAATAAATATTTGACAGAAAAGGCGACGTACCTAATAGGTAAAACGGATAGGTACTCACAGTATTTTATGGCGGCTATGTTGACAGGCGCCACGCACGTAACAACCTTATCCATGACGATTCAAACGGAATGACTATCGATAACCTTTTGAGGTTTGACTCTGGGACGTTTGGCGAAATCACGAGGACGTTATGACTTATGAAATTTGGTAAGTTAATGTGTACTACACGGTAGTATGATGCTACTGTGTTTCGTTGCTGTTCAGCGTTCGTTGACTTGTTGAACGCTCAAACGACCAAGCACAGACCCAAGGTCAACTACACCCTACACCGATATTAAATAAATAATTTTTAGTAATAACACTAATAACTTGAATCGAGATGACAGGTCTATTGTCACAGACAATCAGCTGCTGTGCCAGTACGCGAGTTGAAGGCTATTGTAGAGTGTAGGTGACATGCGATCGAGTACAAAGTAAAAAGTACCAACAATTGAACGAAAAGTACAGAACAATACAGAATAGACACTCGATCAGCTGATCTGATCTCTGTATCCCTACGGTGTGAAGTATTGGACCGTAAAAAGTTGTACCGTACCCGTAATCTGATAGAACGTTGGCGACGGGTATCCTCTTTGTTACGAATTTATAAAAACGGAAACAATTCATTTTGGTATAAGATAACTACTGGAATGAACACCAAGGACGGCCGTAAAAAACGGGAAATTAGTTTTTATGAAAATTAATATAAGAACAATATTTTCTATGAACCATATTTTTCATGAACACTATATTCAACAAGACTTGTATTTAATGGAATAATTTTTTTCAGGATTTCATTTTTTTGGAACAATAATACCATCGAATACTTTTATCAGAAAATTATATTTTCGAAAACCGTTTATACAGGATAAGTATATAATATAATTATACTACACAGAATCTTACGAAACGAGAAGGTATTTTAAAGTACGGTAAAAACAGGAAATTTTTAACAACGATTTGTTATGGAAATAAAGTATTTTACAGAATCGTACGAATCGGGATGATATTGAAAAATACCATACCAATAAACCATGGTTGTAGTAAATAAGTTATTATCATAGATATTCTTTATAGTTCATGAAGACTTTTGGATCTTTTAATTTTGTTTGAAATTAATAAAATATATAGCACAGTGGTTTTATATATAAAAATAATGGAGGCATTCATAAAAATAAAAGTGTTCAGTAGGTTTAAATAAAATAATAAATATAAACTAAATCATCATAATATTGTATTCAATTTTTATAATTTTATATTTTAATACTAAATAACAGATTTTTGATCTGCAAAACCAAATATTGCAAAGGCTCTGCTAAAATGTTTGCTAATAGGACAATATTGTTGAGTTGGAGAAACAAATGCATGACCCTAATGAACATGACCATAATGAGGACATTTAAAAAAAAAACATTTAGGCAAATACTGAAGACCGTACTAAAATCAAGACAACAATAGACTCCAGACAATATGTGACAAAGAAATGATTAGGTAAACATGAATTTATTTATGACTTATATAATTTATATAATTTGTATCATTCAAGAGATTTTTTGAGCAAAGAAAATTTACTGCTCAAACAATGTTGACACGCAAAAAAAAATAATAAAAAAATTGGTGGGCAAGTGGATGTCGCTCTGCTGAAGTACAGTAGGTTACAAGTGGCCCACTTTTTAATGAATGGTGTTAAATTTGATATCAATGATACCCATGGTCAAATATCATTTTATACGAAAAACGATTCTGAGCCGACACGGTTTGTCAGTATAGATAATTTATATTATATTAATATTTTTATTTTTTATTATTAATACGGTAGCCGGTAAGTTAAATGAATATTATAAAATTACAATAAAATAATAAACTGTGTTTTTATATTTTTGAGATTTTTTGGTTGCAGAATAACCTACTTACGTGAAACCTTGTTTTACAATTTCAATCCTTAGCTATAAAAGTTGAACGTTTTATCAATTTTTAACTACAAAATCATTTTTTAAATTTTAAATTTGATAAATGTTGTCAAAAATCGAACTTTAAATGCTTATAAAACAAATTGTGACTACATATTTTTAATATATTTCAATAACTATCGTTACAATATATCGGGAGCCTTGTATTAATTTTTCAAGCTTTTTGACAGAACAAATACAATTTTATTGACATTTATAGAAAAAATAACTAAACAATTTTAAACAGAATATGTCTATCAACAGTTTAAAACATATCAAAATATTTTGAAAATGATATCATGTATAGAATATGCCAAACAGCCAGTAAAAATGTTACGTATCATTTGTTTTGGAGTTACACTAAACTTTGAAAACTATTGAGAATTTTAAATTTTGCTCACCTGAATGCACCACTTGGTTCACTTTCCCATCGAACAAAATACTGTTGAAGTAAATCAAAACAGTTTTACTGCCCCAAACGGTGATGACAGACATAAAAATAAAAATAAAAAAAGAACACACATCGTAATATAGACATTTTCAATTTTTAATTTTTTTAGTTTTTATTTTATAAATTTCAATAAGTTTCTATTCGATGGGTCAAAAAGCTTGAAAAAGTAATACGAAGTTCCTTATAATTTTTACAGCAGAGTGATTTCCACTTACCCGCTTTGTTTGTTCTCGGTTTATTAGATTATAATATTATGAGCTTACCAGTTACCAACTCAGCTTCCTTGTTTTAGGGACCCATTTTTGTTTCGGTATCTTTATTTTTTTCTAAAATAAATCTCATGCAGAGTTTTATCTTTGACGGAGGTCGTACCTGTCATATTTTAATGATTCGCGTTCCATACGTTTGTAAATTATAAAATGCTGTCATGCTGAAAAGTTATAGCAGTGTTCCACCAGTAACAATGGATTGCAATTTCAATAAAAATAGTAGTATTTTCAATTTTGACATTTAAAAATTATAAAACTTATATTTTAGTATCTTGTATCTACCTTTCAATAATAATATTATTTACGTACAAGTAAATTATAAAATATAAAATTGATTATGAAATGATATGAATTTTTATGATGCGGGGGGCCTCGAACTACCCGATTCTAAGGGACATTTTATAGGCAACTTCATATACATTCGGCATAACATGTCGTTAATAGGACGTCGCACCCGCATGTGTTGTCACCGTCTTTCACACGTATGACATACCAACTTTTCGTTCGCTAGTTTCAATAGAGTGCTGTAAGTTTTGATATTAGAGTGAATTGACCTATTATCAAACTTTGAAATAATAACATTATCTGTGTTCTCTCGTTAGTCTTTTACGATATTTCAATTTTTAAGTGAGATATGGGTATGTAAAGTATTAATATTTTAAAATGCTCATAACTCACGTAAAAATTAAAATATCGTAAAAAACCAACGAGAGAACACATAAAACGTTGTTATCTAAAAGTTTGATTATAGGTCAATTCACTCTAATATAAAAACTGACAATTCCCTACTGAAACTAGCGAACGAAAATATGCTCTGTCGTACGTGTATAAGACGGAAACAACACATGCGGACGCGGTGCGTTTTTTAATACGAAAACACGTCTAACAGGAAAAACTCTCACGACCAGTGCCCCTGAAGGGCTTCATACGAATTGCGCCCCAGATATAAAAATTGTGATATGTGACATACTATTTGCGTCCCGATTATTTGATATCAGAATATACCTTTGATAATCTAAATCAATAATCGATATGACTATATGAGTATTTATGATATAAATGATGTACCTAATCGTTTAGTATATCTTCGATTCCGTATCATTGACAATTGTGCGCTGTTTTATTTCTATTTAAAAATATGAGTTTAATTGTGAGTGATGTTATGATTAGTGTAAAAAAAATAAAACATTGAATTCTATAAACGATTTTAAATGATATACAATGTTGGAAGTATTTAAAAAAGACATGTAAGTCATATGCTAAATTAAAAGATGAAAATGAAATATTTGAACGTCCTACTGAATATAACCACAAAAGCGATTCTGTAGAAATATTAAATAGACAAAAATTAAGCATTAAAACGAAAGGCGATAGACGATCTCTATGATAAGCCCTCAATACTCATTTATAGGGAATTTATTGTCAAATAACGTATCGACATTGTCACATTAACCAGTTATGATTTAACTTTAATTCGCAAAAATATGCACCAATCCCGAGCTGCTTAATTACTAAGCTGCCAAATAATATATTAGATTTATATAATTAAAGAAAACAAATGATTAAATACGAAGTGAACAAAAGAACACGTTTTATTACCTATGTCAAACCTATGTCAAAAGTGTATCGTTCAAATTTTTACCAAGTAACTAAACTATAAAATATAATTTTCAAATTGTATAGAATTTCGGAAAATTGGAAAAAACGGCACCGATACTACTACAACTAGATACTATCCTAAGTCGTGGTCGTAATTAAATAACAATTAATATTATTGTGAATATAGGTACGCTATACTACTATATTAACATAGTAACATACTAACGTACGCATTTCATTTACGCAGTCACAAGTCACAGGTCGAATTTATATTAATTGAAGACCACAAAAAATGGTTTAATTTTTCGCCCAAACCCATAATTCTAATTCCAACAATACATCATGGCAATGCGCCAATGCCTACTCCAAATATCATTCTAAAAAATATATAATATACTCTAAAATAGAAAAAAATGACCTTAAATTAATTTTTTTGTATAGGTACATAATCAAATGCTGGTTGTTATAATTTATGTAGAAATCACGAGATATGTATAGACTAGAAACTCCGAATTAAAACGTTGTTTGTTGCATTGTTGGTAGATACCTTGTTAAATTAACAAACCCAACAGTTATGAACACGATTCAGTCAACCTTTATTTGGTATATTAAATATTTTATAATATTATAGCTATTAAAGTAATTTATTTTACTACCTATTAGTAATACAGTAGGTTGAATTAATTGTGGCCGAAACATTGCATTAAAAATGCCATTGTGTGTGTAAAATATAATAATATTAGTTATTATACTTATTTACCTACTTAAACAATTTCAAGTACCCATGAAAAATATGTTCATTCATGACAATATAATTAAAATTGTAAATGGTTATTCTTTGTTTAAATATCTAATTTTATGGTTACAGGATCAGAAAGCTTGTTTTAAAATTTCAATCCTTATCTATAAAAATAAAATAATTTTCTAATTAACTTCAAAAGAATTGGCAAATTTTCAAAATTATGATCAAATGTTGAACTTAAAATGCTTATAAAATCATGTCAATGTATCTTTAATATTTTTTAAACTGCTACTATAGTAACTTATAAGGAACCTTGTACTTTCAACTCCACTAGAACAGGCTAGTGTTAGGAATACATTTTCGTATGGAAAACAGTACATTTATAAATTTATTGTTATGTCTTGACTGCGATTAACAATCCCTTCACCCCCTCAACATTTTCTTAGTAAAATATTAAAGCTTATAGCCTCCACAAAAAGTTATTAATTTATAATATTAACAAGTAGGTACATTTGTAATTTAAAATCTTTATAATACTGATTATAATAGGTATTAACGATTTTAAATATAATAAAAGGTAGACAAGTTGGAACCGCTCTGCTGTACGTACAGTAGTTGTCGAGCATATTGTCATCATAATGGATGTGTTCTAACTTATATTTGAAAATGTTGTGAGGAATCTTTTACTTCTTATGTTAGCTATGGAAAGAAAAACTTATATACATTACTAATTGAAAAAAAATTTATACAATTGTTAAATAGCTCAAAATGAGTCAAAATAGTTTGAACATTTTACCATGTGTGGAAAATGATAATATAAATATTTAGTGAAAATGTCAAGTGTATCCTTATAAGGTTAATTGTTTCGAAATAAGAACAAGATATCAAAAATTGATTAATGGGAATTCATTAGGTACAATATTTTTAAGTTTTAACTTCACATTCTCATATTATTTTACAAAAATTTGTTTCTCTTCATCGTGTTTTAAATGCAAAAAAAAGGAAAAACAGCCCCCTCCCTAGAGAATGGTGTCGTTGTGTGACAACTCGAGCCATATTGCTCATGACTCGAGAGTCATGTGGTCGATTGGTCGCCAACCACGAGCCGAGACCCAAAAAGGTCGGAGCGTCGTGGATTTTTTGTTTACACTTCGTTACCAGGGATGAGGAAACGAATAATAATAATAATAAGAAAAAACATAACACACTGTTTAAGTTAGAGAGCATTAAGTATATTGTTTGAAGGTGGGCGCCGAGAAAGCCATTGGCATAAAACTCGGACAGAAATAAGTAAATAACACCCCGTAATAATAATATAAAGAACCCACCAACATGGTAATAATAAATAATAATATACAACTGCCAATAGGGCAATAATAAATAATAATTTAAAGTACAGGGATACCGGCCACGGTGTCTAATAGACAATATTTATAAATTTAGGTACGTTACCACTATCATGCTCCTATGATATATATGCCGGCCGATGGCACTCCGGCGATCGCGACGCTCTACTCCTCCAACATGGTGATGTTCGGGCGTATGGGAAAAAAATGACGTCCGTCGGCCTAGTCGGCCACAAACATACGAAAAAAAACGACGGGCGACCGAGACAGTAGGAGGAGGGAGACAGAGCGAGAGCATTTGGAGACTTAACTTAGGTGACCGATATCTCTGTATACATAGTTAGGTGTGGCCCAGACCATGGAGATGTGAGAGGGGAGCGTGTGTGCGTTTGTCACACCGGCAGGTATTGTCGTCGGTCGGCGGACTTGGACCCACAGGACAAAGTCAGCTTTCGCAACGCACACGCAATACTTGTATACAGCCGTTATGTATAAAAATACGAATAGCAAATGGTCACCCCACCCTGATCGTCACAGAAACCCCCCTGTAGAAGTTAGTACACGTGGGAACAAACTTCTACACTAGAACACAGAACATGGTGTGGGTGACGTGTTTGACTATGACGATAGTGTGCGTTGGGGGACCTCGGTTACTTCAGCCGGTAGAGATGGACCTTGTCCGGGTGTAATGTACCGACGCAAGTGAATTATATTATAGGTTCCTATAACCTGGTTTGTTTCTGCTTCGGCCACCGTATACGCATTTTGTGACGAAACGCATACAATTACATAGGGTCCTTGATACAGCAAAAAGAATTTATGGATTTGCTTATCGACCGCGGAACTCAAACGATGTGTTCGTACCAACACACGATCCCCGATATCATACTTTGTTACTCGACCCTGTTTGTCATGACGTAAACGCCGTCGCTCAGCGTGGGACTGTTGCACCTCACGGGCCATGATCATTTTTTTCTGCTGAGATACAGCGACCCGGGGTGGAAATGAGACTACTGCACTAAATGGATTGTATCGGTCGAGGGTGAGGAACAATTCTTGTGGCGTATAGCCTGTCGCTTCGTGCACGGTGTTGTTCAGTACCCATTCAATGTACCCAAGGTGTCTTGGCCACTCAGCATGGTCTTGGTTACAGTATGTTCGGAACATCCTACCGAGTTCCCGCATTACTCTTTCAGCCGGGTTCGACTGAGGGTGGTATACTGAAGTCAGCGTTGGAGGAATTCCTTTTTCCCGAAGACGGTTCTGCCAGACCTTGCTGGTGAACTGGGCACCGTGATCGGACACTACACATTTTGGATTACCGTACGTGGCGACATAATCGTTGATCATCCGATTCGTAACCGTGACTGCAGTGGCCTTCTTTATGGCATACAAGCGGACATACCGAGAAAAATTATCCAATACCACGAAAACGTATCTTACGTTATTCCAACCCTGAGGAAGTGGACCGTATAAATCAACCAGGACGCGACCAAGGGGAACGTCGGCAAGAACAGACTTCAGCTCACCTTCTTGGCGTTGAGTTGACGCTTTGGTTCGTTGACATAGATCACACGCGCGTATCACCGATCGTACACGGGTTTGAAGGTGCTTGAAAAAACAAAAATCTCGAATAGCTTGAGTACATTTCTTTGGCCCTACGTGTCCAAAGTGGTGGTGTACCGAAATTATGAGTTCATCGATTCGACGGTTTGGGACACAGACCAACCACTGGTCGCTACTTGCGTGCCGACGATAGAAAAGGACACCTTCAACGATACAATAGTATTGACTTTGAGGCCAGGCCTCTGGACTGTCTCCGTTGAGGAGATCGATAATCTTATTCAATGGTGGGTCGTCTTTTTGCGAGGACAAGATAGCTTGGAAACATGGTAGTTGTCGATCGCGTTCTTTACGAATACTGGTAGGAGTGGTTAGTAGGATACTGGGACCACTTAGTAACCTGGATACTTCTTCATTCCGTCCTACTGGGTTTCGCGATAGCGCGTCCATGATATTATCAGGCCCGGGAATATAGGTGATACGTAAGTCGAATTGTTGCAAAAGTAGTGTCCAACGAGTAAGACGCGCGTTCCTCAGACGACACTGGAAAAGAAACGTTAACGCTTGGTGGTCCGTGAGCACCTGAACAGGATATCCCAGAATAAATACGCGGAACTTTTCACAAGCAAAAACCACCGACAAGAGCTCTAACTCAGTAATGGAGTAATTCCGTTCCGCGGAGTTCAGGGTGCGGCTAGCGAACAAAATCGTTCGGCGTTCTCCGTCAGATGTAAGTTGGAACAGCTCGGCTCCCAATCCGAGTTTACTGGCATCGGTCTGCAAGTAAAATACCTGATCGAACAAAGGGTGCGAGAGATACTGTTCGGTAAACGATTGCTTCACGTGGTCAAACATTTTGAGCTCCTCTTCTCCAAACTTCCATGGTACACCTTGCTTAATTAGATTGATCAAAGGAGCAATTAACGAAGCGTGATGATCGGCGAACTTCCGGTAGAAATTGCAGAAACCAATGAACGATTGCAATTCTTTTTTAGTACGTGGCTTAGGAAAGCTGCGGATAGCCATAAGCTTTTCGGGGTCCATGGACATTCCGGACGAACTAATAATATGGCCCAGAAACTTGATCTGGTGTTTAACGAATTCACACTTAGTGAGCTTTAGCGTCATGCCCGACACGGCGATTTTCCGGAAAAGAATACGGAGGCGTTGGAGGTGTTCGTTGAAACTGGTTGATGATACTAGTAGATCGTCGACGTAGATGTGTAGATCATTCATCTTGTCTTCACAGTCTGGAAGCGATACATTCAGGACGGCTTCGAGGGCGTGACCAAACGCGGTATTGGAGATGTTCAAACCGAACGGGACGACAGTGAACTGATATGTCCGACCGTCGTAGACAAATGCTGTATATTTACGGACCTCTTGGTGTAACAGTACTTGCCAGTATCCTGCAGTAAAATCGACACTGGAGAATATAGACTTTCCACCAAAACGTGCAAGTAGTTCATCGAGAGGCGGAGATGAGTCGCGCATTGGTAGAATAACTTTGTTGATGCGGCGAGCATCCAAACATAGTCGTACGGACCCATCGGCTTTTCCTACGCAGATGATCGGGTTACTGTAGGGTGATGAACATCGTTCAACAACCCCCCAATCCAGCATCCTTTGGAGTTCCTTCTCTACCGCAGGTCGTCTGGCGAAAGGTACTGGGTATGGCCGAATCTTGAATGGCACATCTTCGGACACGGTGAAACGGCACGTGTATAGCTTGTTCAGTCCTGGCCGGTCACTGAAAATGTGACTGAATTCCTGGAGAAGACATAATAGACCTTGTCGTTGTTCGACTGTAACCTCCGCACTATTGGCCATAGGTTCGTTGATCCAACTTGGTAGTGGGTCTCCGGGGCATGCGTGGTCGCTAATACAGTTAATTTCCGAATTTCGAGGTGGTGATGAAAACCTGTCCAAACTGTCCATACTACAGAGGCAATACTCCAATCCAGTGGGCATAACGTGTTCGGCGGTATAATGGACATTGAGACGGGTGATTTGCGCAGCTGGTATCGCTCCATCATCGCCTTGGAATAGACATTCGTTTCCCCATTGCGGAAATTTAATACATCGCCTAGAGTAGTCCAAAACAACTCCGTACTTTGAGAGCCAGTCATCTCCGAGGATGATGGGGGTAGCAAGATGTGGGACAACAAGGAAAACACCTGGAGCATCTTTTCCAAACAACACCAGTGGCATGAACACCTGTTTCGTGATTTTCTTGCTTCGCCCGCGCACAGCCGTTGAAATGGTAACTCCGGTTACAGGTAAGATGGACAAAAGTTTAGGTGTAAGAGACCGGTTCTTGATGGTGGCAAAAAACTCTTCGGATATAGCTGAAATAGATGCTCCAGAATCGAGCAGGGCAGAACCTGTCACACCACACACTTCGACAGGAATTTCTGGTCGGTGTGGAACATGTACCGGGAATTCATTTGAGTCGGTAATCGGTGAGTGGCAATCGGAGGACAATCCAGTCTCGTCAGGTGCCGTATTCACTGGCGAGACTGTGGTTCGTTTCCCGAAACGTTCAGCTGATTAATCGGTTCTTCGTTTGGAACCGGTGGACGGTGGTAATTCTGAGAACCTCTATTCGGACCGTTACGGTAGTTGTTTCGATTGTTCTGACGTGGCTGATATCCTCCCCGTCCGTGATAATCCCGTGGTGGCTGGTCATTGTTTCGTGCGGGTTGAGTTGGACCGTTGTCTGACTGACGGGGACTCGGACCCTCGCAGAAGGACGTTGATTCCTCGATCTCTGTCAGTACTGATAATAAGGCGTTCGTCGTTTGGGGGCCTCGACCACGAATGGCCATTCCCAAAGTCGACGGATAATGCTGTATGATTATGCCAACAAGATCAAATTGGTCGATGGGGGGAGATAAGTATTTAGCTTTAGCAATCCAAGTCATAGCATGAGTATTAATTCCCACTGGTGAACGGTATTGATAGGGTTGAAAAATTTCATTCCGTATTTTTCTCTGTGTGGCTGCAGACCAAAACTGCTGGCGGAACAACTTCTTCACCTCCTCATAGGTGGTTGGCACAGGCATGAGTGAGTCAAACCATACTCGGGAACCTCTGGTCAATCGCCGTTGAAATATTTCAATACGTTGATCATCGTGTGGACAATTATACAAAAAATATTGGTCTAACTGAGATAAGAACTTCTCTGGGTGCACATCTTGCCGGTGGCCAGTGAACTCAGACACAACGTCAGTAAAACGTTCCGATTGACTAACGGACGTAGACATATTAGACTGTCCACACAGATTTAATAATAGTCGAGAGTCATTGATATGGGCCTCCGTCGAATTGTATGTCGGCTGGAATGATTGCGCTTGAGATGTAGATTGGGTCGAAGGTACCTTTAAATCGGATTGTATCTGTTTCACAGTTTCCTTAAGGGATTCGACGTCAGCGTGGATCTTTGCTACACTCTCATCGGATCTAGTATATGCAGTTCGTTGATCGATGAAGTTGCGGTGAAGAGTGGCGATATTTTTTTCAGTCTTATCTACTCGCGACTCAACGGCATCTTGTCGTTTGGTAAAACCACTAAATTGATTTTCCAGGCGGTCAAATCGTTGTGCATGATCGTTGGCATGGCCATTCATAATAGCGATAATATCGGCAAGGGTAGGTTCAACTTTGGTAGGCTGCAGAAGGACATTCCCTGTTGCCAGCCCAGCTTGGGAAACCGTGTTTACAGGTTTAACTGGTGTATCCGATGTTGTAGTTGGTGGTGACATCGTATTGGTCGCAGGCTGGAGAAGGCGGTCAATTAGACGATCTGGAGGGCGCGTATCTCGCTTACCTGCGGCGTACATAAACGGTATGCACGGAAAATCAAACAATTGAAGTTAGAGATGACAACAACTCAATGAATTGAATCGCTCATTCACAATACAGATTCCAACAGGAAATTTGAGAAAAAACAAATAAATATTTATCTGCTAGAGCTTAGGCTCAGAAAGTGCAGATGAAAATGTTGGGTCGTAAGACAGATAATGTCAGTATATATTACGGAAAATAAATTTACTATACTATATCAATGAAAATCGTCGCCGGAACGCCGGGACGACACATAGGAACACAACAGTAGGTAGGCAAATATATTTGAAAGTCACCGTGGCGCGGTACATAGTTTTAAATATTTGAATAAAACAAGATGAAAATTAATAAAAAAACTGTAGAATAATTTATCATTCATAACAATTAACGATATCGAAAACATATAATCACATCAACAGATATGATAAAATATACAGCAACAGACAAATTTGTTGACGAGAATTAAATTGATTCAACGACATATTGGTCGACAGAGCCGATACTATAAACAGAAAATAATTGGAAATAATTCACCAATAACACAATAAAATAGTGTACTTAAAATTTCCAAAAACAGAACGGTCGACGTGGTTGGAACCACAAATTTTTTAAAAATAATAACCATTACGTAAAATTAAATGAATGTGGTGTTATGCACCACATCAAGTGTTAATACACTCCCACTAGGTGGGCACACTACGCTCGACGACGAGATACCTAACAAATACGTACACGGGACGTATTAACGAAAACACAGACGTGTGACAACCTATAATGCGTGTGACGTGCGTGCGCCATTGTCGCCGTGGGATACATCTTATGGGCAGCTTAAAACTAAAAATCATCAGCGTGTGTACGGGCCTAGCAGGCAAAATATGTATGGTCTTGGTCTACCAACCGAAATCTAACGATTAAAAAAAAAACTACTCGCAATTTATTTTAAAATTTAATATTGGAATAATACCTCATCGTCTTTATAATATTAAACAATTTGCGTGCGCAAGGCTTCATACGGCGTATACGGAATGACCATTGTAACGATACGTATGCCGAGCAGGCAGCAAAAACAAAAACAATTGAATAATATTTATATTTACAATTTACATATTACGTCGGACATCGGTTGCTGTTCAGCGAAAACCGGTCGAGAAAAAAAAATTAAACGATGAGCTTATTCGAACGAGATAATAATAATTATTAATTAATAATAATGTGTGCGTTGCGTAGACAACGTTAGGTAGGGAATGGGGAACGTTCGCACGGCCGTGCCGGAACGACACGCACCCAACCATTGATAACAAACGTTAGGCGGCGGTAGACCGATAACTGATACGTTAAAATTGCATACGGTGACATCATCAAACCTGATAAAGGGAACGAGACATATACACAGGCACACACACTGACGTGTACAGAAATATACCTTAAAATAAAACTTATAACTAGCCGCCGACTAAGATTTAACGCGATGACGACCAACCCCTCCGGTGATCGCGATGTTTGACAACTCCGTGACATCAGCGACGGCAAACACGGTGATGGCGGGATACGGCACACACGCAAACAGCCTCAGGTCCCTCCATAGTCACGGGCGCACAGCACACATCAATCCGCGCATATTAAGTCGGTCATAATACATGGGTTGTTACCGGGGCATTCCTGAAAATACACGCAGGCAACAGTGGTTCTTGGACAGTATACTATTAACACATATGGCCGGTAGTTCCCTAAACGTACTAGGTACAATACCACCTATACACATACAACATCATGTATTTGTCCAATCTTGTACTTTTAGAACCATGTTTAGTCATAATTAACGGATCCTGGCAAGGTCGCCATCTGTGACAACTCGAGCCATATTGCTCATGACTCGAGAGTCATGTGGTCGATTGGTCGCCAACCACGAGCCGAGACCCAAAAAGGTCGGAGCGTCGTGGATTTTTTGTTTACACTTCGTTACCAGGGATGAGGAAACGAATAATAATAATAATAAGAAAAAACATAACACACTGTTTAAGTTAGAGAGCATTAAGTATATTGTTTGAAGGTGGGCGCCGAGAAAGCCATTGGCATAAAACTCGGACAGAAATAAGTAAATAACACCCCGTAATAATAATATAAAGAACCCACCAACATGGTAATAATAAATAATAATATACAACTGCCAATAGGGCAATAATAAATAATAATTTAAAGTACAGGGATACCGGCCACGGTGTCTAATAGACAATATTTATAAATTTAGGTACGTTACCACTATCATGCTCCTATGATATATATGCCGGCCGATGGCACTCCGGCGATCGCGACGCTCTACTCCTCCAACATGGTGATGTTCGGGCGTATGGGAAAAAAGTGACGTCCGTCGGCCTAGTCGGCCACAAACATACGAAAAAAAACGACGGGCGACCGAGACAGTAGGAGGAGGGAGACAGAGCGAGAGCATTTGGAGACTTAACTTAGGTGACCGATATCTCTGTATACATAGTTAGGTGTGGCCCAGACCATGGAGATGTGAGAGGGGAGCGTGTGTGCGTTTGTCACACCGGCAGGTATTGTCGTCGGTCGGCGGACTTGGACCCACAGGACAAAGTCAGCTTTCGCAACGCACACGCAATACTTGTATACAGCCGTTATGTATAAAAATACGAATAGCAAATGGTCACCCCACCCTGATCGTCACAGTTGTACCTATACTGTGATCAGTGTGATCCCGAGGTACTATCAAATTGCCGTCGAAATGGCACAAGTGGTTTCTTCTCTACATTATAGCTCCTACCAATCTCTAGTACCTACCATAGGCGTAACTAGGGGGGGAGGGGCTAAGCCCCCAAAAAAACAAATTTTAATTCCCCCCCCCCTGTCAAAATCCCTAGTCCCACCAACAGTAGCTACATTTTTCAACTTTAATTTTAAATATCGTTTTTTTTTTTTTTTTATTATTAAATATCTTGGACAAATATTTATTTTTTTTGGTTATCAAACTGTTATGTAATGATCCTGTGTAAGAGGTAATACGTATCGTGTCGTGCGCGTATTTTAACTACATAAATACTACTTTGAAGTTATCAACAAACTAAACACAAGAATAGTCGTAAAAGACGTACGTAGCGCTTTCAATTCCAACAAGTTCTGCATCTTGTGAAAGAACGTTCTCAGCAATGCGTTAAATAAACACTTACATAAGGTCAACCATGCTACCAAATCGATTTTCAAAGTTATCTATCACAGCAATTGAGAGAGATTTGTCAAACGTTCTAAACAAAGTAGACATTTTAAATAAATTGGCTAATAGTGATGAGCGGAGGCTTATAAGCTGAAATAGTTATCTTTGAAATGTCTTTAACGTTCACTTACGTTTTAAGAATTATCTTGTATCTAAAATAATACTTAATAATATGTTACTATTTTAATGTTTACCTACCTCAATACCACTTTTTTATTATTTGTTTTATACATGCCATACACACTACAAAATGTGTAATAATAAAATAATATTTTAATTTATTAATTAATGTTATTTGAGGAACGAGTATGGGTGGTGTGGGGGGCAGAACCCCCCACATTTGTTATTTATATTAAATATGTTAAGGCTGAAGCCCCCCTAACTTTAAGGTCTAGTTACATCTATATAATTGTCTGTCATACATTAATAAGACCTGAATAAAATTGAAACAAATACAATTTGTAACAATGGTAAAGTAACGATTTGTAAATTTTGTTTGTCCTTTGTGTGTGGCTTTCTAGGATCAAAAACTATTTTTTCTTTAAAATGTCAAAGCTCAGACTAAAATATTATGGCATAAAATTGAATACAATGTACATTATAATTTATAATATTATACTCATGTTATATTTAATACCAATGTTTGATGTTAATTTTTCTGTAGGTTTACATAATATATAATAATTAGGGCCCGGAACTTAATAAACTAAAAATCTTGGAAAATATTACACAAAAAAATAGATAAAATTACATAAATATGTTCAACTAACAATACCTAACCTAAGGAGTCTCGCGATTATCGTATTTTTCATCATAAATCACTCAGTCAGACAGTCTAATTCAAAAAAATCGTAGTGACGACCACACTGATTTCCACTCAGAACAAATATTTTAAGGTATCCGTAACGGCGTAAAATGTACGAGTGAATGACCGAGTCACATTTTATATTCGTGATTAAAATTGTAATTCATGTGGTTTTAATATTTCATAAATATTAAGGCATTATATTATATTATATTAAACGAACTAAAATAATTTAAATAATTTACTTTGGCTGTTCCTTAGTAAATATTACTAAGAATTCGAAGAATTTTTTTATCATACTAATATAGGAGTAAGCATTGCAATGTACCTACTGTTGGAATCAAAAAAGTGAAAAAGAGCACCTTTTTTTGTCGTCATAAATGAATATAAGTTTTTACTTGTGCGTGTCACTGTCTAAAATAACGCGTACTGACATTAAAGATAAAACTACAAAATTGAAGTTTCAACTTGTCCGTATACAGCTCAAAACAAGTCAAAATGTTGTAAAAAGTTCAAACGCACATACAAATTTAATTTGAATTTCCAGTAGATATTTTTTTATTGATAAAGGTGGAAAAAATTATGAGGATTCTTGTATTATATTTTTAAATCTTAGATTTAAATATAAACATTTTTTTTACATATCAAACTCAAAGTAATTTACACTATTTCGTGATTTTTACGTATTTTTTTCAAAATTCAAATATTAAATGCTTATAAAAAAAATGTGTGAATATGTGACTCGTATTTTTGATATTTTTCAACTGCCATTGTAACAATATAGCCTTGTACTAAATTTTAAGGGATTTTGACCCGACGAATAAAACTTAATTGACATTTAAAAAAAAAAAATTAATATATCTGAAACATAAAATTTCTGTAAACAGCTCAAAACAAGTCAAAATATTTTGAACATAATATAGTGTATAGAAAATTATTATATTAACTTTCAGTGAAAATTGCATGGTCATTTATTTTAGAGTTACACCAAAAACCCAAATTATGCAGCTTTTATTGATGTCTTTTTCAAGAAATATTAGTTTTTATAAGTATGTTTATACTATTTTATAAATAGGTACAAAATAAATTAATACAAATTACGATTTGCTTATAGATTTGTATACTGCATTTAAAATTTTTGGTTATTTCGAATTTTGCCAATATTTTACTCGTAAATTAAAATATCAAATCGTCAGTACAGATAATGTTCTTAATGTTCTTATCTCAAAGTTTGATAACAGGAGAATTCACTCTAATATCAAAACAAACAACACACTATTGAAATTAGTGAATAAAAATTTGCCATGTCAACGCGGACGTACGTTTGTAAGACAGAGACGACAAAACATTTGTATAGCATCATCTTAAAAATTCTAATCAGAATTTGTTTAAATGTAGGTACTATTAAAGCAAAAATAGGACTGAGCATTCTTGAAAATCATCTTGAAGATTGCAGAAGTCTGCAATTATATAGGTATCCAATAAAATATATTTTTTACTAATTATATAATTAATTTGAATAATTATGAATTATTTGACATTTGATGCACATATTGTTGATTGTTCTCTATATTTGAAGAGTCACATAATAAATTCGTTCGGCGAACCTTAAATCCAATAATATTCATTCGGTAGCCTGCAGGTTAGGTATACTTGTAGTATATATATATATAGGTACTATATTATACTTGTAGACACTTAAAAACGAAACTTCGACAAAATATTGTTTTGAATGTATATTCATGACTACGTACCTACCTATACCAGTATAGATATACCATTAATTGAGCACATTTATATTATTGACTATTATATTGGTAAATTTTGACGATCTACCTACTTAAAATAAAAATTGTTCGTATATTTAAAAATGATAAGTATGAACCACGTACAATAATCGTTTACCTAATTGTGTGTAAAAAATACTTAGAATTATCAATTATATTTTCATGCAAATTCCATTCCTTTAATTTTATTCCAGTCCAATTATCCATTTTAATAAATTCCTGGAGTAGCCTGTATAGGTTCCATCTATGTATGTAAGTTTAATTTAAAAATTTTAATAAAATACTTTTTTTTTAATGTTTAATTTTTTTCTGCGATTTAAAATTTTAAACCTCGGCCGCTAGCTACTATAACAAACCAACCAACTGATATTTTTCAATAATGAACGAAACAAAATTACTATAATATTACATATTGTAATAATAGTGATTAAACATACTTAACATTAGCTAGGTACTTACTAAATTTATGAATATTAATTAGATTTTAGTATTAAAAATAACTTTTTGACAATATAGTAATAGTAAATACATAATATATAATGTTTAATAAAATGTACTTACCAATAAATACTTGCATTCAGACACTAGTTTTTAATCTGATTTTGAGAACACTTGTCTGTACTTCGTAGTCAACCACTCTGTTACAGGATACAGATCACAATAAAATAATAGTTATAGCATACAAACCTCTGATTATAGGTATGTATATAGGTAAATCTAAAATGTAAGAATATCAGGTCACAGACGGCGCCAGACGCAGACGTAGGAAAAATCAGGATATAATTTCGTACAAAAGACAAATCGATGGAACATGGAGGTAAGATATAAAAAAAAATTACCTTTGTCAACTGGATCATTGCGTCTTAAACCATAAATATGTCTTTTTGAGAATTATTAATTTTTTTTAAAGTTTTAGATTAAGTTTTGTTTTAAACCTGTCGCGGAGGGTAGGCAGTTTCCCTTAGTTCTAGTCTCTGGGAATTCATTTGAATAATATATAGGTATAATGACAACGGCTATTAAAAACATAATTTTCCGCGGGGAAAGGGGGATTTAAAACTGTATTGAAAAAAACAGTTGTAATAGAGTAGTTTGGTTTACTCTTAAGTACGACGAACCTACAAGGAGTCTCGCGATTATCGTATTTTTCATCAAAAACCACTCAGTCTAATTCAAAGAAATCGTAGTAACGCCTACACTGATTTCCATTCTGAACAAATATTTTAAGGATTTTAATATTTTAAATTATATTAATTATTTACAATTAACACGTCGACTTGTTTGACGACGGAATGCATATGAAGTTGCGCATAAAATGTGCCTTAGAATCTGGTAGTCTGGTACCTATGTCAAAATTGAAAATACTAAAATTTTAATTGAAATTAAAAACAGAGTTGCAACATAATATTATTTAATATTGTAATAACTAAAGGGCAGATTTTAAAGCTTTAATTACCTGTATTATTTTAAAATAATCTATAAAATGGTAAAACAACGATATATATTGTTTTCAAAAACATTAATATATGCTCTAAATAAACAATGTGTTCAGGTATATTTGATTTAAATAACAATTAAGTAAGTTATATTAAGTATTAATAATAGATACAGAAGTAAGTTAGATAGGTATCCAAAAGGCAAAAACATAAACATATTTACATTTTTGAAAATGTTTTATATACTTCAGTAGACTTTTGATTTCTGTATTAAAATTTAAATAATCATACTTTGCCCAAAATAAATATTGTATTCTTTGTATTGTTAATTTAAACGACACCATTATATGCATATAAAATATCAAAATCTGTGCTAAAAAATAAAAATTTCAAAACATTCACAAAAATAATAAAAAATATGCTTTGACATTTTATAACCATCATAGAAATTATCTTACGTTCTTATTCTAAAGGTTAAAAAACACATTTCTACTTACCTGATTTGCAATTTTTATTGCTAAAGGGAAAAAATATGCAAAAGCCGCACAAACACTACCTAATAACTATAATTGGTAGGTTATAATAATTATTTGTATTTATTAGAATGTTAAAATTCATAGAGACTCACGATAATGAGTAGTTATATTTTGATAATTAATAATATGTTATAAACATTTAATCATTGCCGAGACAGTTAAACATTATTTATAATGACTAGGTCAGGATAAGCCATTGTCATTATTGGCTAGTAATTATTCACTAAAATGACTAAATGTCAAACATTTTCAGTTTTTCTCGACTCAACTATATTAAACATAAATATTATGTGTTGATAAGTAAAAAGTAACCTGTGACTACATGGGTGTTGCGGGGGGGGGGGAGCGTAATACCTACGAATATTTTGACTTGATTTGAGCTACCCATTTAACAACATTTAAAATTTAAAATTCAATGTTTTTTTTTTCTATAGATGTCAATAAAATATTGTTCGTCTTGTCAAACGTTTAAAAAACTTAATATAAGGTTTCTCACGGTCTGTTATAACGGCAGTTAAAAAGTATGAACAAGTCTTTTTTAAATGCATTTGTCATAGTATTTTGAAAACATTAATCTAAATCGTGAAAACTTCAAATTATTTTGTTAAAAATGTATATAATGAGTTCAATTTTCAGATAAAAGGTATTATATTTAAAACAGTCAATTTGGCGATTTTGACTTATTATAAAATACCGGTCTAAAATAATTATAACATAAAATATTAGGTGAAGTAATTATTTTATTTTATTGATGAACAATGACAAACTTAAACGAACAAAAAAGTGTTCGTAATATTATACATAATTTTACTGCAGTTAGAAGAAATTATGCGTATAAATATGGCTTATATAATATTTTTTTAGATTAATTTTCTTCATCATCTGAATCATCTATAATAATTATGGAATCATCCCGTTCATCATTTTTGGCTCCACTGTCATTCCCAACTTTACTGTCCATCCCAACTTCACTGTCCATCCCAACTTCACTGTCCTTCCCAAATTCACTCTCCTTATCAACTGCATTGCCCCTCTCACGTTCTTTGATCTTCTTAGCTTCCGCTAACATCTTCTTCATTTCCTCTTCTTTAAGACTCCACACCCTACTTATGATTGGCAAACCGAAGACTGAAATTTGTTGCCCAAATCTTGGAGGATTTGAAAATTCAACTGGCTCTGGATGATCAGGTACGGACGAAGATACATCATTATTCTGATCGCCGGACATAGAGAGTAGATTTGATTGAGATGCAAGTTCTAAGTACAAACAAAAAATACATTACTTATAATATTATATTAAACGTGTTGATCATATTTTATAAATATTATTTTCATGATTTTGCATTTCGATTAAGTAACAATAATACTATACAAAATCCATGAATAAATGTAATAGTATTATAGGTAGGTTAGTACTATATTATGGTTGCTAAAGATGCGACTTAATTGATATTGCAACTTTTTATTGATATCAGGTATATAATTATTATAATATATTATTATATATATTATATATTATATAATACATTATTATATTATTATCATAATTATCTGATAAAAAATGTATACGAATCGGACTTAATAGATAATAATATATATTTTTCTTATTTAATTTTATATTGCAATTTTTCACAAATTTCAACGGTTTTGAAATTTTTGCAATTTTTGTGTACTTCAATATGTGTATTGTGTACACTAAAATATATACAAATTATTATTTCTCAAGTAATATTTCAATAAAAATTTAACTACGATGTAAGTTTTCACATTATGATTTTTCTTATAATATTAAAGAAGCGTTTCAAGGAAACGGTTATAATAATAAAGGCTGACGTATTCCAAGTTCCAATGTAAAAATGATTATAAAAATAAATTTAAATGTCTTAGAAAAAAATAAAGGATATACCATTATAAAACCATTAAAACTTATTCTGAGGATATGGCAGGTAGGTAATCAAAAAGTTAATTAATATGCCGCAAATTGTTTTAAATTATTTTATTTATGCACTGAAAACAAGTCCGTAGATGTTGAACGAATTTTTCACTATCTATAAACATTAAACATACTTTAAGTAACAGACGATACAATTTTCAAGAACACAATTTGGAAATGTATATCATTTTACATTTTAATTCAGAAAAATAATATATTTTAATTTTTAAATACTTTTTTATAATGTTGTAATATGTCAATGTCCGTCATGTTATTTAAGTAAGTTATTAACCATTATATATTTCATATGATATAATATGAGATTTATATATTTATAATATATTATATATTATATATTCACTAATATAAACATTTTTTTTTGAGGGGGGGGGGGAATGAAGCATTATTTTAACTATTTACCGTGTACCTATACATATACAACTCGTATCATTGTAAAATCAATACATTCATCGCTCCACTAAGAATTGACATATTTTATATTATAATATTTCAAAGATTTAAAGTGCATACATGCGTGCATTTTTCGTTAGTTTTTGTTGCATATATTATATACTTCCGGGCCCTAGACTTTAAAGTCATATATTATAATGTCAAGTAAATGCTATTTATTTGAATATTTTGTAAAAATGTCGAGGTCACGACTGAGTTACATAACTAGGTTAATAGCTTAACCGATTCCTAGTTGAATATCAAAACAAATAAACAATGTCGATTGCGTACAATAATTTTCGTTTTCAATTATTTTTTTATGGTGTTTACGATCATTTTCAAAAGTACTGGGAATTTCTATCCGCCATAAAAGTAACTACCAACTATATTGATCCGATTTGGCGACGAAAAACAACTCCCGAGGTCGAAGGTGGAAACGTTTTTCTTTAATAAAACGTGTACGGAAAAATAAACACACACGCACACACACATATCAGAAAATACATCGCATCTCTCCTCTCACGTCTGAAAACAGGTAATGTCCTATAGAATCACTCTATAAATTCGAACGACCGGTCAACTCGGTGTGCAGTATATCGTTATTGTACCTATACGAGCTGTATAGACGAGAATATTATTCTTCTGCGCACTGTCGCATTCGCGTAAACGCCTAAACACCTAACACCTAACGCCAAACACCAACTAAACCACTAAACAAACGCCAACTAACGCCTAACACAAAATAATGTACCCAATATAAAACTGCTCAGTTATAATATAATTCCTGTTTTTACCCGGCGCCGTTTAACCGCAGCAAATGGTAACATGATGGCATTTGAAGTCGGTGTGCGGCTAGGGTCCTATTAAAAAAATACTGTTCCGGCGGTCTAGTCGTCGTGGCCAGACCGACAACTATTATATAATAATATATAGCTTGGCTGCAAATGATATTGTAAACGTTTAGATAAGACATAAAAATATATTACTAATATAATATATAATATCACATCGAATAAGAAAAACGGGTTTGGTATTATGATAACGTTTTTAAATGTTAATAAACGATGGAATATTATAGTTTAGGTGAAAATATCCAGTTTCTATGGTTATTTGTATTTAACTGATTCGAAATAATGAGAAAACTGTTATAATATGAAAAATCATTGTTTTACGCGTAAGTATCCAATTTCGTAAACATTTGAGAACTCATAAAAATTATTTACGATATTCAGCTCAACTTATTTTTGTTAATTGCAGAAGTAAAAACTCGTTGTACAAAGTATATTATAATATTATGTTATACTTACAAGTCACAAACTACGAACTTATGATATGACGTGTGATTTAAAAAGGTCGATGTTCAGCTATAGATCGTCGTAAAATGTTTTATTTATAATAATTTTGGTTTCAAAGGACAAAGACGTTTCACATGAAATACATATCATTCAGTAACACCAATAATTTAATACGACGTTAAAAGCGATTTCGCGTTTAGGTAGGTATTGATTGCATAAGAAGAATCGTTTATCTAGAAAGCCAAGTCCAGTATTCAAATCAAAATGATATCGTGAACAAATATGCTGTTCAAACTATGACTAAACATCAATAATTATATTTTAATGGTTATTCAGATAATCAGTAGGTACCAGGGACGCCCGGAGGGAGGGGCCAGTGGGGGCCATTGCCCCCCCTGAGATTTTTCGTGTCACTTACGAAATTGGAAGTTTTTTTACATAAAGTTGATCTTGAGCGACTATTCGAAAATCCTTGTATCTAACAAGTCATATAGGAGGTATTTAATCGCAATAAAAGACATTACGATTATTTTCAATACTTTTGGCTGGTTAGGCGTAATTGCCGAAATCGTGTATGAAAAACATAATATTATAATAATCAAATCAAAATACTTGGAAAGCAATAAAGCAAACGGGATTATAAATTATATCGTATAATGTACGACGTTTACGACAGAATTACAGATAATATAATATTAAAACCGATTAGCGGTTTCTGCGATTGCGATATCGATATCTATATATAGACATTATAATGTCTCTAAAAGATAGATTTTCAGATTTTCAGAAAAATATTTACATTATACAACCTACACCCAAAAAAAATGAAACTAATGAGCGACCAAAAATTCATAGAAAGTATTGAAGTTATTTGTACACTTTATGGTTCACTTCTAGACAATTTTAAAGAACAAGCATTGTCATACTTTGTCATAAGTTCATACTTAAAATAACTTTTTAATTATGTTTCAGCACTTTACGCCGTTTAAAGACTTGGATTAGAAATAGGATGGGAAACGAAAGACTGAGTAGCTTGGGGTTGATTAATATACACCGCCAAAGGTATGATCATAAACAATTTTTGAATCAACAAATTGATGATTCAATTAATTTGTTTGCTTCAAACAAAAGGAGATTGTCATTACTTTTTGAATAATAATAATATGATGATAATATGATATAAATTAAATTAAATAAAGTGGTTTTTTGTTTAAAATGTATTAAGTATGTTCTTTCTTATAAATATTAGAACTAATAGTGTAATTTTATATAAAGTTAAATTTGTTTTTATTTAAAAAAAATTTTGTTTGCCCCCCCTGAGCTGCATCTCTGCGGGCGTGCCTGGTAGGTACATAATAGCTGATATCCATGTACTCCGTATAACGTACAATAACAGCTCCGTACAACAGCTCCCTCCGACTAATACTCTATCATAGTTTTTTTTTTATAATTACACCGAAAACGCCTTTAAGGTTACACGAACTATTATTTTATAATATTGAACACCAATTATAAATAATTTTTATCTTGTATTCTATATCACTGCTGTTGTGAAATTGAATATTATGTTGTGAAGTTTTATCGGAAATTCGTTTACATAAAACTCACACGTGTTATTTAAATTATTACATCTGCAGTCAACATTCTATATGATTTTATATCAATAACATTTATAGAACATAAAAATGGTCCTAGGTCACTTTGTAAGTTCGAGTAAAACTTTAGATTGCAGAACGTGAACATTTTGTACTATATAAGTGTAATATAGAAAGTCTGAAGTCATGACCAATCGTACTAAACATTTGGTTAAATGTAATCCTATCTGGTATATCAAATTTGGTAGTATAACTGCAGCCTGCAGTGTGTTTGGACAGTGGGGACATCATCAGTCTAAAATAAATAAAGTAGAAGGTACTTTTTAATTTATCTATACTCTATATAGTATGGTAATTAACACGTTCAATTATTAAAAAAAAAAAATAATAATAATACAATCAAACAACACCAGCAAAAATAATGAGGCATTAAAGTCAATCTACGTGTCGACCTCGGCATTGAAAGTATTAATAATTATTAATACATAATATAATACATTTGTATTATAACCATTTTATATAATAATAATTAAATAAAATAGTAAATTTTTAACATACCTTTTGTCTCTTTGTAAAATAATTTTGAATTTGGTTTCTTTTACTCATTTTATACACTTTACGTGAGCACGAACAGCAGTAAAATGAATGTTTTACAATACACACAATATTGTTATATTCTTGTTTTATAATCTTAAATAATTTGGATTTTCTGCGCCCATATTTTATATATAAGTTTATAATATCACCTGTGAGTTGTGACAATCACATTTTATTGTAACTAGTACCATTGATTATAAATGCTAGTACCTAATCGTATCTATTGATCCTAATCTTTATTACGGCGTTGAAATAAAATTAAATGATAAATTTAATCTTATTTTAAATTACTGTTTTAACAAAAATATACAATTATTATTTAATACAATTTCTAGTTTATAAACTATATTCACCGCTAAAATTTTTCTACTTTTAAAAACTACTTTTACTCCACTGAACTAAATACAATAAGGATTTTATTTTTTTTTACTTTTAATCAAAACATGACCTTGATATAGGGTTACCACATTGTGTCTTTTAGAAAAGAGTACATAATATAAAAACTCTGATTACATAGTTAATATTTATATAATTAACAAGACATTTTATATACTAAACTATGTATGAATACTTAATACAGAAATGCATAATATTATCATATATGATATATTTGGTAAAAAATTAGTTTTTATTAATAATTTTAATTAGGTACATGGGTATTTGATTAACGAAGACAAATGTTGAATTAAATCAGCCTTGCCTTTATTGGCCAATGAAACAATTATACAACAAAGTTTACAAAAAGCCTCGTGTTCATTTTCTGTTTTTTTAAACATTGGATATTTTTTTATTAATTATCA
>JANEHU010001035.1:0-50542 GCA_027563435.1 Nasonovia ribisnigri | reverse complement strand
ACATTTTCATAAAATCCCGGCTAAAATATTATATAAAGATGAACCAACCTTTTAATTTTTATTCTCTGTGATAACAGATGCTTAAATTTGAGTATGAAACAAATTTATTCAATAAACGGGCATTTTGTTAATGTAATTAAACGTTTCTTTTAGGTACAACATAGAGTTTAATAAACATAATAATATTTACAAACTAAAGTTTATATACTGTTTAACAAGTAAGAAAAAAATAGAATGCATATACATTTTTATATGAACATAACATTATAATAGAAATGAATATTATTTAAAAACCAGCATTGTTTAGTTTTTAAGTGTTTAAGTAATTAATTTTCTCGGATTTTGTTTTAAATTTAGTGATACATCAGTATTTAATTTCCTATACATATAAGTTATTCTTACATTAAAAGTATTACATTTTCCAAAATGTTTGTTGACTTTTATACTGTTTAAATGACTTTAAAGTTTTTAATCAAGTATATTGTAAATATCAAAATATATAATCAAAATAAAAACATTTTTAGCTCCATCACTTTTAAGCAAATGTATAGGACCTGCAACATTCAGTAAACATAAAGTATAAATCCACCACTCAATCTCCTTTTCTATAATGATATACTGGTCAAATATATTTTATAATAGTAGCCTACCTTATGGAATACGTGATTATATAAATTATAATATGTTATATTCAATCCAAATTTAACAAATTGGGAAGTAAAAAAATAGCTCCCGATTAGCATTCAGTAATTAACGTTAATACCCGCGTTAATAATTTTCTAAAAAATGATTTGTAAAATGAACCACTGCGACTGTTTAAATGCTCGTAGATCTACAATCCTATACTGTAAAATAATGATTAATTATCAATTCCTTTTTATCCTCTTTCATCCGAGAATAATAAAAACAAAAATAATTTAATATTATTACCTACTTGCGTACCTAATTTTCCGTGTGATTAACTTAATGAACCTAAATGACAGACTTACAAAATTATAGTATATTATTATCATTCTGCTTTTGACTCTCTAGCAGTAGGTATGTCTCTCTTTCTCTCTATTGTATCAATGCCGGCCTTAAGTGACTTTTCGCCGATCATACTTATTAGTTATTATATCTATACGGATCATGTTTTGATGTTTCAGGTTCTGTAAATCCTTGTCTAATCAAAGATGTCTTTAATATAACAACTAATCTTGACACAAAACTCCTAATAAATCTAAAACTAAACCACTTATATCAATAAGAATGTAAATCAGTAAAAACAAAAAACTGAGAAAAATATAATGGACCTACCTTCCATAAGTACATGACATATCACTCCCGCGCAGACATCAAACCATAATCAACAGATTAAAAACACACCTTATACACGAACGAACATCTAATGAACAAAAATTAACAACGAAAATTCAACTCATGCTACACCACAACTACAGTTAAATTCAACTGCAGCTATCTGAATGCCTCCTGAGTCCTGACCTCTTATGAACAATGCTCCTCACGACACACTCCAGAAATGGACCTATGATTTCCTACCACCTATGTAAAATACTAGCACCCAACCCAGAGACTAGTATATCACGTCCAAATTAAAAAAGTATAAAAATGTATAATTTATATTACTTTATTATAGATACTATAATTTATTGTATTCTATGCCTTTCTTGAGGTCTTGCAAATTACGTGCCAACCACCTGCAAGTGGTTACAAAATTATATTTAAATCAAACAACGAAACACTCATTTAATCAATACCTTTTAAAACAACACAATTTAAATATTGAATAATAATCGTTTTTTAAAACAGACAATAACAGGTTATTTTCAATCAAAACAAATTGGTAGATTTGAATTCATAAAACAGTTATCCTTTAAATTTTTATCAATACCTACCTAAGTATATTTTTATTTGTAACAACTATAAAATTTTAAAAAAGGAATGACAAAATAATATGATGATGATTGACGACCAAAATAATATTTTTAATGTACAAGTGACCTGTATAGAATTGTAGTAATTATTGCTACAGACACTCCTATAAATTCGAAGAGGTTTCCCTTTATATTGTTTAATATTTATAATTTTCAGGACCCAATAATTATATTATAATCCAAAAAAGTACGAGGACGGAATTCGCATGTCGATATACAATACAATAAGAAATACCTACCTAGTATAAATCATATACATAATAATTGTATAATTATATACCTCAACGAGACGATTACTTAATATAATTTAGACTATCTATGGTAATTATAATAAACTAATGAATATAAATAATGATATTTACGATCTTTGAGACAATTAATATAATTTTAACGATAGTAATTTCAAGAATTTGATTACGCGTATGTTAAAAATTGTATGCTGAAATCATATTTTTATCGAAAATTAACAAACTTGATTTTTTTTGCATTGTTATACTATGGTATATTACAAGTTGTAATACTCTTAGTTCATAAATACTGTATAATTACAACTTCCGTATATAATATATAGTCATTGTATTTGATACTATTTAATTTGGTCATGGGTTAGGTTGATCGTTGATGTGTCGCAGCCGGCCTGGTCGTAATGTAGGTAAGTAATGTATTCCATTGTCAAATGGTTTCTGGTAGAGTTTCATATACAGTTATACAACTGCCATCGCGCATAGAAAATGCTTATTTAAATATTCAGGGAAAATGTAATGTATCTACCGTCATTTTTTTTAGAGTCACGCCGAAAACTAAAATCGTTTTGTCGAAAACTCATTTTGCATAAAAATCTCCATTTTTCCTTCATTTTTATTTTGTTTTTCCTGGTGCTTTTGAAAATTACTGGGAATTTTCAATTTTAAAGCACCAAAGTACTAATTAGATTCCATTTCCTATCAGAAAAAATGTTATTGAAGAAGATAAGCATTTTTCCTAAAATATGAGACACAAATGAAAAAAAAAAATTAAAAAAAGGGGCTGGTAAGTGTATGTCACTCTGCTGTACAGTAGGTTACAAGTGAGTCACTGTAATGGATTGTGTTAGATTTTAATAATTTAATCCAATGATATAATATCATTGAATAAGAAAAACGATTCTGAGGGAAGACGGTCAGTCAGTCTATAATATCTTACTAAGTCTAAATGTATTTGATGATATTATTGTGAATAAACTAATTAATTTTAGTATTATAGGCATTAGTATTTACTATAGTTGGTTAAATTCATTTTTCTCAAAAAAATTATATTTTAAAATGCCATTGCGTGTATATAAAATATAACAATATATTCTAAAAGTTTCATATACCAACAAATAATATTTTTAAATTATATCAAAATAACTAAAATCATTATTCTTGGTTTAAATATGAAATTTTGTCTAAATTTGAAATTAAAATGTCTGTAAAAAATAAATGTGTTGATATATTTTTTAGATTTTTTGGTTACAGTATGATTTATTTATGAGAATTTTGTTTTAAATTTTCAACACTTAGTTATAAAAACTGAACATTTTATAATTTTAGATTCTGAGCGGAGCGATGAATGTATTGGTTTTACAATGATGTGTGTTTTTTTTTTTTTTTTAGATTCTGAGCGGAGCGATGAATGTATTGGTTTTACAATGATGTGTGTTTTTTTTTTTATTTTTTTTTTATTTTTTTATTTTTTAATTTTTAATTTTTTTTGTGTCTGTCATCACGTTTTGGGACAGTAAAAATGCTTAGATTTTCTTCAATAGTACCTTTTCTGATAGGAAAGTGAATCTAGTTGGTACTTTGGGGGGTCAAAAGTCAAAATTTCCCAGTAGTTTTCAAGAGCGCCTGGAAAAACAAATGAAAAATTATGGGAAAAACGGGAATTTTTACGGAAAACCAATTTTCGACAAAATCGATTTTGGTTTTTGGTATAACTCTAAAAGAAATGACCGTAGATGAACATTTGACCGAATGTTTATATAAGCATTTTCTACACACCATATCATTTTCAAAATATTCTGTCTTATTTTGAGCTGTTAACGGACATTTTAAGTTTCCAATTTTTTTAGTTTTTTTTTTCTATAAATATCAATAAAATTTTATTTGTCAGGTAAAAAAATCTTGAAAATTTAATAGTAGGCTTCTAATATATAGTTTCAAAGGCAGATGAAAAATATTAAAAATCCGTAGTCACAATTTTTATTTATAGGTAATCAATTTATTTAGAGTTAGAAATTCATGAAAATTTTTCTTTTTAAATCTAAGATTTGAAAATGTAATACAAGATTCCTCATAAGTTTGCCTAATTTTATCAATAAAAAAAAGTTTATAAGCAAGTCATAGTAAATTTTTATGAGCATTTTAAGTTCAAATTTGTACAAGATTCGATATTCACTCGATTTCTCACGTAGCGATATTCTTATTTTGTTGCAATTCAAAAACAAATAACTGTAGATGCATGAAAATTTCACTGAATGTTTATATAAGCTATTACTATACACCATATAATTTTGAAAATATATTTTGACTGTTTTTCAGCTTTTTACGGACGATTTCAGTTTTCAAATTTTTTTAGTTTTTTTTTCTATTAATATCAATAAAATTTTATTTGTTGGGCCATAAATAATGAAAATTTAATACAAGGCTCCTGATATATTATTACAATAGCAATTGAAAAATATTAAAAATACATAGGCACACATTTTTTTTATAATCATTCAAAATCTCGAAAATTATCAATCATTGTAATTCAACAATTATAAAATGTTCAGTTTTCTTAACTAAGGATTGAAAATTTAAAATAAAGATTCTAATAAATAGTACATACTGTAAACAAAAAAATCTAAAAAAATATATAAACACAGTTATTTTTACAGACATTTTAAGTTCAAATTTGGACGAAATTACATATTAAAATCAATATTAACGAGTAAAAGTATATATTATAATATTTTTCCATCATCACTGATAATTTTAGGTTGATAATTAAATAATATGAATAATATTTATTCAACTAACCGTATAATAACAATATCAATATAATTTAAAATATCCTAGACTGACATACCGTCTCCGTTCAGAATCATTTTTCGTATACAATGATTTTATATCATTGAATTCAAATTTAATACCATCCATTATACAGTGACCTACTTGTAACCCTACTGTATAGCAGAGCGACATCCACTTGACCCTCTTTTTTGTTCATTTTTTCAACAATTTTCTAAAAAAATGCTTATTTCCACTTTTTCTGATTATTTTTGATTTTTTGACAAGTTTTTCTACTATTTATGGTTTCTTCTGCAAAGTTGTTTTTCATAGAATTAAAATTAAAAATAATTCTTATTTTACCTACATTGCCGCGTAGTCGGTTGCCGTCCGCGGCATCGTTGCAGGGTTAACAAAAATATTCCAACCCTCAAAATAGAACTGGAATTCGGGGAAACAAATTAGTATAATTGAGTTCATGTTTATCAGTTTATCACTAATTTCTCGGTAAATAATATTATTTGACCATCTTCGTTAATAGGCGTGATAAACTGATAAATACAAATAATGTTTTGAATTTTTCAAATTTTTGATTTCAGAATATGGTAGGTAGTCTATTCTCGTTCACGTTCGTTGTGTTGCTTTCGTTGCCGTATTTATTCATCGTTGCACGTGTCCGAATACTTCGACATAAATGAAACGAAATAATTTTGCTTAAATTTAAACTTTATAAAAGCTTTTTTGAGTCCTTATAATGATGTTTTTATGTGCTTATTTTAATGAATTTAAGTGCTATAAGTGCCCTGGTAATGAACCTTGTAGTACATTTTTGAGTTTTATGACCCAACGAATAAAATTGTGTTGACTTTTATAGAAAAAATTCTGAAAATTGTCCGTAAACAGTCCAAACCGAGTCAATTTATTTTGAAAATTTTATCAAATATATAAATTGATAAGATAGACACAGTGTAAATTTCAAGTAGGTATGTATAGTTATTCGTTTTTGAGTTACAACAAAATAAGAAATTCGCTACATGAGAAATCGAGAGAATATCAAATGTTGTAAAAATTTGAACTTCAAACGCTCATAAAAATTTAATTTGATTTTCTGGTTGACATTTTTTTTGGTAAAAGTAGATAAACTTATGAGGAATCTTGTCGTAGATAGTTTCGTAGATAGCTGTTCTATATTCAATTCTTCTATTGCTGCAACTGATTATTCTAATTAGTATTTTATGAATAATATTATTTATTATATAGCCAAATAAAATGTATAACGCTGTAAATTATTTTTAAATAGGTATTAAAATAGTTGTTTTATCTATATCTTAAATGTATATTTTAATTTTTGTTAAACGTTACATGATTTATTAATTGTATTCAAAGTTTCAAAGAAACTCATTAATCTCCACATTAGTTATAGGAATTTAAAAATTAAAAACATGTAATTATAGGTTATGATAAAATATTTAATTACATTAAAATGTTGTTCTACAATACATTTATTAATAGTAATTTTATCTTAAAAAATGTCTATACTGTTGGCGATACGTTCATATTATGTCATACTCATATAATATTATGTCCACCGAACGATGAATGAAATACAAATTGTAGGCTAATTGTAGCTGAGTATTTTTTACGTTTTAAATAAGTGTTTTTGATTCTTTTCGTGTAAATCTACTTACACAAAATATAAAATACTATACAAAAAAAGGTTATTCTGTTTATTCAAGATAATATTTATTTTTGAATTAGTCTATTCTAAATTACTTATTTCATATTTGGAACTTTATTAGCACTTTATTCGTGCTGTTTTAAATGTTAACCAACTCTTTATTGATTCCCTGCAGATTTCAGAAAGTATTGGATAACTTAGATTACATACAATTAAACGTAATATGGATGTTGACTATTGAGTGTTGATAAGAAATACAAATTAAAGATATTGAATAGGATTTAAAAAATCATCTGAGGACCAAAAAATAGTATTCAAAATTTAAAAAAAAAATGTCTAACGTTGGATACAAGCATATAGCATATTGAACTAAAATCTCCTGCATTGAATATGTTCATTGTTCAACGACGTAGATGCGAATCATAATGTAATTCCGATAAGTCGAAAAACATAACACTTGTGCAAGACGTGTTAAATCAACCTAATTTAATTTGATTTAATTAATTTTTATAATTATTTATTTATTTAAAATTTAAAGGAAACAAATTCATAGGCAGTTAAATCTTAAATGTTACTAATAATAGCATGCTATTGCTGTAAGTATAGGATAAGGATAGACAAATAAATACATATTCCAAAATAAAATTGTGGAATCACTTAGAGCGGACCCCACCAAAAATCTACTGGACTTCCTCAACTACCTACACATATTTTAGTGTTTACAAAATAATCTAAATACATTTCGAACAATACAGTGTGTTTACTTTTAAAGGAAATTTATCAGGGATATTGGATTGAAATGGGATTTTTGGGAGGCGCTTTGGAATAGTGAAACACACATTTTTTGATGATTTATTTCAAAAACATTCAGCCCTTTAATTGCACGCATGTGCAATAAAACTTTCATTTTTCTACACGTATTTTCTACACCTTTATATTTGGATAGAAAATATTTTTTTAAGTATATTAATATTAATCTTTTTATTCTAGCTCTAAAATTAAAAATGACTGAGTTAAAATGACTAAATATTAGGTTTTATGGAAATATGAAAATCATATCGTTAAAAAATTCAACAGTTAAGTTATTTATATTGAAAATTTAACTTGTTGCAAATCAGTCAACGTCAGTTTTAAAATATAGTTAAAAGGTCAAAATGACTTAAAATAATTTGGTCATTCTAAATCAATGGTTTTGAAAATACGTATTGCCATTTAAAAAATACAAGATGTAATGTGCATGAGGCTATGAGCACTATGAAAATAGCACTATAAAAAAATTATCAATAAAAGTGGATTTCTTTATCTAGCTCTTCCCGAAATCTCCATTTCAATATGAAGTGGATTGAAATATTTCGTTATTTGAAAATGTAGAAAAGTAGTTAACCGCATTGCTTTATACCTATCGTAGGTTCGAGTGTACCTAAATCGTTGACTTTTAAGCATTTTTTTTTACTAGAAAAGTGTATTCAGATACAAAACAAAAAAACATAGTCTTAAAATAAATATAATATTAATCGCTCCGCTCAGAGTCTAAAATATAAAATAAAAAAATGGTAATCTTAGCTTAAAGTTGATAAAGTTATCAAATTAGTATTTCTCGTTTCTATTATTTAGGGTCATAGGTATATTAACTATATTTACTACGTTTTTAATTATATATTGATTCACCTATTATGATACTTTAAGAAGATAAAATTGAACTAGTTTAATATTAGATTTCCAAATTAGAAACGTATAACAAAATAATTACAGGTATTGGCAGCCAGTAGGCATGTTTGATCGTTAAACATCAGTAAAAGTTTAATAATGAGAGATAATTCAAATAATGCATGTATATCTGCAATAGACACCCAAATTATGACAATTATGCATGACCTTTTCCCATAAACATCATTAAATAAATTAAAATGTATAATAGTGATTAGTGATCAGTTAAAAAAAAAATATGAAAACAATATTTGTATGATAATATATTGATATAGGTATGGGTGTGTATAAGGTGTAAGGTACAAGTGTGTTAACTTAGTGAAGTTAATATTAATATGGTTCTATATATTATATACAAATATAAAATAATGTAGAACATGATAAAGATAAAAAAATATTTATCACATAAAATTACTAAATGTATGTTTTCAGATGGTTATATTATATTTGTGCAGTAGACACTAAACATCTGAGTTCGGCAGTTATAACAAAATAACTGAGACATTCATATTTTAGCAAATCGATAAACTCTGCTTTATCTTTACTTCTTAAAATTCTAGACCAATTATAATACAACATAAAAACTACAATAGGCATAAGTTACAGTTTACAGAGATCTTAAATTAGCCTCATTGGTCTAAATAGTTAATTTTAGAGAATTAGATTTAGGTTTAAAAACTATGAATTACAATTTTTTCCATATTTTTTTAGGTACCTAGTCATTTTACCTATCATTTTTTGCGGCAAAGAGTATTCTTAAAGTTTCATAATATACTACTTAAGATTAGTTTTCAACACTCAAGATTCAAAAAATACTCCAGAGATATAGTTTTGTTGTTTTAAAGTTATTTTTCAAAAAATCAAAAAAAAAATCATGAAATATTTGGTTAGGTAACGAGTAGTGAATATTCTCGTAATTAAATATTATTTAAAAAAAAAATAAGGATGACTTAGGCAGCAGAGGCACTGGCTACTGGCTATTGGGAGTGATCATAGATTTATGTATTTATGTCTGAACATATATTATAAATGCACTTCATATTATTACATGCTATTATCGGTGTATATTTGATTTGGGTCTCAGACAAATAGGAACACTTACCGACATGGCTGCCATTAGAATCTAGAAAGGATTTCTGGCCGTTCAGTCCACTATTCTCAGTAGGGGATAGTGGTCTACGGTAAGACCATGTAGATAATAAAGAAAAGGATAGGTCATGCTATAATTGTTTCATTTCTGTAACGGAAGAGAACTTTTATTACCAATATGGTTACTAAATGGGACATTGGTTACTGAATATTGGTAGCATTGGTTATTGAATATTGGTATCATTGATTATTGGTAGGGGTTATCATATTATTATGGTGGGCCAAATAAGACTCTACGCACGGGCGCAGAGCGTGCTCTGGTTGTAAGACTGAAGTAACTATGTTAATTAAAATTAAAAGAAGAATATTATGTCCTTTTCTTTGTTTTTTTTTTATTTCTTTAAGTTGTTCATATGGTATATGTATATAATATAGGTATAGGTATATTACAGTACAGTAGACGCCGCTTATAAGACTCACGGATATATGGTTCACTGTTTAGTCGCTTATTAGTTATTAGACTCAAAATCGCCTGAAACGGTTCGGACGTACCCAAATAGGTACATTATAAAAAATACGGTTATAAGACTCAAATTTCGTAAAAAAAAATGGTGGGAAGTAAAAATTTTTGGCTAAAATTTAGAAATAAATTGGTATTTAAAAATTACATATTTTTGTTGGTTATTATACTGGTTTCGATTCATGCTTTATAATGTGTGTATGTACAACAAATTTGATTGCATTTGCTATTTTACATTTATCGCAATTATTTTTATCGTAGTGTGAGGTATAAACACACTCCCAATTACCTGGCACAGATATTGTAATCGATACATAATTTATAATTTAATCATCTTTTCATTAATTTATTAATAAGTAATATGTATTAAGTAGATTTAAATAAAAGCAAAATATGTAGTTAAATAAAATTCATAAATATGTAATTACAATTTTTGTTTTTTTTCCTCACTTCGCCTATAAGATTCATTCTGTTATTACTTTTATACTGTCTTTTCTGTTATTACTATTATATTTTTACTGGTCCCAAAGTGAGTCTTATAAGCGGCACCAATTAAAATGCGATATCAAAAAATAAAACGTAGAACATAGTTCCATAACAAGTTATTCACCTGCAGTGTGTCTTATCAATTACGATTAAATGTCATAATGCCATAATCTATATTTGTCCAGGTTTATAATGTAAATACTCGTCTGTGCGGCGTCCACTGTATATAGTATTAGTATACCTTTACCTTTTTACTATATAATATTATGCATTTTATGATGTTTGGTAGATAAGAAACCAAGTTTAAAAAGTTAAATTAGTTTTTCATGTTTATTTTTTTATTTTATAACAAGAATAATATGGGTATCATTGTGGACCATGGGTAGGTCTACAGTGAAGCACTTTCTACTTTTTCAAGCGGTTTAAATTGTTTTCAATAATGATTTAATACACTATAATAAGCCCTACTACTTCCTGATTCATTTAGTATAGTTAGAATTGCTCTACCACTTTCATATCTTTAATGAGATATTGAGATACAATAATACTTTTTTGTTCTTCCCGAGGCCTAAACACCGTTGCGGCGTTGCACGTAGGATTTTTTTTTTGTGCTTATTTTTAGAACTTTGGGATTTGGGACCGTGTATTTGTGATGTTGGTTTAACACTGCTGAGTGTTGAGTTTATAAGGTTTTGTACTGCTTCACGTTTATTGGCATCATAATAATAATAAATAATAATATTATTATTTGATCATATTTATTTTCGACACATCCGCGAATGGCGGTCAATTGCTCTGTTGAATGTTAGTACAGTGATACAGTCCGACCCTGCAGTTACAGATAATGTACCAGTTGGGTCCCAAAGTTTGGTAAGTACCTACTACACTTGACGGTGACGTGCACTTTTAATGTACAATAATAAAATATGCACTCAAAAAAAAAGCGTCAAATGGACGTGGCTGGTTTGACGCATGGCAATAATTATTGGATAGCACGAAATTACGACGGGTGTAAATTTGTTGCATTTTGTTTTTGAATAAGCACTAAGCAGACATTAATACTATATTATATAAACAATATAAAAGCGCAAGTTTGAAATCAGTGTTTATGTAACATTGGAAAATTCCGATTTATCACGTTTATTGCTGTTCGTATCGTTAAATGTTTATCACAAATTCACAAACATCATATTATTATAGATATTAGATACCTATATAATATAAATATTATATAATATATAAATACTTACATGGCTGCACAATATTTGGTGCATGTCAAAATTACGTGTATATAATAAGAATAAAAAATCTGAGACCCAATTATTGTAGTAGGTAGCTAAAATAATTTGCGACCCAATTCGTATGTAGGCAGCCACTATAATAAGTAAAAATATTTAATGATCAATTAAGAGATAATTCTCGTTCCTTTATTATGTATACAGAGTGGTTCACCTAGTATGCTCATCTCCATTTTTTCCTTTGAAAATTAATTAATTCAAATTTTTAAATTCTAAAATGTTCAGTATATTTAATACTAACAGATATACTTACATAGATTTTTTATATCTTAAAAGCAGTGTCATTTGGTATAACCTGGGGATGCCCATTTTTTAATGCAAATCGAGATTTAATTTTTTTAACTGAAATTTATGGAGCAGAGGATTTTTTGAAAACTTTGATTTATCTAAATTAAAATTTTACGAGTTGGTGGTTCCGGAGTTATTAAAATTAATATACTAATATAAAAATGGTTATACAAAACAATAAAATAGCTCTAATATGTAATGCGTAGTACATAGTACTTAACTATGTATACTACTTGCAATTTTTAAGAATCATAAACTTTTGATGGATACTATAATTATTATTAAATCAGCATAGCTCCCATATCACTCAAACCTAACATTCTTAGTATACAAAGTTGAACAACCATAATATTGCTAATTCAAATGTCTATTTGGATCCATAAAAATATTTAAAAATTCATCTTCATAATTTTCTGTAAAAATGAACAATGTAAAAGTGAAATTTGCTCACCACTTTACACTACTCAAATGGTAATCAAAATCTAAGTAATCAGGTACTTAAAATAAGGACATTACGCATAGGTACTAAATATTCTAAAAACCAGAATTCAAATAAAATCGTTATTATATAAAAAAAAAATGGGGATGAGGATGATAGACGAATCGCTCTGTATATATTTTTAAACATTCTCGATTTAATATATTTTTCTATAGTTATCACAAAACAATAGTTCTATGGAGACTAGACATTTTTATCGGTTATTTTTATTTTTATTTACGTAATGCTTATTTTTATAAATGTATTGACATTTTTTAAGATAAGTATGTGATTTTTGAAATATTTTATGATTTATAGTTTCTTTTAATAAATATATAATGCCTCAGAATAAAATAATTTATATTATATTGCATAACTATTATTATTTAAATATTTTAAAAATCCTATAAGTTTATGTAATACTTGTATGTTGTATATATTAAAAACAAGTACCTAGGTACACGTATTTTTTAAAACCTTTTTTTTTAAGGTATGAAAAGCAACAAAACACAACATAACTGTACAATATATTAATTAATTTTGTATTGGTGATAAATTATTTAATCTAAATTAATTTGGGGGTGTTGAAGTTTGTGGCGTGGATAAAATAAATATTGTAAATTATATTCATGCAAAATTAAATGTAGTTATAGTTAGGTAATCAGAGAAAAATTATATCTCGCCTCTCAACAAATTCCTATAATTATGCCACTTAACTGAAGGATGTCCAGCTGTTTGTAGCATACCTACCTTGTATTTCCACAAAGAAGTGGGGAACAAGCATACTGTAATATTATTACCAGGTATATCGAATTATATTCTAGTTTTATATTATAACAACTATTTATTCATTCAACATTAATTGTCCACCGTCTACCGTTGGCCAATTGATATTCTCTGAAATTTTCGTCGACTATTTTTTTTCCTTCTGTTTTTTTTCGACATGCGCCTTGTTATTGTTTTATTATTGACACGTTTGTATTGTTTTGTGGCTGGTAATCAGTATCCTGTGGTAGAAACTGAAAGTGGGCTCATATCTGGGAAACTATCGAAAACATGGAAAGGAAGAACTATTTACAGCTTTCAAGGGATACCTTACGCGACTCCTCCAGTTGGGAGGCTGAGGTTTCAGGTGAGATTGCCAACGTGCAGTATTTTATAGGTGTATTATAGTTACAAAATATTGGAACACACATAATATATTATAGGAAGCTCAACCGATAAGACCTTGGCTGGGTGTGTGGAACGCATCATCTCCTGGTAGTAAATGTATTCAATACGACCATTCGAGTTATTTAATTGAAGGAGATGAGGATTGTCTTTATGTGAACGTATATACACCAAAAGTTAGTGATTAAAATACGAGTATGTCTATTTTAAAATTTAATTTCAAATAATAATTGTTTTAATTTAATAATCTAGCTTCCGGTAAGAGGAAAAAGTAATAAACTTTTGAATGTATTGGTTTTTATTCATGGAGGTGCCTTCATGTTCCTTTATGGATCTATATACCAGCCTGATTACATTTTGGACAAAGATATAATTCTCGTTACATTTAACTACCGGCTCGGCCCAATAGGTAATATATTATGACATCAACTTTATAATAACAAATATTACCGGTTTATGAATTTATAATAAAAAAAATAATACATTATTTACATTAAACTAAATATATATTTTAAAATTTGTTATTTCAGTCCCTAATTAAATCTTCCTTAAACTCATTAGTAGCTGTTCTAATCCTAACCATACCGTTTAAACAATCACAGTCTACCACAAGCAAACAAAATCTAGTAATTACAACCACAATTTAAAAAAAAATTAATACTTATGAATGTATTATATTATTCTATTTATTGGTTATCAGTTATCACATATTTGAGCAAAAACACCTTTTTTTACGGTACGATTGAGGATAAATAATTCTGTGGTGTTGTCATTTGCCACGATTTTGAACTAAATTATACCAAAAATGATTATTTAAATAATTATAATAGTACATTATACTATACGAGTTAAAAAAATAATACAATTGTTCAAATGTATTAGGGACAAGGCGATTTTGAGGCATATTTGCCTCTTTCCGATAAAATAGTTAGTGTAGGTATTATATATAAATTATAGTTTATAATCTGTATAATAAAATAAAACACGTTTAAAACTATTTTTGACGCACTGACGTACGTAGAGGACTCGGTAATCGAAATCTTACTACACAGTAGGTATACACAATACACATACTGAATTATTTTTATAATAATTTGGGATTGGGAGCAATTACTTATCTTAAAATGTTAAATGCTCATTGTAAATGTTTTAAACTTCACGTTCGTAACGGTCTGCAGTATCACAGGTAAAATCAATATTTATATTTTATTGCTTTATGGCTGAACCAGTTAATTAATCGATAATAATTTAATATATTTAATATTATCACTGCTCGTCGTTCGCGTAATATCGGTATCATACTAATTATTTGTGAAATAATACGTGAAAATAATAAATTAAATAATTTCGGTATGTGGCAGCGTAGCATAAACAACTTTATACTCAATCGTGTTTAACGTATTTATCTTATTCTATTTTAAGTTACCTTAAATCTCCCCCAACCTTTTCGTTAAAAAATAATTGTTTTCATATCAGAAGCTCGTTTTTGTATATAATATTGTTAGTATTTATATTTTGTTATGTTATTGTACCGCTTAAAGTAACCGTCGAGCTGTCAGAGTCCCTGACTAAAAGCTAAAGGTAATAATAATAATAATAATAAAAAAAACTGCAGATACATATATTTTGTCTCATTTAATTAATTTGAATAAAATACAAAATATTTTAGGTTTTACAATGATTTAAATAAACGATTTTTCGCATAGATTTTTATAAAACTGTGTACGATTAACCTCGGCAATGTAACCTTCAATTGGTTGAATTCAAGGTTATATTATAATATATTGTATTGTATTGTGTAATATAAGGATTAAGTAGTAGTATTTAACTATACAACTTATATACCTACTTTATTATGTTTATATAATAACTCATTAAATATTAATATTGATTATAGTAGTAAGTTTCAAATTATATTTACATTTACATGTTTAATATGCCTACACAAAATAAGTTCCTAAGACATATACATTAAATAGGTTTTTTTAGTACTGGAGATTCCGTAGTGCCTGGCAATAATGGATTAAAAGATCAAGTACAAGCATTAAAATGGGTGAACAGGAATATAAAGTATTTTGGAGGTGATCCTGAGAACATTATGATTAGTGGAATGTCGGCTGGAGGTGCTAGTGTTCATTTTCATATGTTGTCACCGTTGTCTAGAGGTTACGCATTGATCTATGTTTTTATTTTTTATTATTCTACTTAGTCAATGTAAAATGTACGTATGTACTTTATGTCATATATAACATTATAATATAGGACTGTTTCAAAAAGTATTCTCTCAGAGCGGAACAGCGTTGTGCTCTTGGACAATAGCCGAAAATGTACCTGATAAATCAGCAGCAGTCGGCGCTTACTTAGGTTGTCCTACTCGTCCGTCGAAAGATTTGGTCGAATGTTTGACGACAAGGCCAGCTTTACACATAGTAGAAGCAGTAAAAATATTTTTTGTAAGTATAGCAAATTTGTTGATAGGTTGTTTGTTTTTTAAATACTTACCATTTGTTTTACTCTAATGCGATCGTTATGGAATTCGTAGCCGTTCTTGTACAACCCATACTCTCCTTTCGGACCGATTGTCGAGTTACCTAGTGAAAATGCTTTTATAAGCGAACTGCCCTATCATATTATTACCAAAGGCCTAGCGACTGATGTGCCGTGGTTGTCTAGTGTTGCCACTCACGAGGGTCTCTACCCGGGATCTGGTATTCGATTTTACTAATATTATATATTCAACTATAGGTACACTATCATTGTAAAGAATAAATAATATTATGTATTATGTTTTTAGAATTTATCAATAACCCTAAGTTGCTGAAGTATATTGACGAAAATTGGAACAAAGTCATGCCTCACATATTGGATTATAACTACACAATACCGCAAGATAAAATAGACAACGTGTCAGAACTTATCAGAAAAGAATATATGGGCAACAAAGTATTGGTTAAAGGAAATACGGAACAATTTATTCAAGTACTGAATTTTTAATATTGTTGTTCATCAGATAGTTCATATTGGACATAATTTTCAGATGATAAGCGATCGCCTGTTTGTAGTCGATATTATAAAAGCTGCTAAAATACATGCTCAACTTTATAAATCTCCGGTATATTTATATCAATTCGGATACCGAGGTAGCCATAGTCTTTCGGAACATTTTGCTCAATCAAACGAAAATTACGGTAACAACAAGTTTTAAATTGGGAGGATGGGGCTGTAAACTTGGTATAAATTAAGAATTATAGTTTAAAAAATATAAAAATCTATCAAGATTAAAATATTTTAAATTAAAGATATTATTAATTTATTATTACGCGCGTTCAGAACTTTAAAATATGAAAATTAAATAAATAAAAATAATTCATAAAGTGGATGTAAAAAGTTTTAATTGGCTAGAATTGGATAAAAAAATGAAAAAAGTAAAAAAAAAATGAAAAAAATCCAAATAAAAGTTTCAAAATTAAGCTCATAAGTACAGAAGAAACCTAATTCAAACGTTGCATTAAAGAAATTATGTTTTACAGTAAGCTAACAATAATGCATTCTTCTACAATTTCACTGCTTTAGTAATATTAATATGCCTATCTATAATAATTAATATCTATATTTTATGTAAATGTAAAAAAATTATAATAATAATTATTATTTCGTTAATAAATTAACTAATAAATAAAGAAAGAAACAAATAAAGAAATTCCTATAAATCTTTCATTTGGGGGGGCTCATCCCCCAATTTGCGTATAAGGGTACACAAGTATCTTAAACTATATCATAGTATTATTTAGATTAATGATTAAACAGTATTGTCATTGTATTATTAGGAGCTAGTCATGCAGATGACACTGGTTACGCGTTAAAAAACGTATATGTAAATGTCGAAGACTCAGAATCGGACAAATCATTAGTGCCAATTATAGTTGATATTTGGACATCATTTGCTTTTAAAGGGTAATATTTTATTTAATGTTTTTGGAAACCATTTATCAAGGAACAATTATTTTTGAAATAGAATACCATCAACTGGAATTAGCTCTATCAACTGGATTCCTGTGAGCAAAGACCCTAATCATTCGGCTGTATCGTTTTTAAAAATATCTTCCCCTATCAATATTACTATGAGCGAAGTTGAGGACATGGGAAGAACTAGTTTTTGGGATTCTTTGGACTTCAACGAAAATGAACACTATTCTTATCATCAAAATTAAGATGTTTGATTTTTTTTAAATGCATTACCTAATATAATAATATAATGCTTAGTTGGATTTATTTTTATGCTTAGTTCATGCGATACAAAGTATTATTTTTTTTTTTAGAATTTGTGCACAACTTATAAGTTATTTTTTTAAAGATTTATAATACTTATTTTTTTTTTTAATTTAAGTTAAATAAAATGTTGGCATTTAGATTTAATAGGTAGGTACTAATGACTAATAAATAATACTGTATTGTTTTATTTATTTTTTATTATTTTATTTAAATTTATAAACGTAATAGTATAATGTATCATTTTTTTTTTGATTCTCTAAAAATTAAGATTTTTACAATTGTATAATTAATTTTCATTAAACAAGACTCAGAAAGTATCATATCTTCTAGAAAATGTGTTTCCAACAACAACATTTAATAAAATATTATACGTAGGTATATACTGACATATTATGCTTATTTAAATTTGTCGATAAGTATTTCAAAAAAAAAAAAATCAATTAAATACCTAACTTATAATTTCAATAATTTTTGTTTTTTTTTTTTGTTTTAGGAATTATCATAATTTACTTACTGGCTATAAATAACAAAACGAGTTTTGAAATCTTTGCGTTTGTTAATTTATACGTCTTGTTTCGTTTAAATTGACTCATACCTATACAATCTTTTATAAATTTAAATTTTGGTAATTAATTTTAATGACCGAAAATCTTGTACCTGTTGTATTGCCAATAGTATAAAAGTATAAAATATTTATAGCACGCTACTCGATATTTTTCTTTACAAAGAAAATCTATCAATCATAAACATGTTTTTGTTAATAAGTAATAATTGTAACCATGACACGAAAATCTGTCGAAAAATTGGTCAGAAACAAAAAACGTGTACCCAGTCCAAAAACATATTAATATTAAAAGTATCAAAACATTTCAGAAGCGTTAACAACACGTCGAGTCTCATTGATTAGTGGCGAGTGTAGCCTTTATACAATTTTCTCGCAGTGAATTATCGAATTGTGAGGCGCCTAGGTACACAAGTTCATTATAACTTGCCACTGTTTATCGCTGAGAACACTGGACTACTGGACAGCTATCGATAACTATGATATATTGATATTTTTATCAGAGATGTGCTACTGTTTTCTATTACCTGTAATATTATATGTTATATGTACAACAGTTACGCTGGGTTTACATTTCCACACTGCAGCGTGTCGAGTCTCGTGTTTCGTATATTATCGAGTACGTAGGTGGTAGGTGTTACGTAGAAAATTAGATGCTATGTCTAATTATTTACTTATTTATTTCATAGAATCGATTTAATGGTCTTCTTATGTTGGTCGTTCACAAAAATATTAAAATTGATTTTGAAGAAGTACTTATTGAATCAATATTAAAACAAAGATACTAAGTAGTCAGTATAATTTTATTAAAATAAATATAAGTATAGCTGAGTACAGTAGCGTATCTATAGGATTTATTCATAGGGGAGGGGGGTATAAAGATTTTAATAAACATATTCAATACACACATATATTCATGTTACTATATACATGTTGTTTTTGTACATTTTGTCTAGGGGGGGGGGGTATGAACCCTTCCTTCCTAGATACACCACTGGCAGTGTACCAATAATGCACCTATGTCCTATAGTATTTGTAAACTTAAATATTTAAACGTGTTTACATTTTACAGTGACTCATTTATATTTGTATTGAAAGGTGCAAAGTGCAAATGGCTATGGATACTACAACATTTTCTTTAAGTTCCTCATGTACAAAATGTCACCCCTCCATCCATACACACACACAAACATATCCAACCAAATTACGACACTTGTAGTCGATGGGTAGCAACATGTTTGTAAAACCAAACTTAAGTTGAATATTTATTTATATTAAATATTCTAGTCATGGTATATAATATAGTGGCATAGTGCGAACCCGGCTTTATGGTTACAAGCACAACTAACGATCGCGCGGTTACTACACACACACTCTTGCACAGGCATTCCACATGGATATATAATATTTAGCGTTGCTTATAAATTGTAATCCTTTAAAAACTGTCTACTTTCAACATCCATTGCGATTGTGTCAGGAAGGGTCAACATCACAACGACGACGTTGATGTAATTTCAGTAGCCTATAGTAGCCACCGGATCGCAATAATATTATTGTATGATTGAAATTTGAAAGCATTTCTTTCTACGTACGACTGTAACGTGTAACTTTGAGGTCAGCTAATTATTTTATATGAATTATATGAATAATGAATTACATTTTATTAGTTCTTCATTGTATTCATTTTGACAAATAGTGTGCGAGTACCTATTGTTATTATTGGATATGTGGATAAATGCAATCACAATTTTACAATTGTTTGGAAGGTTTGTAAACGCATCAACGCGTCTTTTACAATAGAATATCGAATGATCGACGTATTAACATTTTAGACGTATCTGAATTCTAAAAGTATATATCTTTTTAGTGGTGGCGACTTATGAATATTAGGTACCTAGTTACCAAATAATCTGAGCCTAAAAAAGAATGCTGTTAACAAATAATTATTTAAATAATAGTTTCATCAAAAGTTATGTGACAGCAGCGCCTTGAATAATTAACTGTACCAAACTCCTTCACTATCAAGTCGTTCACCTGTAGCGTCAATACTATATAGGTAGGTACTAACTTCAAACAGCTGCTTTCGGGCGTACTTTTTTGCTTGAGATTCCGGCATTTTTTTTTTTTTTGAGACACGTGGTGTATTTCCTATACAATAGTTACACCTTACACTTAAATAAGTGCATCAGATACAATAGCACTGTAGCCGGTCTATTTCATAATCTATTAATCGTAGTTTAATGTGTTAACATGTTGCGTTGTTTTAGATTTAAAGAATGAGAATTTCAGTTGGATCACTTAATACTTATATATAGCGCCGGATTGATTAAATATATATTAAATATTTAATCGATGATAAAAGGTACCTACGTATTTCCATATATTTTTTACTACAAGTTATTGCAGACCACAATACTGTTCGATTACTGTTCTTTAAAAGATAAATTATAATATGTAATAAGTCCACAGTCATCTGTATGGGTTGTGTGTTTTATATTTCTATAAAACTATCGAAATAACGTAGTGATTTCTTGAATATAAGTTTTAAAATTGATGTGTATAATTATAATTAAAAAAAGGTGGTTTCTTTATCTAAATATTGAAAAAGTACTCTTAGTATTTTGGTTTGGTATTAAATATTAATATAACTGGCTACTATTCGTGAAAAAAAAAAACGGTATAAAATTAACTGACATATTTTTAATTATAAAAATTAGTGAAAGAAAATAATGATTTTGTTATTATAGCACAAAAAGAATAATATAGTACAAATATTTTTACATTAAAACATAACGTTTATTCTAATTTATACATTGATAATATTCATAAAACATTAATTAACTAGAATCTACTAATTTTATAGATTATTATTTACAAGATGAATTAGACGTATAAAGAATTAAGTAGCTAGTTTATTAAGCGTTGTATTGTGTTGTATATATAAAGTAAAAACGGTCTACATAATTATTGGCAAGCAATTGATGAGTTTCAAATGTATAGAGGCAAGATAGAAATAAACGATAATTTTGTGCTTGATAAAATATTATACATAATAATTAATATTGTGAAATGACTTAGACTATATAATGAAAAAAAAAAAAAAACAATTGAACGAGTGACTAATAATAACACATTTAAATAACAAATGTTCGTTATGGCATAACACATTATTTCTAGGGTACAAAAATGTAATATATATAATATATTTATATATACGTTTAAAATAAAATAAATAAAAAAAAACATAATATCTATAAAGTACATGGACGTATGTTTTTCTTTTGTCACTACCAACTGTGGTTACCGCATTGCGTTACTTATATGAGCACTTAGTTTTGAACTGACGTGTTATGGACGTGATCAGTGTACACTGACTGGAGGTAAAAAGTCGCCACAACGCGGGAAGTTTTCAGGAACCGGTGGTAAATCGGCGTGTGTCCCGACGTGAAGCACCAAATTCATTCCGATTACGATATGGAACAAGAAGTGACAATGGAACAGCCAGTAGCCTGTGAACAAGTTTAAAGTTTGCACACGGTGAATTAACTGTTTACAATACGCAACGTAGGGCACGCGTGAGAATAACAACAAATAAATAATAATAATAATATAATAAGTGCAAAAAAAGTATCTGGGCTAACCGAATTAACGGTTTATAAAATTTTAATGCAACGTAAGTAAGGCGCACGTATGATACTGATATAATATAATATGTGCAGAAAAAAAGTATAATATTTTAAAATCTATTCCTATCGACGATTCTTACCTGGGTTGTCGGCTCTGAATCGGAATACGACGTAACCGTTGTTGGGCACGGCTATCGTGTCTTTGAGCGGTGGCAAATTGAAATGCCTATCTAAAAGTCCTCTTCGGTCCAAATCAAGAGCGTGTTTCAAGTTGATTTTCTTGACGTTCTTGTCGGGTGACCGTCCCATACCGATAACGTTGAACGAGTAACCGTGCAAATGGAACGGATGACTCAAATTCGGTTGTTGGACTGAAAAAAAAAATGACGATGGTGATAAAAAAAATACAAATTTATCAAATTTTGTAAATTATTATAGAAATATCGTGAGGTTTGTAAAATATTATGTATCAATTACCTTCATCGACCAATACGACTTCCACAACAGCGTGCCTTGGAATATCGACTTTGTGCGAACACATGCAATTTCTGCCACAATTTGCTGGCTTGTTGTCTCCGTTGCAGAATAATTCTGGAGGTATATCGTCTATCTGGGAAATCATTGGAGATGCTGGAGAGGTGTAAGATATTTCGTCCACTAAACTGATTACATGGTCTCCACCGCCAGGAGCCACTGAAAAATTTAAAAAAAATGTTTTAATATTATTCGCAAAAACTACTGACAATTAAACGTATACAGAGTAATATTCAATCATAATTATAAAATATTCTCTGTTTTAATTTAATAAACACGTCGATTGTTATCATAATATAATAGATTTAACGTTTATCGGTATACCCAAATATTTGTTATATTGATGAGGTTGGAAAAGTTCGTCTGGCCTGTAGAATAAGAATTTGAATGGCAAAAATATTTTTACATCGGGTCTTTCTTGTAAAAGACCTTTGTCTACAACTTTAGCATTTTTCAGTTGGTTTACACAAATGGCATCAGTCCTGGGGCGATCACAAACAGCATCCAGCGGGTTCATTACCTATCATTAAAACGAAAATAAATAAATATAATATCAAATATACTGTGGCAAATGATTAATATTCACTTACAACACCCTGGGGTAAACCAACATCATAAGTTGGAGCCTTTGATTTCGGTTGGTATGGTCCTCTTGCATACCTGAGTATGGCCAATTGTTGCACGCGTTTGTTTCCACATTCACCAAGACCTCTGACTTGAATCCAATATGCACCGACGGGCTGTTCCGCGTTAATAATGAAGTCGTATCTCTCTCCTGCATGTCACAATGAGATATATATTATAATATATTATTATGAAACGGTGAACATTGTACACGTAAAAAAATAACAACTAGTCATCTCAAACATTACCCGAGAATGAAATGATTGTGTTTACGACCACCGGCTGAATAGGTTCTCCGTCTGTAGCAATTAGCACGAGCGGATGTCCTTGGATGGTAATTTGGGCTGGACAGACAGATGCTAAGGCGTTTATCATTCTAAACCTGTATCTCCTACCCGGTGTGATGGTAAAAGTTTCCAAAGGCGTGTTGGTACTGAATCCAGTGTTAGGGTCCTGTAATCGAATACAAAAGTTTTTACTATCCGTTATTGTCTAAAATATACATTATTCATCCGTACTCACCGTGAACTGCCCTTTGCCATTGATCAATAGAGACTCGGGATCCTGGCCAGTGTTTGCAGCTAATCTACCAGGGAATCGTTCCATTCCGTTTTCATGGAGCCAATCGGACAACAGTACCACGTGTGTGGTCAAATCGTAATCGTACAAGTGGCTGTTGGGATCTTGCGATGGCGGTTGTCGTACAACAATACTACCGTAGATACCATCAATTTTTTGAAGTCCTAAACAACGTAGTAATAATGGTTGTTAACATTGAATGGTAAGACAATAGTTTATCAGAATACTATAACTACTTCATTATTTAAACTTTTAAGATTAAATGTAAAAAAAAAAAGGTTCTATGTTTACATTAAAATTAAAATGATATTAACGAGTGCACATTGGAGAATGCCCCTTTGACTTTTGGCCACTTTTAAGGGACTGATTATGTTACTGGAATTGTACATGCACATGTGTAGTGTACTTCATATGAAGATGTATGGCTCAAAGATTGAACATTATACTATTTGAACACTTTTTTATGGTCGTCAGGTCATCTGAAGTTGAATGGTTGAACCAACCAAGAACATTTATATACATCAAAATTGGTGTCAATACTCGAACAGACAATTTAATTTTGCACTTCACAATCATCTAGTTCTCAAAATATTATATGAATGCATCTAACTCTTGAATAAAAATAATTTAAATACAATTTGAAAAAGGCAAAAGCTAACATTCTAAATAATTATAATATCATAATATTATGGTATTTATTATACATATTTGGCGCTGTTATTAAGTGCGAATTACTGGTGATTATATAACTAATAGTTGTTTTGTTAAATCTTAAATAATTCATAATGGATAGCAATTATGTTAATTATCTTATATAAGAAAGTGAAGATAATTAAATGAATGAGTATTTGATGGGTTAACTATCAAACTAATTTATGGTTTTATATTTATATTAACATATTTTATTTAACGTTTGTGAAAGTTATTTTCTTGTAGATAAATATAAATCAAAAATGTTTTTCTTGACTTGTGTCTATTTATACATGTATATATATTTTTCAGAAATATAAAAAAAAGTTATAAAATATTATATATCTACATAATATTACTATTCAAAATAATATGACTTATACAAATGCAGGTATTATGTATACATTATTTACTTATTTATTAATCTGTTGTTATATTTTTCAAATGTATTAAATTCGTTGATTATATACAAGTAGTGGTAATTATTTGAAACATCTACAGGAACACTGTATAATTTTGTCGAAAAAAATAGTTACTGAATTTAAATTGGTTGATTAAGGGTTATGTTTATTTTGACTGAATTACATTATGCGTTTAAACTCAATGGAAGTTCGTATTTTATATTTGTCTTATTCATATACGACAAGTGACACTTCATTTTGGTGTAATATTTATTAAAATATTTTAATTTAAGTGGTTTTGTTTAGATAACAGTATAATAACTTTCACAAATTATATTACACTACGACACTATTTCTACCACTACAGCACTACTGCATTACATAAGGCCACGTTTAGACATTGCTACCATTATCGTGGAACTAGAACTGGGTTAATGTGTGTGAATCACGGCCGGCCGGATAGGAATACCCGGACTATGTATATGTTTTTATGGGAATTTGATCGCTCACGCATATGTATACCTACGTATAGTATGCATATTTCATATTTTAACAAAACCAATCATAAATCCTGTTCAACTGTCATGTACCATAGGCAGTGGCGAGTAGGTATGTCGCACGTGGAGTGCACATAGACGTGACCTGCACGGTGCCGTGTACGATATAATGTGCATTATACATTATATAATATTAGTACATATTAATATATTATAAGTTCTCGAGTAGATAATATAATATCGGTTTTTGACGGTCAACTCGCGGCCGCAAGACTTACCGGAATGGGCGTGCCAGAAATGCGTGCCACTGTTGGTGTCGAATTGGTATCTGAACGTGTTTCCTTCGTGAATCGGACATTGGGTGACGTACGGGACACCGTCGTAGTATTGAGTTCCCTTCTGGTGAATTCCGTGCCAATGGATCACTAATTCCATACCGTGCATGTGGTTCAAGACGTCGACAACGACCTTGTCACCTTCGCAGACCTATATACGCCCGCGGGACACAACGAAACGGTCGAGAGAAATTAAAATATCACGTCGAGAAAAAAACAAGACGTGTATATCGCAACACGGTGGATGTATACCTGTATACTTGGACCGGGCAACATACGATTCACAGCCAACATTCCTCTTTCGACACCATCAGCCAATATGCACTGACAATGGCTCCATAAAGAATTGGTAGCGTTTGGTGTACAGACTTGACAGGCTCTATATCATTATGTGTTCAAACAAAAGAAATTAATTTTCGTTCGAAACGTGGTAAATAATGGGTAATGATGATAATGAACTAAATGTTCACTATAAATCAAAACCGGTGATGCGAATGTCGTAAGGCGTTTATTGGCGAGAGAGACAGAGTGACGTCTATTATGTTCCATATTATAATATGTTTAATGATAAGTTACGTGTAGGGACAAACGAACAACACCGAAGACAACGAAATAATATAATGCAATGTTCATGCTTACGCTCCCAGTACGTTGTATAATTCTGCGGTGAAATGATAATAACATATTCTTGGTGGCTCTCCTTCGCGACAAGCTCTTGCGCATTCTTCGGGTGACGATAGTTCAGAGTTCTTACGCAATTCGTCGAGACCTCTTTTGTCGAAGTCTAGTGATGAATATCCCAAAGGCGGCAAATTACCGTGCGATGGTTCAGAAATACCTTAAAAAAATAAACAAACGAATTTATTAAAATATAGTATTAGTTATAAAATAAACGTTATTTTGTAGACCACTCACTTCCAAACCCAGAGAAGGTGGCTGGGTGAGTTTGCACAAGTCCGTGAGCGGACGGGAAATAGTCTTCTGGCTGAACGTAGGCAGATTCATCTTCCTGTGCAGATTGTACATGTCCCGGAGACCAATATGACTCCGCTGTTGCTTGGTCATTCGAATCACCTCCTAAACACATAATAATAATATGACAGTGTTAATAATTGAAGTAGGTAGGTATTGTGAATACATAATATAATTTTGTGCTGTCGTAATTATTATTTTGACTTTGGATTATTATTTTATTTCCATACCGAAACTTGGAACGAAACAGTAATAATATAAAAAAATAAATATATAACTAGTATTCTTCTGTATATAGACGTGTATCACCTACGCGATTTCTAAACTCCAACAATAAAAATAAATGTTTTTATGCATAGTATTGTTATTACAAACTAAACCATTAACCCATTATCGTACCAATACTATAAAAATACAGTTAGTCTATCCGATGTGTGTAAAGATAAACGCGATACTCGATTGCTCAAAATTCTCGATAATAATGAAAAAAAAAAAAAAACATTTAGGTATTCCATTCATAATAGTAATTTAATTGTAATCCTGCTTACACGAGTTACGGATTAACTGGTGTTTGTATTTCCTAAAACGTACGTTCTAAATCGTGAACAAGAATATAACGTACGAAAGGTAATCGGAATGTTACGGGCATATAAAAGATAATATGTAGGTACGCATATATATATATATATATATATATACAAACAATATGTTTCAATAGTTCTATTCAAAACTATTTACTGTCGTAATAAGTCAAACGTTTGCAATAATATTGTATTAGCGTATTCAAATATTTCAAATATAATACTTATCTGTATATGACCATATACATATAGGTGCGCTCGTTCGCAAATGATTTATTGCAAAATTATTATTATTATTATTTATATTCGAGATCGACAGATACGATTACAACCCCGAAAGAACACGTGGTTGTCCACACGACTTCCAGTGGGGTATTTTATACGATGTAAACGGTCGAACGCAACAATATAATATAATATTATATTATTATATCGTTGACTTCACGACGTGCATAATAATAATTATCATATTATGCAATTGTAACTTTACTGTTTGTTGAAATATAATTAAATCTGTAGCGTTTTGATTAAAAAACGAAATCCGTTATCCAAGTTTCAGTACGATATATTTTACTGTTTAAAAATAATTTTATACTGATGCATAATATATGATTCGAAGAAAAAATAATGTGCATTTATCATATCAGTTTCAAAGTGTTATAGACTAAAATACACAACGTCTTGAATACAGTAAATAATTTACTTATGATTTAAAAGCTTTGCAATTAGAACCCATAATTTATTATAGACGATAATAAATAAATTGAAAAAACCATAAATAAATAAAATGTTTCAGAAAAAGTTTCCAGTGGAGATAACGAAAGCACAACTTGTACATATTTCATTATTATATCTATATATATATTATATTATATTATGTAATATTTTCTTGTTGCAGTTTTCAATTTAAATGAGTATAATATAATATTTATCTATTATATTATTATATTATGTACCTATCTATTATATACAAAAAAGTTTTGAAAAATAGAGTTCCATCAAATAATTATCCAACAAAGATTATTATTACATATAATATCTTTCTTTGCATTATTATTGTTACTTTAAGTAATAATATTGACTATTGACTATAATAATTTACTTATGGGCAATTATTATACGTCGCATGTTCCCGATGTAAACATTTTAGAAGAATCAGGATTGAGTGAATATTTGAAGAGAAATCAATTGAAAATATTGTATTTGATGGCCTCATCAAATTTTATTTCAGTAATAACAATATGTATGTTATATTTTATTTCGAAATTCAAATTTTAATAATTTATAATGTTTGTATAGTTATGTCTTCAGATTATTTTTATTAGAGTAATAAACTGTTAGCTAGCGCAAAAATTGAAGAGTTGGTTGGTGAGCGAAGCTTATACGGAGACCAAGCCCCCTATAGTATAATATATTTAGTTTAAACCAAATTTTACCGAAAAAGAAAGTTTAAAGCTTAAAGATTTTTCTACGTTTATTAATAATTGAGTTGTCCGTTCGCCTTCAAATCGAAAGTGCATCCGTTTTTATTTTTGTAATTTTTCCAGTGTCGTAACTGCAATACATATTATATAGATTAAAAAGTTTTTAATGTTATAAGAGACCATTTTTTTTTTCTGTATATCATAATTGTGATCATACACAAATAATGAGGTGATTAAGTGCCCGTGCAGTATACTATATCATATTATTACGTCTGTATATTGGTTTTAAAAACGATTAAGTATCCGTTTGTGGTTTGAAAGTAATGAACATATACCTAGTACCATTTGGTCGCTCGTCACCTGATGCATACATTATTATTATGATTATATTAATATATTATTTATTTGTCGATTGCGCAATTATATAGGCGTTTTGTATTATTATTTCATTGTAATAACAATAATACAATTATTGCGCACGGGCTGATATTCGCATAACCCGGAAATCAAAATCCCGTAATCTCTCACCCCGTGTTGTAATCGTTTTGATATTTTTGCGTCGGAATAGGTACGTCATATATATACTTGACTATCACAACTATGGTGTTGTTATTATGAGTACAATTGTTATTGTTATAGCGTTTTTGTATCGTAACTCTCGACTATATGTTATGTAAAATAGAACTGCAACGTGTTCGCTGCATATTAAAGTATACATATAGGTACTTATACGGTATGTTCCGTTAAAAAATTAAAGATCCAGATTGAAATCCAAATTTCGGCTGTAATGGAAACTCGAAATAGTTTTACCAATATGGAGTTGTCGTAATGACCAGATCGTAATATTATTATACACAGCACAGTGATTTTAGGTTATTATTCTTATTTTTATCAAGACCGACGAAAGTTTTGAAAAACATCTTTATGGCATGGCATGATTGCTTTGATTTCCTTGATAGACGAAACAATAATATTAATAAACACAATATTTTGCACTACATTACCAAACGTAGTAAGTAGAACCTTTGGTTTATAAAAAGATTTCAATTTTATTTCTTTGCTGCTCGTTGCCGCACAACTCATATAGGAGTAATTATGAATATAAAAATTGAAGGCTTAATTATTTTATATCATATTAAATGCTTTTCATAATAATATGATACATTTATGGTTTTACATTTTCATATATAGATAATAGCTATTATAATAGATGAACCCTTTATTATATTTAAGTTGTCTTAAATCGTAATACTATTAAAATATTGAATATTACCTACCTACCCAACATTATATTATAATACATTTACGAGATTTTAAGGCTGTAAACTTCATTCTAATAGTTGAGAATTTTAATTGTTTGACATTGAAATTCTTATATATTTTTTATTTAAGTTACTATATGTGGTAAACCAATGTAAATAAAGTGAGATTTTTTTTATCGTTGTGGCTAAAATGACGAATACAAATTTTAGATTTCAGCAACTTTTTGGTATTATATATTTTAGATGCATAATATTATGTGATCTGATGAATGGTCATACAATATTTTAATATTGATTTACATGATATGGTATATAATCTGAGTAAGACTTATTAATTGTTTAAAAATTTTAATAAAATTTTAAAACGGTCAAATATTTTTCTATATAGATAAAAATATTCCCTAACATTTATTTATTGATCGTGGACTTAACATTTTTTATTCTGATGGCCATCTTTTCGTTGGCTTTTAATATTTCCTTAGCTTTCGATGTTTGATTTATGGCGGCACTAGATTTTCTTGTCGGTTTTATGAATGAAGATACGGAGCGTCTAGTTTTCGTCATTTCTGCGTTAATTTTCTTCTGAACTATTTGGTTGTTCATATTAATTTCTCGGTTTTGTTGTTTTGTAAACAAACGATTGTCTTTGTCACTATTACTGTAAGTTGTATTGTCCCATTGGTTGCGCTGATTAACGCCGGATGACTTTTGTGAAGTAGATTCGGAAGGACGATGGTTCATTTTATATTTTATAAGATCGTATTATTTTTAAAAACGCTGTAAATTAGCTTTTATAATAACAAGTGAAACAAGAATCTAAACAGAACTATAAAAATCGATCGATAAAATTGTATACCTATGCCTCAATCAACAACTCGATGGTTTCCACTTTATACATAGTTACGCATTCTGTATATAGGCTAGCACTTTACGTTTATTCATTATATCTATTGATATTATTATACGAACTAACTCGAAGGGTCATCACTATCGCATATCCTCAGGGCTGGATTGAGACATTTTAACCAATCGTGCTAAAATATTTTAACTCCTCCCTCTCCCTCTGACACCAGCCCAAATTAATTATATAAGATAGCAGCCCTTCGTGCTAAGCATTATCGCACGTCCCCTCCCCCTCCATTCAAGCCCTGTATACCTGTATCCAATCCTCGTCTTGCAGAGTACAACAGTAATCACCTTTAGTTATGGAATTGTATAATTTATAAATAATATATATAGTAGAATACCTATGAAATCGTTATATTTTCTCATATTTAATATTTATAAATGTATAAATTATCATACAATTAAAATTGATTTAACTATTAGAAACTGCACAACGACTGCAAGACGATTATTCACTATTTATTTATATTTTAGGATATAAATTATATTAGAAGAGCAAACAGAAATATGGTGAAATTTTTTCCTTCGATATGTCCAGTGTCCACATTCCTATTTAATCGAAGTTTTGTATATTTCTGGTAATAACTGGTAATAACGACTTCTCGATAAGTGTAAGATAAATATACCTAAACTATTATTACTATATAAATATAGGTATAATAGTAATAACTAAAAGATGATGAACAAAAAAATTTCCGGGCACGCGCCTATAGTGAAATTGTGTAATTAACGGTTGAGGACGATCGACGGTTTCTATAACTCTCAAAACGTCTTATTATCGTAAGATAGTAAATTGCTACAGTAATAGTAAATGGCATCACTAAAAAATAACATGGAATCCGGTTCAGACGTGTAGAAATCAAAACCTCGCGTATTTATTTTTTTTATTTTAAAAGAAAATAACCATCATTTTCCATTATGTAGAAAAATCTACGACTATAGTAGACGATAATATTATTATAACGTGAACAGTACATTATAATATTATGCTGTACGAATCAACCTGCATAATTTCCGAATGTGTTACATTTATTATAAATTTTTTGTTTTGATCCACCTATGCTCGTGGACTTATAGCTTTTATAGATTCCAAATTGATCCGCGAGGGAGATGGGTTTTTTTTCGGATAATATACCTTCTCTTCTGCGATGTGAAAGCAGTGCTCCAAAAGTTTCGTATAATCAATCTGCAATTGATCGGGAATTGGTCACAGACAAAGTTTGTCGAATTCCAAAATCATACTTCATAATAGTTTCAAAACAACTGGAAAAACTCGGACGTTTTAGATTTATAATGTATTAGTAGATTTATATGGATGGGTGTAATATATATAAATTATATTATCTAACCTATATCTGAGATCTTTAAGGCTATGACTATACGATGATATTAATAGTAATCATAATTTATTATAGTATTTCCTAAATAATTGTAATTAATTCAATGATTTCATCGTGTTGAAAGATGTACGAGTATATAGTATTATATAGGTATAGCGTAATATATTTGATTTTGTAATATTATCTTACATATATAATATGATAAAAATTATTTTTATTTTTATTTATTTCGTTATAGATCTATAGCTTTATTACATTTGCAGCTATGCAGCCATGTCGTTCGGAATATAATATATAAATTTATTATAACTCTATAAATTAATTAATTTCATTAAGTACAAATTAGTCAATGTTACTAACCTACAGTTATTCAGAAAATTATAATATTATAATTTATTATGCTCTCACCTGTTTAATAATTTAAATATTTTCGTTACATTTTATACATTATTATTTCAAAAATTGTATACCACCGAGTACCGCACACATAGAAAACATAGAATATGTATCTTGTACGTTGTGAATTTCCGCCTCGAATTTCGTTACAATGATTACAAATACCATTGTTGGTTTTATAAAATAATTTCCTATATAGGTATATACCATACTAACGAAATATGTGAATGTATTATGTACGTATCACAATTTGGAATGTAAGCATATTGCCATGAAAAAGTCCCAGTCCGTTGTGGATTACGTTGTGAATACGAATAGCGTTTTGAATAAAAATCAGTGGAAAATAGTTTTTAAAATCGTGATAAATTGCACGGTTGTGTAAAAAAAAAATTGTTATTATCATGTTCCTACACAAATATACAATGTTGATATTTTTTAATTTATAATTTATAATATTTTTGATTTATTTCATAATGTAATATTAAATTTTAATGTTGTTTAAGGACACCCTCGGGGAGAGGGGCGGATAAATGTGTGCCACTACCATAGATAAAGGTTAATCTTAAAAATAGGTGTAAATAAGTAAGGTAGTTTTCTATTGGTGTCCCCGATATAAAATTATTGTCAAAACAATCATACGTTACCATATATCATACCATCTAAAGTGGTTCAACTTTCAAGGCATTTCGAATGTTTACATTGTCGAGCAGAATATAGTATTTAGAATGTTTGCAGTATGTTATACTTACCTATATTAATATTACTACTATAGTGATGTACCATATTATGTCCATATAGGTATGACGTGTTATAATAAACGAGTACTGATTACTATACAGCTGTAAATTAATAGCATTCACATAACATGGGTATAGTTTTAGTCTTTATTAATTACATTTTATTTGACGGCACAAACCGGATGTAGATCGTATTCGAAACTTTCTAAGTATTTATATTAGATTTGTACAACATAGTACAGCCCTCCGATGTAACTAATTCGAAATAACGTTAAAAAAAATCTCATGAAATGTTACATATTATCTTACAGGACGCGTGTCGTACTCGTATTTACGAAACAAATAATTTTACATACAATTGAAAGCACTTAAGGAAACATTATATTTCTATATAATTGTTGTAAAAAAAAAAAATGCGCAGTTCAACGATTTTATGGCAAATTTAAGTTACGAAAAAGTAAAATAAATATAATTTGTTCATCATATTAGTACATTATAATAAAGGTATATAATATATTATATACTATATTATACTAAACATAAATATAACCGTGTATATTATACTTCTTTGAACTAAATTTGCTATGGTACAAAGGATTGTATCGATTAATATAATGTGACGAACTACCGCCTTTTGTTCTATATAATTTCCAGTCAAGCATTTTTATAGTTGTATAATATCTAGTCGGAAAACACTTGAATTTAAACTGCCTGATTTTAGTGCTTCAGAATTAATAATAAAATTAAAACTATATATTATATTAAAATCACCCGGGAAAACAATGAAAATTAAATATTATAATGCGATGACGATCGAGTCGTAGGTATAGAGAAATATGAAGAATATGACAGACATTCTAATCCGAGTTGATGATGTTTTAAAGTACCTAGATATAAAGTAATAATACAAGTTTCACACGTTCTGTATATTTTCATTAAATCGTGACTTGGCTACTATTCCGAAAATGTACAATACCAGAAAAAAAAATGAAATAAAAATCACATCTATTCAATACGGCCGGCTGCACGGTTTATTCAATATTGCCCTCTCTCCCATATAATATAATACTCGTCCGATGATCCCCACTCACCGAATATAAAACAATCGATCAGTGACATCGGACGTCCATCGATCAATGTGTACTTTGACCACACGCCAAATTTCACACTTCCATTGGCACCCAAGACTAGCGGCCAGGGGCATACGTAATTAGTTTCACTTGCATCGAACCGCGGCGCCCGGGTGACGTGAATTTCTCCCGGTTAATCATAGCCGTAGAAAATAATACCATGTTGCAACCGAGAACGGAAGCTGATATAGCTTTAAACTGTTGGTAAAAAATACGATAAAAAACATCGTTTTTTTTTTTTTTGTAACGAGTCCTGTGCAGACGATATTGGATTTTATTCATCATAGTTGGGTACTTTTGATCAGGTTATAGGTTATATACCTTATCTTGTTATATTCTTCTATACCATATAGGTTAACCCGCCTGGGTTCGTAATCACTTATTATACAGAAAAACTTGCGTTGGTTTCGCACGATATTTTTATTTTATCTCTCCGTTTGATGAACGACTACACCGTACGCGTAGGTATTGTTTTATATTCAAACATTTTTACTGCGGAATAATATTTTCGTTTCGAGAAATTCTTAAGTGAAAGTGTTTACTTAAAATATTTTTATGTGCCTACTCGTATACATTATATACCTATAAAATGTATTTTAATTATGCGTGTTTATGATATCTCCCTATATAATATTATGTTTTTATAATGTTGTATTGTATTATATTATTCTTACAATATTGTCACCGTACAATACTACCATACAATACCAGTTACTACCTATCTAGGTACAACCGTGGTACCGTTATTAAATGTTTATATTATTATATTTTTAATCGATTATTTAATGTTTTTCATAATATTGATCGTGTTTCAATGTTATTCATCGTTGATAAATTTCAGTTTTTGTTCCACTGATTAACATCATATTTCACGTACTTATATTACGTACATTTCAAAATAATAAAATGGTTTTGAATAATTTCAAAAACTGATTACTTATATTGTATTAAAGGATAGTCCCATATAGCCCATAATACCATTTCTAAAGCCATTATTAATATTTTACGTCATTATTTTAATATCTATTGATCGTCCTCTTTAAATATGAGCCGTTCTTACCGGTGAAAATTAATGATATGTTTGACAGGCATTAGCAGTCTTAATGCGGTTTTCGTTTCAAATCGTTAAGAAAACATAAGACTGTGTAATATTTAATGATAGTGCCATAAATACTTAACTACACGAGAAATATCACATATTTTGCAGAAATATTTATCGGTAATTAATCACTTCAGAGACACAGGTATCAAATTATAGGCATACGCCAATGTCATAACTGTGAACAATTAAACGAAACATTTTTCTGGGGATTTTTTTTCTTAAGTTTGCGTTTAAACTACTTACAGTGCTATAAAAGGTTACTATTTAGATTACGGACACTATTCACAGAACATATTATTATATAATACACTTTAATGAAATATTAAAAAATTATATTGGTGTCGCATGATTATATTCCATTCGTAATTTATAATTAATAATATTTATATATTATATTGTTTCCGTATAATTTTGTATTGTTGGTAACGACTGCAGTAGATATCACTACCCTACATTATACTTTATACATTGTTAATAATGCGCGTTATGATAATATAAAGTAAATATTAAGTATTATAAATAAGATTTGGCAACAGACAATATGTGTGACGGTAAAAAGAGAGATTTTAAATGTTATTGAAAAAAAATAAAATAAAAATAAAACGTTCAATAATAAGCGAAAAAACTTTGTAGGGCACCTTTTACGACTGACCGCCATGGTAGAATTTTAATTCAGGTTTTGAACATTTTTCAGGTTTCATTGTGCTTTCCCTTTATTGACGTCATTTTTTAAGACTCAAAACTTGCTCGAACTCTCACTCAATATCTAGGTGTAAAGTTTATTAATCTATTAATATAAATATATAAAAAAAAAATTCTTCCCGTTTGCCGTTATGTATAGGAAAACTAAAATATTTTTACATTAAACGTTTTCGTAACTGTGTGTTTTTTTTGTAATGTAAGTACGTCAATAACCATTCTTATATTTTTATATTACAGGCATACCGTCAGTCGATTTTGTCACACATTTCGAGGGATTTCGTTGCAAATGTTCGGTTGTAACTACTTAGGACTATGCAGAATATTATTTTATAATATTATATTATACGGATGTAAGGTATATCGTAATTACGGTTTAAAGACGTAATGAAATATTCGGCGAAGTACTTTAAATTAGTGATAATAGAATTTTAGAAGTCCAGTTGATTATACTATTTTGTGTACATCAATATGTTGTAAAATGTTTGTTTTTGGCGGGGCTTTTCAGTTTCGAATGCTATTTATTTGTGTCAATGTTTTTAAGACAATGTCCGCCTTTTATCTGTCATGTTAAATTATCACTGTGTATTTTTTTTCTTTTGACAACTAATTTGTTAGTATTTAGTAATGACACAATTTTAAATCATTGATAGTAGCATGTTTGATATAGGTTAATGATTTTTATTCATCATATATATTAATATAATATTACGTTTTACTTTAGTTTTCAATTGATAAATTTTAAAGTTATATATTATGATCTGCAGTAGTATTAAATAATAACGTACCCCGATGGAAAATTAAATAAATTAATACAACTTATTATAGGACCTACTTACCTTTTATAAGTATAACAAAATTAGATGTTCTTAATAATATATTTAAACAGAAGCCATTCATTTGAATAATACCTTTTTTAATGCTTACCACTGGTAAAGTTGTTAAATTTTAAAAACTCATATAGGTATATATGAGTTTTAAATATGTATACATTGGTAAATGTATATATTAGTTATATTATATATTGGAAAATATATATACATTGGTTATTTTGGATACCTACACCATGAATAATACATTTCAATTTATTTCAAAACAGCTATTTGAATCGACATGTTGACATTAGCCATTAATAATACCGAATAATATAATAGTAACACATATTGGTAGGTATATCGTATATCAGTACATAATGCAGAAGCTATATATCGAAGATTATCCAATGTGACGTTATTATTGTTATTACGTTAATAGCAGGTAGGTATATATAAAATGTATAAAATAAAACCGCAATGACACAGAATGTAATGGCCTATGGTTTCCGAACAACACTTTCTTCGATGGTTTTCGAGTTCATTTAAATTCTTAACTGAAACTAAATTATCCTACGTACGAATCTAGTCGTATCATTTCACCAGTATTAAAAATAACTGTATATTTTTTTATGTACAAAAATCATTAAACTGAATAGGTACATCTATCGCATATTTCTATATAATATTATTATGCTCACACGCACAAGCCGCACATGTGCACACAAACACGTACTTACACGCACACACGTTTACGTCTCACACGCATTTAAAACATATTACAATAATATAATATTATACTTAATATAAATAATTCGTATCGTCGAATGTTTATGATTTAAAAGTTAAATGTACCTATATAGCCATATAGGTACCTACTTGTATTTTTATAATAATATGATATATTTTATGCACTTAAGTAATATTGGAACAATAGTAGGAAACGTCGATACACGCGTGTCATCGGTATTTTTTGTTATTGTTAATAATCGAAGAACTTGTCTTCGACGTTTCATCTTATCGATCCAGGTTTATTAAATACATAATATCTTCTTTTCATTATATTAGTAGGTAATAAAAAATCTAAAATAATCGTCTAACCGAATATTAGGTAGGCACCTATACTATATTAGTAAGACCATCTGTTGTCGGAATCTTTGGTCGCTTTTTTAATAATGAGATAAAATTTATGAATGCATTATGCTAATTTTATATTTTCATTCAAAATTATATTTAATTAATAAAATGTAATATTCATCATTAAAGTGGAGGTCATTAAATTACGACAGTATAATAAGTCAAAAATATATATGTGATGCAAACTTCAATATGCATTAAAAAAATTGTTTGTACCTAATTTCATTAAACTTAAAAATATCATTTTTATCATTATATTCATGTCAATATAATATTATATATTAGAAACTGTAGTGGATATATTATAAATTATAATAATTATAAATTATAACGGTAAATGCCGTTCATGCCAAATACAAGTGATTCTACACGATGGCGCATGGCAACGGAACTGGTTTTGTAGTTTGCAATTTGTAGGCAACGGTATAATATCAATATTAATGTTTCTCGAATAAAACAATTATTATTAAAAGATGCGACTTAGAAGACGTGTACAAATTATAAAACTAAACTGCACATAATATAATATTGTCGTCCGTATACCTATAACTACCATCGTACGAATAGTTGTTTTTGTTTTGATATATTAATATATTTAATATTATAGGTAGTTACCTATACCTACTTATATTATATAGGTACTGTACCTAAATTACCGAGGGGCTTGACAAATTCAAAATATATATTGTTTGATTGCTTAACATAATAGAGTACTAGAATATATAGACACATATACATTATACATACATACGTACATACACAGGTACTTATATTTTGCAGAAATATGAGATTTTTGTCAGTTATAAAAAAGAACAATATTTCGTTGTTAACGTACTATCGTATATATGTAGATCGAATCTGCTAAAGTGCACAACAATAACATTAATAAGTAATAACGAACACGCGTGTGCCTTTTGGCACCTATATATTTCATAATACGCGTAAAATTTGACGTGGAATGTTCAAGGCAAACACAGTGTATTTGTTGTTGACACATGTACAGTATTATTATCCATAATAAATATTCTATCAGAACAAACACGCGAGAACATTGACACTGGCAGCAACTGTCCACAGATCCATGGCGAATCGTTTAAACGCACGTCAAAGACAACCGATTAAACAGAAAACAAAAGTGCGTTAAATCGTTTATCGATATATTATTATAGTGTCTAGGTCGGTCACAATCGATTCGTTACCTATATGCATTGGAATTAACGCAGTTGAGAAAAGATTCACGCACGTGGTTATATAACGTATAATAATAGACGTGTATACACTGTACGCACATATTTTAATATCGTGTGTTGTGTGTAAGTACTTAGTACACATAGGCAGGTAGGTACACATGTAAACATGTGCGAGAGCGTATAATATAACATTTAAATCATATTTATCATGATCAATAATCGCCAGTTCATTAGTCTATAATAATACATATTATATACCACCGGCGTAAAAATATATAGTATATTATATGATCAGATTATAGCGATTACGAGTCGACCGTTTAAGTCTCCACAGCGTGGTGGCGAGTAAACATCACATTGCTGTAGTAGACCGTCATTAATATGATTATTATATACCTAACCTAGGTGCCTACAACTGCGTAAATTGTGATGATGGATAGGTTGTAATCTGTCAACGTGCGGGAAACGATTAAAAATTATTTGTAAATAAATAATTATTATGCCAAAATAAATAAATAACGGTAGGCGCGGTACACGTATTGGTGACAGAGCGAAATAGATTAATACTCAAACCTTAACCCTACGATGGAGTAACGTTTCACAATATTTCACACCATTTCGTTGTTCCGCAGTTAATCGTGTGAAAATGACAATTGATTTTCTTTCTCTACGCTATTATCATAGTGTAACCTCGTTTCAATAAGTAACCCATTTTATAATTTTGTTCATTATCATCAGTGCCTACATTTATAGTAATATTAGTATTCATACTAAATATGATGATTCTGCCAACAAAGTAGTATAATATAATATGTAGGTTTACAAGTTTTTTTTCCTTTTCTCTTTTTATTTGTTAAGGATCGTTTAATAAAAATCGTATTTTTGTATTATAATATATAATAATTAATAATATGTTATATCACCTACATCAACAATGCAATATCCTTGCCCTAAATATTTGGTGTTCATGGTAAAATATATCAGCTTCGGGACCTTTGACCCGCAGACTGCAGTGGTTAGCGTCATACCCGTGAGTATTATTCAGGTTTTCGTCGAAGATTAGATTCACCTTCAGAATGGAATTCACTAAAAAAATACTGCTACAGCTGCACATGTATACGAACAATAATATATGATATAGGTAGTACCTATTGAATCGATGCGAGTTCCATTGCAGCCTATACTATTGGGTTTAATATTTAACGATGACGGAAATTCAATCAAAGTATCACAGTTGGTGATCCTATCGTTTGTGTTGTGACTTGTGGATTTATATAAATATAATATACAATATAGATTGACATATCATAAATATATTATACACACACATAATATATATATACCAAGGTATGCATTTTACAACAGAGTTGATGGAATAAAAAAATGAAAGTATTTGATATTTCTATACATTTGTGTTTCGAATGTTTTCAGAGGAGTAGTCTATCTTTTTCATATAAAACAGACTACGAGACTGTGGCCAGACTGCCAGACTCAGAAATAATAGAATCGGAAAGGAAAAGAAAAGTGGCCAGGTCTTCAACGCATGGTAAGACAATTACGCGAGTACCAAGTCAAAAATAATAATTACAATCGGTGTATCATTATAATGTTGTAGGTATAGAATAAAACGAATCAGAACGCAAGTCTGCAGATTCTGTTTACCTACATTTCATTTAACACGCGAAATGAAACGAATAATATGTTTATTTAATTCCAATGACTCGGGTACGGAAATTTTCCCCACTAACACATGATAATAATTAATAATTGTGTACCTGCATACTGGTATATTGTACCAGGCGAGGGTATTATCGAGTTAAATGAATTAATTATTTATCCCACCTTGGACACATTATTACAGAAATGTTTTATTATTATTGTTCTTATTATTATTAATCATCATCACTTAACATTAAATTAATACCTTACAACTTAAATACCTATTTATGATATAGTTACATATTTTCACAAATAATCATAATATTTGAGCAAGGAATTTAATATGCGTTCAACATATTATGGATTATACTATTATGTACAGCAGGAACTGTGTATTCGCGGTAAGTACCTAACTATAAATAGCTTTCCTCGTAATGTTCGAATCTCTTTTGAGTGGTTTATTATAAATTATAATATTATCATTTATGGTGTATCTTAATGGTTAGAAACAATTAAACATTATGATGTCAGTGTTAAGTTGTCAAATCCTCCAGATATAAATTATATAACAGCGGTCCTTAATTATTAAATTTCAGAATGTTATAACTTATAAGTAAAACATTCGCGAAGTACATTAAACTTGTTATATACTCATATTTAGTGACAAGTACCTATATGAAAACGATGGTTGATGTAATCATTGTTGCATAGTATAACTATAATATAAATTTAGGTACATAATAATGATCGTATTAGAACTCCGGACCGAAATAAAGGATTTGCTGTAGCAGAAAAAAATTTGATTAAACTAATAGGTTAATATACAATCGATTACTCCCCGAAACATCACACTTTAAACGAAGCGTGTTGTAAAATAAGTGATATGATTTCGTGTGTACTTCAAACATTTATTGATTATTTTGAATTCATAGATCTGTCATAGTGGCAATTTTATATTTTGTATTTCTACCGTAATTTGTAAAATAGAAAACTTGAATTAATTATTAATACGAGATATGATTATGATAAGAGCTGAATAAGTAATGCAGTGTACGCGAAGTTGACAATATTTCTATCGCACATGGTCCGGCAGGGTAGCGCAAGTGGTTTTTAATAAATTAAATGGTTTTTTTTTCGTTTACATTTATAGTTTTGCTTAATACTAAAACCAGCTAAGGTATATATAAATACGTGTCAATATTATAAAATAGTTAATAAATTAATGTCAGATCGAATGTAAATTGTATTAATTAAAATTTTTTTTCGGGAAATGCGTATTGGTTTTAAAACACTTGAAAATATTTTATTGTTCGACGTTCCTTAATTGATAACCTGAAACCACTTAAATATAATAATATTGTGTCTCGTGTACGAATCCAAACTTCTGTGATTACTGTTTATGCATATAGCGTATTAATTTGACATCGTTATTTTTTTTACCTTCTGGCCACTCTAATACATGAGGCGTATCTCTTTCAAATTCGATTACCGCACTCACATCAACGCGTGTCAACGGATTTATAAAATCTGCAGTATACCTTATATATTTACTTACCCAACACTTTGTATTTTGAATTATACCTGATATCTTATAGTATAGTATACTATTTTGATTACTTTAGGTACAAATGATTTCGGTTTTAGATTCAAGACATGTCGTTTTTGTATAAAATATTATGTACTTATTGTTTTATGAGAATATATAGGTAGGTACCTGTATAATATATTTTATGCTACACGCATTAATAATCTTCACCGTTGTTGAGATTCACTTTCTATTCAATAAAATCATCGTTATAAGACGCATATTAGTTCAGAAAGTAGGTTTGATCTACTATACCGATCAGCCAGACGACCGGTCCGAGGACAAAATAATAATTCAATTACGTAAAATAATGCTATTGGGACGCAACCGCGGAAAACGACAAACTTCCGTCTCTATTTTCACCGGGCACAATAACCGAGGACGGCGTTTCGGCGCCAATACGATGGTCATCATCACGGCTATTATATACAACTATATATTATGTTTAGGTAGTGTTAAATGCTCATCGACATTTATTTTTTCAACGGGGATCGCTGTTTGGAATTTTGAAGAACGTCAATCAATCCTATAGCCGTAACATGCAAATATCGGTATGTATAATATTATATCGGTAGGTGTATACCTACGTATACGTCGTACACTCCGATCGGGTCTAGGTCAGACCATGTCGATAATTGTTTTTTTTTCTTTTCTCCCAACATTGTTACATTATTCCCCATCAGACCACCAAGGATCACTGGCGGTACCCTCGTGTTCGCGTGAACGATATCGCAATATCAACTCTGACCGTGACACGGAAAAGCATGCAGTAAGGAACCCATAGCAGCGTACCTGGTGGCCGGTTGCGACAGTCACGATTCGCATGTACGGCGCTCGGTGTCGAGATCGGTCCGCCGCGAAAGGCCCAGCGCACGAGACCGTCGGACCGGCCGGTGTATGATAATATATTATAACGCGTATGGGGTATGTGGACGTATAGAAACAAATCAAAATGGAAAGAAAATATTGTTATGTGTGGCAAGGAAAACGTACATGCGTTTATGACGTCGCATTACGATCGTACCACACGGCACTGCACTATTCGTTCGTGACTTGCGTAGTCCCGATTTGCTATTTATTTTGTTCCCGTGCGACGACCAATGCAGCCGGCTAACGCTTTGCGCACGAGACACAATATTATTATGCCGTCAATGAATCATTATTCAGACAGTATGATTACTGTAATAATAATAATAATAATAGTTATAATAGTAATAATAATAATAATAATGATGATAATCCACCTGCAGTGGTTTGAACTCGCGAAATAAACGGTCAACGAGAATATTATTATAAAATCAGCAAATAGGCAGCAGATAAATATTGCTCCCGCGGAAACGGCATGATATAATATACTTGGTATAAACGATATATATACTTTTCAGAGATTACGAAAAGGATTTTTTTCGAAAAAAAACGTACGTCACTCTGCAGTAGACAATTAGATTAAGACTTCGTACCTACTAGGAGCTATGATTATATTATTATTATTATTATACACAGGCGGACGTCATTTCTATCGAAAACAAAATATAGGAGGTTATTATCAATAGACAAATCGGCGCGTGGTCTTGAGTTTTCACTTTATGTTTCTATTTAAATTCTATACGCAACGAAATCGTTCATCTCGTTAAATGCGTATTACAGGCGAAATAATATAGATATAGGTAGGTAATATAATATATTATGCTATAATGATGTTCTCGACAATCGGAAACTATTAAGACGTTGAATGGATATTAAAGGAAATTTTATATATTATATATTGATTGGAAATTATAATTGACTCTTCCGTTAGATATATATTATGAATTATGATGTTAATACCTAAACTACTTATTGTGAATGTCACTTAGACGACTATCACGAAAGATATAATATCATCGTAAATCGAATTTCGTTGATCGTTCCCCGTCTATGAATTGCAAAATCATAATAATTATATCATCATCTTACGTCTATATTTTATTCTTCAATTGATTCTAAACTTAAATATAATTTTAGGATTACTTATTTTCTATTTTCTAAGTATTAACACGAGTGAATTAAAAACACTATATAATTATATTGCAACAAATTTAAAGTAAGAATAATCGAAATAAATTATTTAAATTAAATAAAAGTCAGAGACTTGAACGAACGTGAATACATTTTGTATTGACAATATTATTATGTTTAGATAGCTATAATACTACTGTAACTACAATAGTACAGTATAAGCACTTTATGACCTTAATTTTGGGAAATGTGCGTTATATATGTGGACAAAATATAAATAATAATAATAAGTAATAACTTTACACAAACGTGACTTGAGATAAGCTATCTCTAATCGGTACGCATATATTTACCAACTATATTATTACCTGTTCGTTTCTTGACCCTAGTCCCAGCGAACATGGTGGAATTTTCCATGTTGGTGTGTGTAAGTACTATGGTCGATTCTGCGGGAGCCGGCGCCAAATACAATGCCATGGCCAACACTGCCAAACACCACACATGGTAATGATGGTTCATTTTCGCGGTCGTGTAACTACTGCAGTCGAATAAAAATGAAAACTATGTAAGAGTGAAATGAAATAATAACGACGTCGAGAAAACCGACGGCGGCGGCGGTCGTCTACCAATGTGATGAGCTCACATGAAATGACACTGCGCGTATTTTTTAATCGTTATTTTATATTTGGTTTATTTTCTTTTTTTTATCGCTACTTTTAACGCCACAGCGTCGAGAAGAAAAATTAAATAGTTTTTTTTTATATTATTTATATTTTGTTTTACTTTCGACGAACAGAGACGGACGATTAATATATATTACAACGTCGGCGGCGACGGCAGCGGTGGCCGGAAACCGTTCGACTCGGGAAGAAATAGACAGTGGGCCCTCGTGTCGGACCAACACTCACGAATGGACTGAATTTCTTGTTGGCTGCGAATAATTTACTAGGTACGTATACTACTCTCTTTTAACGACCTCACCACCGCCGCCGCCGCCACCGCCACCGCCACTTGCACGCTGCAGCGCCGCGGTCTTCGCCTTTCCATTTCTTCGTCATCGCCCAGCTCCATCGGCCTTCCGTTTATTATTATTAAACCAGCCGTAATGTATAACAATTATTATTCATTTTTTTCGCAAACATTTGTGTTCGGTCTGATATTATGATATAATAACATTTTACAAGTAGGTACATCCCGTAAACGCGTATATAATGTGTCATTCGTATGCGTTTGGAAAATCTCGAGTATACAGGGTGATTCATTTAACGTAAAACACTCAATATTTCTCAAAACCATTTACTTTTTTCAAATTTTTTTTTTTTCAAAATTTTAGATCCATGCTGTTCTAGAACTATATAATTTTTTTTATTTTTCACCCCTATATTTATTAGGTAAACCACTATCAACTTTTGATTTTCAAATGACAACCTATACTTTAAATTTCATAAACTAATTAAGCTATTTTTTTAATGAATTTTCACGTTTAAATTTTCATTTTTCGTTAATCGGTTGACGAGATATAGCCTCTCAAAGTTGGATGGTTTTGGTGGTGTTTGTGTGTAAATGTGTTAAAATAAATACCAGAAGTAATAAGTACCTAATAATAATATTTATCTTTTATAAAGACCAGAAGTCATAAACACATACGTAATAAATTCGATATCGTTCAACCGGTCGACCCAAAGGTCGATTATTTAATAGTTATTAGTTGATAGCACGGACTAAGATATCTAAGTCCGTCGTGGTTGATAGTTATATTTCATGTTTATTTTGAGTAGGTACCTACCAAGGTTTATAGATAATATTATCTATAAACCTTGGGTACCTACTACCTATATCAATTATCAGATGTCAGATGTAATCATAGATAATACATATCATGTATTATCTATGGATGTAATGCGGTAAATGGTGATAAAAAGCTGTTAAAAAAATATACTTTAAATTAAATAAGGAGTAGGTAAAGATGATAATATCTATACTCCTTGAATAATAATATTTATTTAGCGACTTGCTGAGGCATAACTACTTTCTATAATTGAAAATGAGCCGTTAGCTAATCAAGTGTTATCATTTCATTTGTTTCCCTTCATAGTTCATCAGTTATTTTTCAAAAATAGGCTCATACAATAATTTAATGTGTGGCCTTTGATTATTGAGACTAAGAATTTCATACATGTAACAATGTAGGTTGTAACCTTTCACAATATCATTTGAGTGAAGTGAATGTATAAAGAAAATCAGATAGTATGTGTGTAACTCAGTTGATAATTTTATGCAGACTACCTCCTTCCAAATGATGTTTACAATTGTATCGGTAAGTAAACTGTTGAACTCAAGTATTAAGTAGGCATTAGAAAATATATGTATAATAGAATTATAATAAATTTTCTTTTTATTTTAGTTGAATGTAATGGACAACAATGAGGTATAAGTACCTATATTAACATAAATAGGTACCTACTAAAATAAATTAAAATAACAACACAATAATAAATTATAGATAACTATTGATATTTTAATAAATGTTCAAAATGATTACCATCCATATCCAAACAAAGAGATAACCGTTTAGTCACTTCACTAGTTGTAGCTTTTTTTAATACTGATGAAGGTATTTTACTACATACTTCAACAATCCTATTTTTCAAATCATTGATATTATTTAACTCCTCTTTATAAACTTCGCTTTTTAAAAATCCCCAAAAATAAAAATCGAGAACATTCATATCTGGAGAACGTGGTGGCCAAAGAATTTTTGAGCCTGTTGGCCAACATTATTACCTAGCGATATTGACAAGCTTAGTAACCAGTTTTCTACACACAAAATATGACAAAAAAATAAAATAAAATAAAATATACGTATGACTTACTACTATAATTCCAAATTTGCTTTATTTTATCATCTTAATCTCCATTCTCTTAAGACTTAATTAAAAAGAAGATTTCAATACATTAGAAATCATTACAATCATCACGTTATCATTTACAATTTAAAATTGAATATTAGTGTAGTATAGGTGTAGCATAGTAAAATGCACTTACAATTTATAATCAAACTTTAGTACAATATAAAAAATCTACAATAAATTGCTTCCATAGTTGTAACATATTTGTTTGCACAAGCTCGTTTTGAACAATCACATAAATGTATTCATTATTTAAATAATACGTATAAACTTATTTATTTCAATGTTATGAACAGGGTTTGAGACAAGCATTTACTTATTTGATTGGTTTGATATAAAATCTAGTATGGGTCAGATTTTAAATATTAAATTTAATGCTTAATTAGGTGGTTTCTTTTTATTTATATTTTCTAATTTAAAACATGCAAGCAAATAATCACCAACAAAAACTAAATATTTATGTAGGTAGTCTTAAAAAAATTACCACATTTTAATTTTTTAGATTTTGAAGGAAATTAAAAGTAACTATTTTTGATTATTAATATTAAATATGTTTTTTTTGGGTTTATTTTGAAGATTTTAGGTTCTTTAGATAGAACTGAACCCTGTTCACGACTAAATCTCTTACATTTTATACGAATATTATGAACCATTAAACAATTTCACTTTATATAAGCCCAGGACTATGAAAAATCAATTTTAAAATGATGATACAGTATAATCAAAATTGTCGTTTTGCAGTTATGCAAAATATGAGTTAAGATATAACATGTATTCAAGAAATTAAAATAACTTTCCAATCACCCCAGACTTAAAATATAGTAAAATTTAAAAATGGTGTTAATAAAATTATAACTTGAATTTTGTATACATTATTATTGAATGACAACACCAATCACTAACAGATAAATACGGTATTTATCATAATCAAATATCATTTAAAATAAAAAACAATACATGAATAAATATTTATAAATACTTTGTACTAAGCATTTATACTAATTAAGTACTTAATAGTAATTTAAATATAATTATTAAGCACACCTACTTTTTTTAAAAATGTTATATACATATAATAATATGCTTTACACAATCAACATATTATATTGTGATTATTATTGATTGACATAGTAATGATTGATGTTGTCACCTTATTTAAATTAATTATAAAATATCATACAATTTTCAGTTTTCAATAGGTTAGGTACATTAGTAATGTGTAGTTGGTCCAACTAGATTCTTTTCCACTTCTTTGAAATTATCTTGATCATCTAAAAAATTTTTTTGTCAATATAACAATTCAATAATATAACAGTTAAAAATATTTATACATACTTTATTTATTTGTATTCTATTGAAATATTTAAATCCAATATGTGAAACATTATTTTTATTATTCACTGTTACCATTTGCAAATGTAGGTAATTGAATTTGAATATGGCAGTATGAATATGATTTTAAAATACAAGATCTTCCAAATTGTATGATAATAGATTTTGTTATGGCATATCAAAAATGACATATTATGTGGAACCATTTTGGAATCATAATTATTATGTAGATGAATAATTTTATATTCACTTTTGTTTATAAGTTAAAAAGGGGATATTTCAATATAACTTTTATCACTTTAGAGTACAAGCTTTCAAATAAAGTTATATCTTTCAAATCAATATTATGCCACATTTTAACATCAAAGGAAAACAAACTTTATAATAACTCGCAGGAACATCTTAGTTGTTTTTTAATATTTCTTTGTAGTGATAAATAACTTGATTATATAGGTAACAGGCCAAATTTAAGTATCCAGTAGGTACCAGTGATCCATAGGTTAGGCATACAAAGGTTTGAAAAAAAATTGTACTTGTATACATGATTACTGAAATAAAAATGTCTTGATTTAGTATGTTTGATAAATTGTATAATTTCGGCAACTAAAAACTAAACTAGTAAAACTTACCAATAAATTGTACAAATGTAATTGCCAAGTATTCAATATTTCAATTCTCCAACTTGAGGAGTACTCATATGTTTGATTAAATTATTAAAAGAAAATACATGAAATACAATTTGTAGTAAATGATACTATAATATTTACAAAAACTTATATTACTACTAAACGTATATCAATAAAATTTGAACACTTAGGTAGAACTGTAGAGTTTAAAAATTTAAAATTTTTATACGAATTACGACCACGATTCAATTTGTTGTTATTATTTTATAACCTAACCGACGTCCGACAACCATTTATCTACTCAACGCACTATCATGGTATGATCCTTGGTTACCAGGTAACGGGTATACTCATATCGACATGTATCAGCTGTCTCCATGTAGTCCATGGAACTATGATATCAGCACAGAGCAAAACGCATGATAATAATATATTGATAGCAATTGATAGTAGACAATTAGTACTATAACGTTGTGCGGCGTGCACAGAGTGCACAGAAGACAACAGATATGCGTAAGACAGTAGGTATGCGATAAGTGACAGTTATGATCCAATTGGCAATTACTTATTATAATATGGCACTATGACAATCAATTATTGTAACGAGTTTGTGCTTTAGGTACAAAGTACAAAGATTATCACTATTATACCTTGGACTCGAATGTTATTACATTTAACTTCTGGTCTTTATATTTGATAGGTAATATGTATTATTATGACCAATGCGGCCATAAATACCGGCTATCATTTTCAGTGGGGTGAACTACGCAAAACCCTTAGCTAAATGAGTATTATAAAATACATTTTGGGGCAAAACTTAAGCTTACAATACAGTGTACTTGATAAATTGATTTGAAAAGTGTAAAATCTTTTACCTCGGTATAAAAATCATAGGGTATCTACTATCTACTGTCTAAGTGGTATTTACACACAAACACCACCCAAAACCATCCAACTTTGAGAGGC
>JANEHU010001034.1:0-19706 GCA_027563435.1 Nasonovia ribisnigri | reverse complement strand
AGGATTGAAAATTTAAAATAAGGTTCCAAGTAAGTAGATTATATATAAATTACTTTATCCGCAGTTATATCATCAAATATACTTAGTAATATCATAGGCTGACTTGCCGTCTTCGCTCAGAATCGTTTTTCTTATACAATGATGTTATATCATTGAATTAAAATTTAACATTTGACACCATCCATTACAGGGGCCCTCTTGTAACTTACTGTACAGCAGAGCGATACCCACTTGCCATCTTTTTTAAGAATTATTATCCTTAGCATAAACATTTTAATAACTCAGAAACTACTCATTAGAATTTTGATTTGGATGCATAAACATTTTCAAGAAAATCATTCACTAAATAATTTGCAATAAAAAGGGGGCTTCACAATTGAGAAATAGATAAGCTTGTATCGCCACAGAATACTCATTAAATAGTATAAAAATATCAGAAACCGAATTTGTCGACCAAGAAAAATTGTATATAAAAACTATTCTGAACGGAGATTGCCTGTCACCAGCCCATATCAAGTATATTTCATGATAATATAATTATGTATTTTTATTTTTATTTTTAAGACAATTTTTTGACCTATTTATCATATTATGACTAAAAAATAGACTTTATTGAAATATAAAAATAGTGCTACATAAAATAAATCACTTTAATTTTGAACTATACAACATCAAGTAATTTTCAGGTCAAATTTAATTCTTATTGACGATGTAATACACATGTAAGTTTGTGCTAATTGTTTTATATTTATAAGCCCACTTACACAATTTTACCTGTTAAATTAATTTTTTTATATTTTTAGGGCATTTTTTTAGAGTTCTTATGTCATAAATGCATATTTTTGAAACGCGTGAGTCTAGAATCAAAAAATTCTAAATCACAATATTTTTAACAAAAAATGTTTTAGAATGTAAAGGTGCATCTTTTAAGCTAACATTCAAGATTATAAGATAAATACTGTTCATTTTTAACTAAATAGCAAACACAATCAAATCAAGTTAAAAATGTTCAGCTAATAGAACTAAGACGTTTCAGAGTCCGTGGTAAAAAAGGTTTGTCGACCACTGGCTTAATCGATATTCGATATGGAAACAAAATAAAAACAATCAACTAATAAAATTTTCTATAGTACGCTTATTATTACATAGAGTGTGATCAACTACCACGAAAATCAAAAACTATAAGATAACTACAGAAGATAAATAAGAGGAGGGAATTTAGGTTTATGCGTGTTATATGTAGTATACCTACATAATAAATATTAATAATAATTGTTTCATGTATCTATATGCTGTTCGTTGTTAGGAATGTATACTGATTGCATTATGCATGGTGCATGTGTTGTGTAATATTTTCATTATCGTATTTTTTACTTAAGTCCAAATGTAAGCGTGATTATTAAATGTGTGGCTAGGAATTTCGGTAATCGTTGGTTAATATCTTAATATAGTAGGTAGTATAGGTACTTCGTTGTTTTTATCTATTTATGAATATGATTTATGATGTAAATAGTACGAAATGTAAATTGCTTAGTTATTTTTATTGTGTAGGTACTATATTCCAGTTGCTTTTGATTTTCTACACCGAAATATGCTTGTATTGGGAATATTCATCTTAAATATTAATTAATGCGTAGAGTATATTACACTAGGTAAATTATTATTTTAAACCTTACCTTGAACATGCTCAGGGTGGCGAACGTTTGCTGTGATCTTGTACACGTTATATAGATATACATTTATGTGGAAATTTAGTTTTAAAAAAAAAATGCTATGGGGACATACATGAATTACCCAAATCCTCTCCGTGAGAACACCCATGAACCCAATTAAAACATACTTTTGAAAGGTTAGTTTTATTATTTTTTATGATAAATTTAGTACCTATTTGTGTCTTATAGTTTGGGGGAGAAGCTCCTCACTGCGCTGTGTTAAGCATCTCAGAAAAAAGTAACAGTAAAAAAGAATGAAAAAAAGGAAAAGGAAAAAAGGATTAAAGGTTGGTATAGCGAAAATCGATATTATGCAGAATAGACGTAGGTACTATACGCAGAAACATAATATTAAAAAAATATTATGTAATAATCTATTCATAAAGTTAATCTAGTTGTAGCACTGAGAAGAGAAAAATTAAAAATTCAGTTGCCAATTTTTTTAATGTTTTTTTTCTATAAATGTCAATACGTTTTCATTTTTTAGGTCAATAAGCTTGAGCATTCAATACAAGGTATACCTAATATAATATTATTACAGGTGATTTTCTTATTTTGCTGTAATTCAAAAACCAATAACCCTAGACTGCACTTGTTATTTACACCATATGTTTATTTTATCAACTCCTATAATTAAATAAAATATTCAAAATATTTGAAGAAATAGTGGAGTTGTTGTAATAGGTACACAAAGTGAAATCTCATCAAATATTGGATATTTGAGGAATCTTGCAAAATCATCAGTAAAAAGTTATAAAAACGACGAAAACCTTGAGGATAGCTTAAATAAAACGGATTTAACTTTTACAGTGGACAATTTACCAATACTTTATACCATTAGTGAGCTAAAATTGGTGAACGTAACCGTTTTTGGAGACGACTCTAATAAAAAAAAAATTAAATCATAAAATATAGATATGTACCTACTGTTAGTACAACACATCAACTCCAAAATATTCTTTGGGAATTACAGGCGTCAAATCGGGTAGAAGATACGTCCAATAACGATACATCTAGTGCTCAATATATTCAAAGTGTACAAGTCCACAAAAGCACCGAACTAGTTAATCAAAAGTTGAGTAACGATTTTACAACAGATCTTATGAAATTAAAGTAAGAAAACCACAATAATATTTTGAGTAAACAGAACAAAAATAATAATAAATTTGGAAAAGTTTGAAAAAGTTTGAAAAATAACGATAAAAAATTAATATTGTATAAAAGTGGCATTTGACCACAAACCTGATATGTCTTTTCAAACACGACGACCTCGTGCTTGTGATACGAAATCGGATCGAAAAGAGCTGCAGGCCGTGGCACGTGAGTCTTTATTCCTGTAAAGTTTTTGGCTTACGACAGATATATGGCCACCGACGTGTTCTGTTTGCATTGTTTGGACCAGTAGGTCATTCTAACTTAATTTTAATACTCGAACATAAGTACCTGCCTACATCATCGGGCTGTTGGCGATATTTTATACTTACGAAGGCTGTTGCGATCGATAGTAGATTCTCTGATCGGCGCAGAGCTTTTATTACGACAAGAAAGTTTATTTAACAGTGATCTTAACATTAAAACACCCGTCATAACGACCGCGACAGCTTTACACTCAGGAGCGTAGCGAAGTCATTTTTTTGTCAAAAAATTACATTTGAAAATGCCATAGTGTGTATAAAATATAATAATATACTCTTAAAGTTTCAGATATCCACAAAAATTTGAACATAAAATAACTATAAAAAAAAATTTTGTTTTTATATTTTTTGGTTACAGGATAATACTTACTTACGTGGAACTTTTTTTAAATTTCAATCCTTAACTATACAAGTTGAACATTTTATACATTGTTTACAACAAAATATAAATGTTGTCAAAATTTGAACTTTAAATGCTTACTAAAAAAAATTGTGCTTATACATTTTCAATTTTTTTTTCTACTGCTATTATAACAATATAACAGTTATTCGTTTTGAATTACAGTCAAATAAGAAAATCGCTTATTTCAACTTTTTTTCAAACATGTTTTAATATAGTACTAACGAAAAACATCAAGTGTAAAAACGATTTTATTTTTGTATTTTAACTTATAATACCCGAAAAATACCTGATGGTAAAAAATAAAAATACTAAATTTCAAATTGTATAACGAATTTTGGAAATGAGTTTGGTGATAAAAAGGAACTCGCAAATTTTAAAAGTGGACTCTCAAATTCTCGCAAATAACACGCTATCGTTTGATATGAATTTCAAAGTTACAGGACAGTATGGATGGGCCAACTTCACGCTTGGAAATTGGGTTTTATGGGTAAAGGGTCAACACACAAATATTGAAAGCGAACTCACAAATTCTTGCAAATTTCAACGCATCTTTTTATAAATTTCGAAATTTTTGAGTGACATGGGTGGGCTACTTGAAATTGGCACACCCATTCTTATTTTGTTTGAAGCTAAAAAACGACTAACCCACAAATTCTCGCAATTAAATCGCAAACCATTGTTGAAGATTTTGAGTCGCTACACCAAAATGGGTGGGCCAACTTTACAGACGTTGAAAATTTAACTACTCGACTTACATAAACGTTTTTAACTAAATAACATATTTTTTAATACATTTCTTAATCAGTAGCGTAGTCATCAGGCACTGTACCTACTTTAATTGTTGACATTCAAATGTCGGCAAAATTCGTGCAAATTCATGCCAATTACGCGTCATGCTAATTGTTTTTAAAAATGTTAAACGTCGACGTAAACATAATTAATTGATTTACGTCTTACGTTGTAAGTTTTATATTACATGAAAATACTCAACTTCAACATGAATGAACAACGTCAACGTAAAAATGTTAAAAGGCAACGTAAAAATGTTAAACGTCAACGTCAAAACGTTAAAACATCAATGTTACACGCAGGGCTCGAATTTGAAAACAAAATTCCGTTTAACGTTATTTACAATTAAAACGTTACAGAATCTTTGCGTTTATCGTTATTTAGATTTAAAACGTTACAGAATCTTTGCGTTTATCGTTATTTAAATTTAAAACGTTATACATGTTATGCGTTTATCGTTATTGGTAATTTAAACGTTATTCAAATATTCTGTTTGTCGTTATTGAAAATTAAAACGTTATTCATTTTTTACATTTACCTAAGTATTTAATACTATTGAAAATTAAAATATAATCTAGTATTACATTTTACAATTCTTATTTATAAATAGGTACATAACAACTGTTAAATCCACTATAATAAACTGTAAATTCAAATTTATATGCAAGTAGTAAGTACTAACAGTAATCAATAGGTACCTACTTTGTAATCTGTACTCTGTAGTCTTTACATTTATTATCAATGTAGATTTTCTATGATAACTGTTTAGATAGAAACAACATATTATTATGTGGGATGTGGCAACATCTTAAGTAGATAAGTGAAACAAATATTTTGCCATTTCGCAATTATTTTATACTAATAAATAGTAAATAGCCATATATTTTTGTAAAAACTATAATTTATAGAACTTTAAATTTTACATCGCTTTGCAGTTAGGCTTATAAGTTATTTCTATTTTCTATATCTAACAGGAAAATACTAAATAGGCCATAGGGAATACAGCAAAATTACACATAACTTATAAAACTTAAGTACCTAGTGTAACTTTTATGAAATTGGTACATAGGTACACTACTTAGTTTTTACTTTTTACCATAAATGAAAGGAATATAATTAAGATTTAAAAGTTTAAAACAGTAACAGACTTTTTGATAAAATACTGTATATCTATGTAGTTACCACTTACCACTATAAAAAAATAAATTAAATCCTATGCTATGTACCTATGTTTATTCTTTATCAATAAAATATATTTATAACAAAGCTATCTGCCTTAAAAGTTAAAAGAATTAACTTCTTAAAATTTGGTAGGTACTTTGTTAATTGTTTAAACACTTTATTGAATCTAAATTCTAAAGGCATACAAGTCTACTCTAACATAGGAAGTGCAATCTGAATTATCATTGTATTATAAATTAAAATAAGTCTACACTTTCAATTTAAGCTTAGCTTACTTGGAGTAGGTGAACCAGGTCTAAAAAAAAATTGACGATAACAGTAATAGGTTTATTTTTAATGGTTTAATAATACTGTTTTGATAATCATATCAAGAATAAAGAAATTACTTTAACAAAATATTGATAATTTTAATAAAATAATAATGGTCTTCTTGACCAAAAAGTAAAGAATTTGTTGCCTTGATTTTCAAATAAATCAACATAATAAACTATTGGCTAGTTTGTATTAGCATTTCCTCTAATGATTAAAATATTTTCCAAAATATCATGACCAATAGCATTTCTCAAGTCAGACAATATGAATTTCAATCCAGAAAAACTACGCTCCACGCTGACCTGAACAAAAATATTGAAATATATTTTTAGTTGATTATACTAACTAACATAAAAGCAAAATAGTATAATGCAGACATTATGAGTATTAGGACAAATAACTAAAAATAAATAAATAATGAATGTGAAATGTAGTACCTGAGTAGCCGGTACCGCCATAAGAATTTGGGCCAATTGATATAGTTCAGGCATTTCATTTTTATTTTCTGACCAAAAGTGCACAATATCTTGTTTATATGACAGTCTGTTAATATTTCCAAAGTCCTCTAGTTTAGATTTTAATATTGAATTAGATCCTTGAGAAGAATTTATTGAAGAAATTGAGTTTTGACTGTTTTGAGAAGAATTTGTAATTGTAGCACAAGTTCTAAGATAACCCTCAAAATCATCATCTTCATTGTTTGTGTCAGTAATATCATCTTCTGAATTAGGCTGCTCTAATAAGTTTGATTCTGCTGTATTCTATGAAAACATAACACATGGGTAAGTCAATATAATATATCATATATATCATGTACATTTATATCATAAGTCATCAAATAGAAAAATGACTAAGTGGTAGAATAACAATAAAAAAAATGGAACCAAACACTACCAAGAAACAATTGTAGATTAATTATATCCAATAAAAAAATTTTATTTAAGTGGAAATGTGTAACTAACCTCTACGGACGTTAATGCATTTTTTAAATTCCATACTTTAAGTAGGTAATCTACAGCTTTCTTTTTATTTTCATCTGTTAATAAACACATTTATCGTGGATCCAAATAAATTGCTGTAAATAAAATCAATAAGAAAAACGAAAAATTATTTGCTAAAAAAAATTACCTGCAATAAATATATCATTCTCTAATAATTTAGATTCGCGAGTTTCCATATTATTAGAAGTAGCAGTAGATAATGGTGAACCAATTCTATTAAGTTTTTGTTTGGTTTGAATCCATATACCATAAAAATCACCAAGAATTAAATTACTCTTCTGAAGCTTTTTAGAAGCCATATATGCTGGTTGAAGAGTTTCAATCTAAACACATTTTAATAAGTTAATATTACAGAAATGCATCATAATTTATTAAATAGAATAACATGTTTACCAAATTATTAAACCGTTGCCAATTAGTATCACTTATTTTTAAGTCATTATTGATTTGATGGTGATCATTACAAAACTTTTTAAGTTCATACAAACGAACTAACATCAAATATGTAGTATCCCACCTTGTTGAGTTATCTAGAACAGCCTGTTTTAAACAATCTTTTTTTAAAAGTGCAGCATATGACTGCGTACGAAGAACTTTCACAACCTGCAATTTATAAAATGTTAACATATTATTGTATTATATAATATTGTACAAGGAGTATATCTAATCTAAAAGAATTAAATAGTTAACATTTAAAAGTATTTGTTAAATAAATTATTACATTTCTTAAATAATATATGAGGCATTTTAAAAGCCAAGACTCAAGAGGTTTATTTAGGCAACTAAGTAAACATTTGAATTTATAATTAATTTTATATTTTTAATATTACCTTATAGTTTATACCTACTTTAATATAAACTGGTAAAAGTTATTTCTATGGATTTTTATAACTAGCAAGTTATAAGTAGATAATAGTAGCCCACCTTTGATTACTTATAAAGATATTCTGTATTTACAATTTTACATTTCAATTTGTATAGCCTATGAAATATAAATAATAAATATAATATAAATTACTTTTCTTGCTTTTGTTAAAAGGTTCTTAATAACCTCTACTTTAAGTCCATTCTCGATGCACAACTGCAGTGTATGAGCCGAACAACGTACACACTGAGTTAATGGGTCTTGTTCACTATAGCTCATAGCTGCAACTATTTCATTTTGTAAATCATCAGCACTAAAATCACTGAAGTCTTCTCCTTCCAATATAACAGTATTTCACTGACTTTCTGTCAAATAATCTGTATCTAATAAATATATTTTATAAAGATATTTCAATTTAATTAATAATGGTTTTTTTTTCTAAAGATTGAAATTATTACCTCTTGAGATAGGACTTTCTGTTTCATCCAAGTCAGACCCAGAGCTGGCACCATTATCTTCATGTACCTCATTTGTATCGTTAAGGATACGTACCATTTTAACAATATTAGCACCATTATCACAAGTTATAGAAAAAACTTGGCGATTGTCAATATTAAACTTTCTCAAAATATTTACTAACTAAAAAGAAAATAGAATAAATAGATAAATAAGTGAACTTTGATAGACATTTGGCTTATAAAATAAATTGACTCCACTATACTAATAAATAATAGTATTATCATCATTTTTTTTTTCAAAACTTTAAATAAACTTATTTATATGCTGTAGTAAATTTATAAGTGTTGGACTTACTACTTGTTTTAAATATTCTGATGTATGACGGTTAAAAAGTTCTGTCATTCCAATTGTTTTGATATTTAATTTCTCATCTTTAAAATATTGAATATTTACTCCTATGATTGATCTATTCAATCTGGTTACGCAATCAACTTTTAGAGATATTAATTTTTTATCGATATTTGCTTTAATACTTTTTATAATACTTTCCGCGTGTTCATTTATGTGTTTTTTTATATTATGAGAGTTCATTCTGAAACCTATTAATGATAAATGGTACATAAAATTAAATTTTTTATTTTATACCTAGTAGGTATTGCTATGAATTATTCTATCGCAATAATTGCATTTAATAAATAATAGGTGAAATAATTAATGAAAGTTGGCCAAATTCAGGATGATAAATCTTCATCAATTAATTTCAATGTTATAAGTTAACATATAAAAATGTAAGTTAAATTAAAATTAAATAGCCAAATAGTTGTTTTGACTGTTGATTATATTAAAGATATTTTATTTATTTCACAGTTTCACCGTTCCATATTATATAATACATAGGTACTTAACATAACAAAATATATTATATATATATATATTATATATAATATATATAGGCAGGCACACCTTATAATTCAAAAAATGTTAATGTTATTTAAAAACAATATTAATAATTGAAAAATAAATCAATAATTTAGAATAAAACTGAATTTGGTAACTTACCATCACCGATAGCATTAAACATTGGATTCATGATCATTTTAAAGCCAGAATCATCAAGTAATTGAAATGGTCGACCATTGGTAGTAACCAATTGCACACAAGCATCAACTACTGTTTTTTTATCTAATTTAACATTTGTTAATGTTTTTTTAGATATGATTATCATTTTATCAAGAGGCCCAGTTCTATTTTATGTCTCTGTAAAATAAAATAAGTAAACCATTTTTTAATACATTTATTCGGTATTTACTGTTTACATAATATTATAATTTAAGGATATGTCATGAGTGAATGACCATTTATAATTTATATCAAATATATTTTAAATCTGAATTATTATTAAAAAATACCTACATCAACTTACTACATCTCAGTGTACTACCTAAGTAGTAAATTTTAAGAGTAGATTTTTAGTTTTTGCTACCTTTCAAAGTTTTCAAAATATAATAACATCATATTATGGGATGTCAACCATTCGGCTATTAATGTCTTTTGTTAAAAATTGCTGAAATAATTTTTTTTTTAATATTGGAACTGTCAAGATTATGTCATGTACTCATGTCTAAACATTCTTAACACTATAATAAAGCTCTTATTTAAATTGAAAAAAAAAATTGCATAACTACAGATGGCCGATGGGCTATTACGTAATAACAATAGCACTTAACTACAGGCTTTAATACCAAATATAAATACTAACCTTATTTGTAGGTAGTTGAACAATTTTCAGTAGGATAATATGTAGAATTGTTTTTTTCTTTTCCTCTTAAAAGAATACCGTACTGCTCTTTATGATACTGTTTTATGTGATTTTCCAAATTTCCAGAATGATTACCTGTTCTCACAGGATTCTTACAATTTGGAACTTGACAGGTTCTTTCGTTTGTATTTAAATTATATTGAAAGAACATACGACCAACTGGGTTAGATTTCGTTCTTGGCATTTTGCAAATCGATTATTAACGTCTAAAAACTAAAGCCACTCACACTCGCGAGTCGTGAAACAGTAAATATGAAATAATCCAAAACGGCAAAACGTTAGAAATCAAAATCATACATCGCATTGCGCGTCGCGCGTCGGAATCAATATAATATTGTATATACTAGTCACTAGAAAATAGATTTATCAATAAATAAAAATAACGTTGCTCCACGTGGAATAACATGGGGTATTTTTAGTATTTTACTGATAATTTTAGTAAGTTGTTAATACTATTTTTGTTCTATAAATTATAATTTTAACTATTATTCCGATTAGTTCCTAAAATATACCAACAGGGCAGCACAATATAATCATTCCAGACACAAATTTAAAAATAAATAAAACCATGGAATGCCATTAGAGATTTGTGGAATTATTGCTGAAATCGTCTATAAATAATAAATTTTAATGTTCATTATATTATAATATTATTATAACATAATACGTTGGTAGGTAATAATTTATTATGAAAACGTTATTATAAAACGTTATATTTATTATTATATAACGTTTTATTTTCGCTTACTGTTTTACTATTTTTTTCGTTTTCCTGTTTCGTTTCGTTTTATGTTTTACTTAAACTGTCGTTTATTGCATCGTTTTGTTTAGTGATAATTTAATATTACTGTTTACTGTTTACCGTTTTGTTTTCTGTTATCTTTTTCAATCGTTTTTTGACAAGTATAACGTTATACAAACGTTTTCGAGCCCTGGTTACACGTTAAAACATCAACGTGAAACGTTAAAACATCAACGTGAAACGTTAAAACATCAACGTGGAACGTTAAAACATCAACGTTAAACGTTAAAACATCAACGTTAAACGTCAATATAAATATTTTAGCGTTTCGAAAAAAATTATTTTTTTATAATAAATAATAGAAATGGAAAATTTGAAAGAACTTTTAAGAAAAAAAATAAAATTACTTTTATAAATGGTATTTATAAAAATTAAAAACGGTTGTAAAAATGGTATTCGTTTATCAGAAGCAATACACGATTATAATAATGAATTTAAATTAGGTCTTGACTCAATGTTTTTAAAAAACTCAAATTTCATTAATATTGAAACAGATTGTAAAATAAAAATTGATGAGATAGTAATAAATTTAGAAAAAGGTGAATATACTATTTCAAAATTAAATAATCTAATTAAACCTGTATTTTTATCAATTGATAATAAAAAAATTCAAATTAAATCCCCTTGTTATTATAATTTAGATAAAAATTTAAAAAAATATTTAGGTTTTCCAAACACAACATTTGAGTTTTCATTAGTTGCTAATAAATCAACAATGTATTATCCTACTTCCGATGAAAAATATATTAATATAGAGAAAGAATGTGAATTTACAATAGTTGAAGAAGATCCAGATTTTAATGAAGTTTATAAAATACCTATTGGTATTTATTCGTCAAATGATTTAGAAGCATTATTGAATCATGATAGAAGAGAACATAATATAAAAATTACAATAAATAATGAAAATCAAATACAGATTACTTCTTCTAGTGAATATACTATTGATGATTATTTAAGAAGTGTTTTAGGATTTCCACCAAGTTTATATAATCAATGTTTTCTAAAAAATTTAAATGGAGTTATATTTACTCGAAGTAATGAGAGTGAAATTGAATCTGATAAAATTAATAATACTGAATTTATTGAAATTAAAACAGAAATAAAAGGAAACTATTCAATAGATCAATTAATTAGTTTATTACCTTCGAGTATCAAATTACAATATGATAATAATTTTATTTCATTAAGATCAAAAAAATATTTTTCGTTGGATGAAAATTTAAAATCAAGTTTAGGTTTTGATATTGATAATAATTATTTATATAAACATGTAGGAGATTCTGAAATATTAAATAATAATAATATAAATAAAAGATTATTAGAAGTACATTGCAACATAATTGAAAAATCTGTTTCATCTATTAATGAAAAAGTTAACCAAGAGGAACTTTTGTATGTTTTTTATTATGACCCTAATAATCCTTTTATCAAAGTTAATCCAATAATGCACAATCAAGTAGTAAAAAATAATCAATTTATAGAAATATATTTTATAGACCAAAATGGTAACAAAGTTGATTTTGATGATTTTATTGTTTATCTTGATCTAATCGAAGAAAAAACAAAATAAATATTAAAATATTTTGCAAATATTTGCAAATTGGTTTTCAGAATTTGCAAATGAATACCCTACCTGTTATAAAAAAAATTAGACAAGGGGGGCCAACTTCACGCAGCCCCCCCCTTTTGAGCTACGAACTTTAAATTGGTACCAACATTTTGCAAATAGTTTGCAAATATTTGCAAATTGGTTTTCAGAATTTGCAAATAAATACCCTGCCTGTTATAAAAAAAATAAGACAGGGGGTGGGCCAACTTCACGCAGCCCCCCATTTTGAGCTACGAACTTTAAATTGCTACCAACATTTTGCAAATAGTTTGCAAATATTTGCAAATTGGTTTTCAGAATTTGCAAATCAAAATTGGAATTTCTGAGAATTTTTCGCAAATTTGGTCAGCCCCACCACTTCGTCCGATCCGTTCCAAACCAAGGTCAATATTTAGCAAATTAATTTCAAATTGGCTTTTAGAATTTGCAAATCAAAATTGTATTTTCCTTGCTTTATTTTTGCAAATTATTTTTTGAAATATAGACTTTTTTTATTGATTTTTTATCAAACCAATTTTTATTGAATAAAATCATAAACAAATTCTGTTCAAAAAAAAAACTAATAAAAAAATCTAAAATCATTAAAAAAAGTCTCTATTTGATAAAAAAAATGTTTGTTAGAAAATTCGTACATTATAAAAAAAATGGTTTTTTATCAATTTTTTTAACAATTTTTTTTTTAAGATTTTAATTTAATTAAAATTTTTTATATAATAAAAATGTTTTATTTAAAATTTTTTTATTAATATTTTTAGTCCGGACTTTTTACCAAAAATATTTGTTTTTCAATTATACATTATTTATTGATTTCAGTTTTTTTAGTTAAGTTTTAAACATTTTTTTATTAATATTTTTAATAAATACAAATTTTTTAAATTAGATTTATTAATTTATGTACTTTTTATCAAATAGATTTTAAGTCAATTTCCATTTTTTATAAAGTACGGATTTTTTACTAAAAAGTTATTTTATCAAATACATTTTTTTTATTGATTTTGGATTTTCTTATTACAGATTTTTTATTTAGGTTTTTTTATAAAATGGATTTTTATCAAATATTGTTATAAAAAAAATAAATATTAAAAATCTTTATTTGATAAACAATCAATAGGTACTTGTTATAATTAAAATTAAATTATAATTAATATTAATAACGCTGATTTACTCTAACAAATTACAAAAAATCTGGTTTAAAAAATTTGTATTTATTAAAAAATATAAATAAAAAAATGTATAAACCTTTACTAAATTAAAATTCTGTTTAATAAAAATCAATTAAATATCTGTAGGTATATTGTACAAAATTAATAAAAAAAAAAATCAGTTTTTGATAAATACAATTTTTTAACGGCTTTGTTATTGATTTTTTAACCAACACGATTTTTATTAATATTTTTATCAAGTAAAAATTTATTTAATTATTCATCAAATAGATTTTAATTCTATATCCTTTTTTTTTTATAAAGTACGAATTTTTTGATCAGAAATCGATTTTTTTTTTATTAATTTTGTATTTTTTTACTACATATTTTTATTGATTTTTTTATCAAGCAGAATTTTTTTAAGATTTTAATTTAATAAAGATTTTTTATAAAACTTATGTTTTATGGAAAATTTTTTATTAATATTTTGTATAATATAGATCTTTTAAATTATGAATTTTTCATCAAACAGATTTGTATTCAATTTTTAGTTTATGCTCAATTAAACTTAATTATTAAACTTTTTAACTTATATTAGTAGCCCGATATATTATGTAAAATATTTCTATAAGTAGTATAATTCAATTGTGTATTACATAATATAAATTTATATTATACTTACTATAAACTATACATACGTATAATTGTATAAACACTAACGATTGGTATGAGTTTGGAGTCTGTTTTTTTTATACCAGGCAGGGTAATTGTTTGCAAATTCTGAAAACCAATTTGCAAAATGTTGGTAGCAATTTAAAGTTCGTAGCTCAAAAGGGGGGAGGCTTCGTAAAGTTGCCCCCTTGTCTTATTTTTTTTATAACAGGCAGAGTATTTATTTGCAAATTCTGAAAACCAATTTGCAAATATTTGCAAACTATTTGCAAAATGTTGGTAGCAATTTAAAGTTCATAGCTCAAAAGGGGGGGCTGCGTGAAGTTGGCCCCCCTTGTCTAACTTTTTTTATAACAGACAGGGTATTTATTTGCAAATTCTGAAAACCAATTTGCAAATATTTGCAAACTATTTGCAAAATGTTGGTAGCAATTTAAAGTTCGTAGCTCAAAAGGGGGGGCTGCGTGAAGTTGGCCCCCCTTGTCTAACTTTTTTTATAACAGACAGGGTATTTATTTGCAAATTCTGAAAACCAATTTGCAAATATTTGCAAATTATTTGCAAAATGATAACACAACTTTCAAAGAAACTGGTCATGGTGGGGGGGCCAACTTCACGCACGTGCCGATGAGACGAAACTCCAGCAACGGTTATTAGGCACTGTCCAACCAAAAAAAAAAATTAAGAAGTATGAAAAAATGCAATTCAATTTAAAAAAACTATGTGAAGAGTATAGAGATAAGCAACGTGATCTACCCAATTTTTTATTAGCTATATCTCATACCACAAGGTTTACATTATAAATTATGTTATAATAAATTTATGTTTTATATTGACGCAAATTGATCCAATAATATATTATATCTTACAATTAAAAGCTAAAGGAAAAAAAATTAAAAGAAAAAAAAGCAAAAGGCTTTAGTATTATAATAGTATAAAAATATTAGAAGTCACGTTTATTATTGGTAAATTGTAAGATATAATATATTATTGGATCAATTTGCGTCAATATAAAACATAAATTTATTATAACATAATTTATAATGTAAACCTTGTGGTAGTGGTACCAATAATAAACGTGACTTCTAATATTTTTATACTATTATAATACTAAAGCCTTTTGCTTTTTTTTCTTTTAATTTTTTTTCCTTTAGCTTTTTTTTCTTTTACTTTTTTTTCCTTTTGCTTTTTTTTCATTGCTTTTTTTTCCGCTGCTTTTTTTTCAATTGCCTTTTTTTCCTACACATGTGGGACATAGGAATAACGACCTAAACGCCTGACAAAAATTAAGGTACTTCTAGTTATTCGATTTAAAATATGTAAAGATGTTTGAATTGGCATACAAGTGTACTTTGCATCGGTCGAAGCACTTTTTCGATTGTAGCAATATTTTGATGAGAATAAATATTTTACGTTTTATAAATTTGTTCATTTTTATTAGGTATTAAATATACTAAACAAAATATTAAAAATATTCTTCAACCGCTGCAAAGTTAACTTTTATACCAATTCAACCTTCTATACGTATTTTAAATCGAACAACTAAAGCAGGGGTCACCAACTGGCGGACCGTGAACACTTTATTTATGGACCCTTATCCACGGAATAGTTTTTAAATTTGTATAATATAGAAACTATAAATGTGTCATATAAAATGTATATCACATAAGCCGCTTTTTCTAAGATTAACTTCATTAAAAATAATTTCAGATCTCGGTTAACAGATAAACATCTAAACGAGTTAATGAAAATCAGTTGCTCCATCTTCACACCAAATATTAGGAAGCTCCTGAAAACTAAAAAATGTAATTTTTCACATCAAAAATGAAATATTTCAAGTAATCTTTTTTTCGCAAATTCACATTGAATAAATAAATATAAATACAAATTTAAAAAATGTAAAATACAATTTGAATAAATAAATATGTATAATTAGGTACAAATTTATAAATATACCTATATACCTATTTATTAACGTGTGCAGAAGTCATTGAAACTGTTTGGACCGCGGAAAATTTGTTATGTTTCAAAATGGACCCCCATAGAAATTAGTTGGTGACCCCTGAACTAGAGGTACCTTACTTTTTGTCAGGCGTTTAGGTCGTTAGGTTAGGTTATAGTATTAGGCATAGTATTCCTATGTTCCACATGTGTTAGCCAAAGACGGACAATCGCGCAGTGGCGTAGCTAGCGGGTAGGCCTGGTAGGCCCGGGCCTACCCACTTTTTTCCCAAAAAAAAATATTTTTTTATCCTATTAAATGTGTAGTGATTAGTGAATATGACTATAATATGTATTTAAAATAATAGAATTAATGTATTTTAAATACGGTTTTAATTAACAAAATTAAATCTCGATGGTTTTTAATCTTTTATTTTGAGTGTTGTAGTTTAATAACCGGCCAATTCCTGTTAATCGGCATCCGTCGAAATTTATAGTGCATCAAAGCCAGTGTATAATATTATAGCCCGACAGCCCGTATTGTCCGTTACCTGATAGAATTGATAGTAATATATTTTGAAATGAACCGACGTTTTAATACAAATGATGATATGTATGCAACTTTAGAAGCTTCAGACCAAAATTCATCAACATTTTTAGACACTGAAATAATTTGTCGTTATGCTGAAAAATTTCCATTTTATCAATCAAATGAATTTATTACCAAATTAAAATGCCAATGTCAACTGGCAAAAACCTTATTTTTATCTGTATCTGATCTTTTTGAATTATATCAAGAAATAAAAAAATACAAAGTTGGATTTGAAGAATTAACAAAAATTATTGAAAATATTTTGGTAGTTCCAGTATCTAGTGCTGAAGCAGAAAGGAGTTTCTCGACGATGAAAAGAGTAAAAACATATCTAAGGTCAACGATGACAAGTAGCAGATTAAATAATTTAACTTTGCTGTCTATTGAGAGAGAAATAAGAGAAAATTCATAGAAAATCCATCTGATGTAATTGACGAGTTTGCATCAATAAAAAAAAGAAAATTGGAATTTTCTATCTAAAAATATTTTAATAAAGCTATATCTTTTTTATGAATTTAATTTTATACTATTAGTTTTAAAACATAAAATAAATCCATGTACCTAATATGCCTATAATAAATGTATAACATACGGTATTCTGATACTTTTTTATTTTATAAAAATATTCATTGGTAAACCTTACATCAAAATATCGGGCCTACCCAGAAAAAAGTGTCTAGCTACGCCACTGCTGAATCGCGGCATGCAACGATTACCATCGTAATATACTAATATAACATTAAATATAGATGAAATTGTCAATATAGTTTTTAAAAAAAAGTACAAAAAGGGGTCAAGTGGATGTCGCTCTGCTGTACAGTAGGTTACGAGTAGATTACTGTATAATGGATGGTATTAAATTTGAATTCAATGATATAATATCATTGTATACGAAAAACGATTCTGAGCGGAGACGGTACGTCAGTCAAGGATATTTTAAATTATATTGATATTGTTATTTTATGGTAGCTGCTAAGTTAAATTAATATTATTTAATTATTAACCTAAAATTATCAGTGATGCTAGAAAAATATTATAATATATACTTTTATTCGTTAAAATTGATTTTAATATGTAATTTCGTCCAAATTTGAACTTAAAATGTCTGTTAAAAATAACTGTGTTTATATATTTTTTAGATTTTTTGTTTACAGTATGTATTATTTATTAGAATCTTTATTTAAAATTTTCAATCCTTAGTTATAAAAACTCACCATTTTATAATTGTTTAATTACAATGATTGATAATTTTCGAGATTTTGATGGATTTTGTCAAAATTCGAACTTTAAATGCTTATATAAAAAAAATGTGTGACTATGTATTTTTAATATTTTTAATTGCTATTGTAACAATATATCAGGAGCCTTGTATTAAATTTTCATTATTTTTGGCTCAACAAATAAAAATTTATTGGTATTTATATAAAAAAAAACTAAAAAAATTGAAAATTTAAATGATCCGTAAAAAACTCAAAAACCGTCAAAACATATAAAAAATTAGATGGTGTATAGAAATTGCTTATATAAACCTTCAGTGAAATTTTCATGCATCTACATTTATCAGTTTTTGCAGAATTGCAACAAAATAAGAAAATCGCTACATGAGAAATCAAATGAATGTCTAATCTTGTAAAAATTTGAACTTAAAATGCTCATAAAAATTTATTTTGACTTGCTTATAAACATTTTTTTATTGATAAAATTAGGCAAACTTATGAGGAATCTTGTATTACATTTTCAAACCTTAGATTTAAAAAGAAAAATTTTTATGAATTTCTACCTCAAAATAAATTGCACCTTTTCGTCATTTTTACGTATTTTGTTAAAATTTGAACTTTGATTACCTATAAAAAAAATTGTGACTACAGATTTTTAATATTTTTTGTCTGCCTTTGAAACTATATATTAGAAACCTACTATTAAATTTTCAAGATTTCTAACCCAACAAATAAAATTTTATTGACATATATAGAAAAAAAAACTAAAAAAATTGGAAACTGAAAATGTCCGTTAACAACTTAAAATAAGTCAGGATATTTTGAAAATGCTATAGTGTGTAGTCGTGTAGACAATGCTTATACAAACATTTGGTCAAAATTTCATGAATTTACGGTCATTTCTTTTAGAGTTATACCAAAAACCAAAATCGATTTTGTCAAAAATTGGTTTTCCGTAAAAATTACCGTTTTTCCCTTAATTTTTCATTTGTTTTTCACGGCGCTCATGAAAACTACTGGGAAATTTTAACTTTTGACCCCCCAAAGTACCAACTAGATTCGCTTACCTTCAGAAAAGGTACTATTGAAGAAAATCGAAGTATTTTTACTGTCCTAAAACGTGATGACAGACACAAAAAAAAAAAAAAAAAAAAAAAATTTAAAAAAAGTAATTTATTTAGAGTAATAACTCTATGGCACAATCTTTATTTGTATTGTTTATGTTATAATTATAAACACTTGGCTCCCTAAAACAATTATTAGTTAAAGCTATGTTAATATTATGCTTGACTAGTGGTAAATTGGCCCATACTGAAAATAATCCCTATATACGCCTATGGATACTTGATAATTTGGGGCTCGGAAGTTGATGTCGTTGATATGACCATAAAAACCTGGTAAAAATTACCTAATAAAAAGGCAAATATGACATAAAAATGACAAAAAATGTTGAATTGATATTATAAAATTACAACAAAATAACTAAAACCGTAATTCTAAGTTATTTAATATTTAATTTTGTTCAAATTTGATCAAAAAATAGCTATAAAAAAACTGCGTTTATATTTTTGAGATTTTTTAGTTACAGAATAACCCACTTACGTGGGGCCTTGTTTTAAATTTTCAATCCTTAGCTATAAAAATTGAAAATATTATCAATTTTAAACTACAAAAATATTTTAAAATTTAAAATTTGATAAATGTTGTCAAAAATCAAACTTTAAATGCTTATAAAAAAAATTGTGCTTATGTGTCTTTGATATTTTTAACT
>JANEHU010001033.1:0-36216 GCA_027563435.1 Nasonovia ribisnigri | reverse complement strand
TTACAATAAAGGTCTACATAAATAATTCTAATTCTACAAATAATTGGAATAAAAAAAATATGAAGTATAAGTATAAACAGTATGAAAATTAACTAATAACACACTTAAAGGCTTATGCTTATTTTGCTTATTTTTATGCAATATTTTATATTTAATCTAAAAATGTATAGTCTATTAGTTTTTTTTTTTGTGATTCCTATAGTAATTATAAATGACTATAAATTGCTAAACTTATTTGGTATTTATGTATTGTTAAATTTCTATGCTTTAATACTACACTCAAATGGATATAAAGCATTATCTATATTATATAATAATTATTATTTGCTATGCTGGTTATATTGGGTACTTAGTTACATTTTAACACATGGTAATATTGTTCTAGGTTTTCCAGACTCAGCATTATCAATTCACCTAAAAGGTCGCCATAGTCCTCGAACTCGATCACTAGATACTACAAGTACATCTAGTTTTGATAAAAATAACTTTTATACAAAATTGGTAACTGCACATTCTTCAGTAATCAAAGATGAAGCACAAAATATACTCGAGTTAACTGATAATTGTTCCTCAGATGCTATAAATTTTTATAAAACTAAAGTAGAAATTAATAAACATGAATCCATCAATCTGTGTAGTAGTACATTAACTCAAATGGGACCAATATGGCTTACATCTCGTAAATTGAGAATCACTGGTACATCAACGTATAAATTATTTACTTTTTTTCGTGGATCACTTCAAAATAAAAATATTTGTTCTAAATTGAAATCCTTATTGTTTTCCAATTTCTCTGGAAACAGTGCTACTTTTTATGGGGTTGAAAATGAACCATTGGCCATTAAAGCTTTTGAAAAATTAAAAAATATAACTGTAATTAAATCAGGGATTATTGTTAATATTCATTGTCCTTGGTTAGGATTTAGTCCAGATGGGTTTTTTATATCTGATAATGAAATTAATTTAATTGAAATCAAGTGTCCAGGGTTAGGTTAGGTTAGGTGGGTTAGAACTATTAAAGAGTTTAAAATATATTGTGATTAATAACATAGGTGTACCCAGCCTTAAAAAAAAACATTCTTATTATGGGAAAATTCAGTTAGGTTTATTACTTTGTAATATTAAAAATGGCTATTTAGTTATATATGAAAAAATGACTGATTCTATTTTATTAATAGAAGTTATATTAGATTTAGAATTTTGTAAAGAATTATATTCTTCACTAAATTTCATATATATTAGACATGTATTACCTTTTTTATTGGAGAACCAGGATAAAATATAATTAAATTAAATACAAAAATTAATTAAATAATTATATTCACATTATATTACTTTCATAAGTTATTTTTAAATGTATATTATGATGTTTTAATAAAATATATGCTTTACAATATATATTATCATGACTTAATGATACATAAATTAGTTATTTGTTAAACAATTTAAATATTAAAATCCATAATTTCCTATTATCGGGTTTGAAATATTTGTAATTCCACAAACAATATACACAATTTTGTCTATTTTACACATACACTTCCAAGGCATTTTATTTTTAAAAATATGGTATATTTTAATCCTTTGTATGGCTCGTTCTATGTGTACCCTAGCTTTGGCAATTTCTGTGTTTGCTACACCATCGTTTAAACTAAGCGGTTTATTTTTTCTCAAAAAAGGAGGGCGTATTAATTTGACTCCTGCATTTGTGCAAGATTCTTCTATAAGGAATCCTTTATCTGCCATTACAGAGTCCCCTATTTCACACTTATTTAAAATACCTCCGGTTTCAAATATATGTTTATCAGAAGCTTTTCCACCAAATACATCACTTACAAAAGTAATTAAACCATCAGGAGATATACCTACCATGAACTTAATGGTGTGTCGACCTTTATAAAATGAATATGTCCTAATACGACATGCTAGACATTTTGGTGTTTCAATAGCAGTTTCAGTTCCATCTACAATAACTCTTGTAGACATGAAATTAATGAAACACCTAGGAATATTTTTTTCTATACTGTTTTTAGATGGCCAGATAATTAGAGGTTTTAAGATTAAATATAATAGATCAATAGTGTTATAAAAATAATTTGCGCATGTACTTTTAGATATACTAAATAATACACAAAGGCATTTATATGATATGTTCAGTTTAAGTTTAATTAATGTTAATAATATTCGATGATGAACATCTAAGACAAATTGGGTATTATAATTTAATCTAAGAACTATCAATTCCCCTACTTCAACTATTTTTTTGAATTTTAATAATGTGGGGATTCCTGTAAAGGCTAATATGTCAGTATCATTTCTAATTAGATCCATAATGGTGCTTTTGAAACCTGGAGGTCGGTACAAAGGGTCTACTTGGATACATTTATCAAAAGTTAGTATATGTTCTTTGTTAGATATTTGAACCCTAGATTCATCTATTAATTCATTAGCAAGTTCTTCAAAGTCAGATGATGTTTGCTCTTGTGTTTGATCTAATTCATTACTTGCACCAAATAAATCTCCGACAAATTTGGATCGTATTTTTGCTCGTTCAGATCTTTTTCGTATCTTTTCTTTTGTAGGAGTATCAATCACTTTGTCTAGTTTTCTTTTAGGAAGATTCAATGATGGAATCACATTTACTTTGAGACGACGTAACTTCGGTGAGTGTTCTAAAAAGTTTTTATTTTGTAAAAAACAACTGATAAGTCTTACAATTTTATCATTTAAAATAAAGGTCTTAAACTATAATCAATTACTTGTTTGGGTAATAATAAAATCCTCGTCTTGGAAGTGAAGTGAACACACCACAGCATTTTTTGGAGTTATTTTACCCATTTTCAAAACAATCTCCCACTGTCGCTTTTTGTTAATGTTGCTTGGAAATGCATGAAAACTTACACTAGTATCACCACGTCTTAAATATAATAAAATGATATTTATTATTATAGTATAGTGTTGTATTAGTAACAGTAATAATAAATCACTAGTTATATTACCAAATTTGTATTATTTCTATTGAAATATTGAACTTACATATTTTTCTTATTGCACTGAGGTACACAACAGTATCTTTTCGAATGGTAGCGTTTGGTATTTGATTTATTTGAGTAAGTATGATCGGATGTGGACATTTTAAATGATATTTAAATATTAAATAATGAAAGTAAAGAAATATTTTAAAAATTCACAGTTTACACACCACGATTTTTGTATATAAAATGATATTATCATTTCATCATTAGCCTACATTTCGTTAGTTCTTATCAATACCGCTAGAGTTCAGTTACTTCGATTGGAATCGTCAATGATAAACTTTTAATTTTACTTGACTTTATTATTTTAAAATAACTTACCTTAACGAGTTAAAAAAAATCGTTAATTTGCCCAGCCTTGCCTATGCATATATTGCATCAATTTTTATCGATTGCAGTTGAATACAATTAAGACTTATTTAAGCATAGTTAATATTATGCATCGGCCGTCGAGTATACACATGCGTGCGCAGAAAGCACATCTCAAGTCTCAACCAGCGACAGTATTTATATTTTATTCACTGTAATACCTAAATGCTGCGTTGCCAGCGTTCAATTCAAAATATAATAGAAGGAGTATGCTCAAAAAAAGGAAAGGGCACTCCGTTTACCCTCGCCCACTACAAATCAGTCACTGGCACTTACTGCTGAAACATTTTTTTTTTTTACTCGCCTGCTCGCCTTTACCCACCGCGCACAAGTATAGCAGCTACCTACAGTCTCGCACTCTCGCCATCAGCTCCCACTTGTGTGACCGGGTGAGGTGAGTTGAGCTAGTTTCGTGAAAGTACACCGAAGAGTAGATGTCAAGTCAGCAACTCGTATTGTGCAACCAGGCCTTAAGTAGCACCAATATTAGTGCTCAACGATTACCTACCTCTATATTTCCAACACGGTTTTTCTTATTGTTATCCTATTGTTGAGTAATAAGTTATTGGTATAATGGTACCTATACAGACATTTACGATTGTAAAATTAGTACAATAATATTATATTAATAATGTTTACTAGGAATTTAGTATATTATTATAGGTAACTACTGAAATTGCAATAAAATCCTAGTTGAGGAATGACAACTGCTGTAGCTGTAGCTCTTCCCAGCGCTTTATTTTATTATTTTTGATATATTACATATTTACATTTTTAGAATCAATATTTGTGTTTAGATATGCACATGAAAAACTGTGCTTCTATATTCAGTGTTTATAACCTTTTTCTTTATTGAGATAATTAAAAAAAAAAAAACTAAGAATTAACACAGTGATCATAACATTATTATTGTTATTTTGACACAAAAATTGTTGTTTATAATATTTATGATTCATTAGTGAAAAAAATAATTTAATTTGACGTTAGTGTGCCAAAATAACATCAAATTTGCACAAAAGACTCGGGTGCCGCAGGTTTTCCACACCAGTGTACATTGCAAGGGAATGTACCAATGTATACAACAATATAAAGAAGCACTTGATATTGACATTCATTAAAGATAATATTTAAGCCATTCATGAATATATTCCTTAATTATACCACACTTACAAGGTAGGTATTTAGAAAGATAGCTCAATATAATAATCCAATAACAAGAAGTTTGTATGCTAAAAAAAATATGTGTACAAAATAAAGACTTTCGATGATTAAAAATGGTTTTATAGTAAGGTACAGACTATAGTTACAATATTATATTGGTATTTGATTAATTCATATATAACTGAGATTCATAACAAGTAGGTATTTAAGTTTATAAGTAATAACTTTATTATAGTAGGTAAGGTATAAAGCAGTGATGCCATTAGGAATTGGTTCTAGGGTGAGATATAAGTTTTTATACTCATAAGCTATGCCCTCCACATACATCCCCCTTGTTTGTTAACTTTCATACATCATAATATTGTATGAATTTATTATTATAAACTAAATTATGGAAATTACAATATAATAAAGTAAGCATTTAAATTAAATTAAATGTATGATTCATAATATAAAGTCAATCTTTCCAAAACGATCAGTTCAATCTGTACAACTTTTTTACTACCCTTTAAAACGTTTATTATCATTTAGGTATAACAAAGCATTTTTCAGGGCATTTTTGAAGTTTTTTAGAGCAATAAAATCAAAAGGTGTTATTATTGTGTAATTTATAAAAATAATAATTATTAACAATAATAACAGTATTAATTTATTCTGTGTTTAAACTAAGAAGTTTTAGGCGGTTAAAAATTATATCATAAGTCGCAAGTTATAAGTTTTTATCAGTTACATCTTTTAACTGTGATAATAGATAAACGTTGTCCATTAATTTTTATTTTAAAATATTAAAATATTTTATAGCCAAGTGCTCACAACAATATTATAAAAGTTATTTTAAAAAAAGGCTCGGGGGGATATCCTTAAATCCCTCCCATAATTACGCAATCAGTCTAAAGTTATAGTTACGATATATTGGTAGTTGATTACCTATATTTAACAATTTATAACATTTATCCTTAAGTTTATGAACTAATCTTATTTTATGACTCTAAAATATAATTATATATTATACAAATGTAAAAACATAAAATCAAATTAAAAAAGAAAAATGGATTCTTTATATTTCTTTCAGCTAAAAATATTTTTATGTAATATTCATTTTAAAGATCGTATTAGTAAAGTTATTTTCTTCGATATGAATCCTTGTATGAGTTTTGATAATCTAGCACACCTCATGCAAGGTTTTATACTGAAGAAACAACTTACAATTTTTCTGTTCTACATGTGTGAGACGGAGATAACATATGCGGGTGCGACGTCCTCTTAAGATCTTATTTCTACCAATCGGAACAGACGCAAATGTTAACATGTATTATGACTGGACTGCTGGATCATTCCTGTCCATTTCGAGCACTGGGTTCTGCCTTTAGCACCTGTCATGAATTTCCCTATAGCTAAAATGATTCTTTCTTCTAATGCAGATTTCTGTCTTAATTTTTTTACAGCATCTGTAAAAGGATACAAATAATTTATTAATGATGTTGTCTGTTTTAAATGATAAATTATCAAACAAACACAATATTATGTCATAGATACAAAATATAAACAAGTATTGAGTGACATTTTTAAGAATAATTAAGAGAATGTTCCACTAACATATTTTGTTTCTGTCTTACTAGTGGGCAGGGTTGGGCAAATTTGTGAATAAAAGTCTTATACATGTCAACGTATCATAGGTTTTATACAGTATAAAACAATAAAACCTTATGTTTTTTTTTAATATCATTAGTTAATAGGTGTGATTAAAATAATAATTATTGTATTTTTTTGCACTGGTTATTGATGTTTTCTATTAACTTTATTTAAATAAACACAAGCACAAAACTAACTAAATAACTTGAGAAAATATGTTTATTGTTAATTGTTTTACATGTTTTTTCATAATATGTTTGTTAGTGATTTGGACCTTTCACTTTTAAGATACAATTTATTATTTAACATAAATAGGTTATTATTATTTATTATTTAACATAAATAGGTTATTATTATTTATTTATTTATATTTAATATTCAAAATTAAAATCAAATAATTTATGTATTTTTCTTTATTAATAATCTTCGGTAGAGTTTATGTGCTTCTCTTCAATTTTAAGTGCATATTAAAAAATTTTTTGTACCCATATATAAAACATACGTATAATACGTAATATAATACATCAATTATACAATCAGGTATAATAAGTCCCAACCCGGCTAGTGGGTAACATAGCAAATTTTACGCTCAGCAGAAATATTATAAGAGGTAAATTCTTTAAATTTAAATAAAGCACTTAGATTTAACTACACTATGTTAACTATGTTTATGTAAGTATAAATATATTATTATTGTTATTAATGATAAAATAAGTTAATATCATCTGTAGATCTTAAATTGTTTTATGTTTGATATATAGATATTTTAAATAAAAATAATTTAAATATTTAATAAACATTAAATATGATGTAAAGCCAATACTTGAAAAGCTTGATAAAATTCATGAAAATGTATACTCAAATAATATTGACAATAAAAACCAAAACATATTATGTATAATTTACGATAAGGAATATTTTTAAATGATTATTTTAATAGTTTACAATTTTTATCAACAATAATTTTAAAAATCTGTAACGGTCTTATAAAATCTAAAAAAATAACCTTTGCCAATGACCAATGAAAATAAAATAATATAAAAACAATAAATTTGTGGTAACTTAAAGATGCTTTTTTACAGCTGAGAATAAATACATTCTAACATCAAAATATGCCTGAATGCGACCTTACCATAAAACGATATTAATAAGAGAAATAACACACAATATGTGATGCATGCCTAAACCTGTAAGCCGTACTCTAATAAATTAGTAACACAAATGGTTGACCAATACTGACATGTGAATGCGTGGAGTAGCAGATTTAATTTGAGCGACCACTCGGCAAACAGTTAACAGATGAACAAAATACAACACAATAGGTACTAATTCTCAACGCTGAAAGGTAAGAACAGCAATCACCCTGAAATAGGAAATGCAGATTAATATATTATATTTGGCTGTTGCTCCGAACAATAATTACCGGCCATTCACTAGAAAGACATATTGTATTCGTACAGCACAGATGAAAAATACTCATGGGTGTACGCTGTGCACCGTAGAAGTCCGTAGCCTCGACTGCAGCTACATACACGCTGCAAGCTGACCTGAAAACGAAAAGAAAGTAGGTAATATTTGTAACACGAAAAAGAGCTTTTGGATTCGGCATCAAACAGGAACGAAAATCGGACGAATAACGAAAAGGTTTCCAGTATGGCCTTCTACATACGAACGATTAACAATCCAGACTTTCGATGGCGCCGAATGATTTACAAAAACCAACACGCCACGAACTTATTCAAATACAATATTATGAACACACGAAAAACAATTAATAGGTAGTAACTTTTGAGACAATTTGCCGTTCACGGGACAATGTCTGTGAATATGACTATCGTACATTTACTGCTTATCAATTATTCTGATAAGGCAGGTAAACGCATTATCGAATGTTCTTTTGCCTATGCATGTCTTACGAGGGGTTATAATAAAAATATTACATTTTTCTGGTACAATTCAATATCGTTAATGGTTGGATAATGGATGGTTCGACAAATAATAATAATTATTACTGGGATTAAATTACTATTATAATTTATAAGTAGTTTTTTATTATTTAAAATTATTTTACGTACCTAACAGATGACACAATTTTCAAGAGCACAATATTCAGATATGTAGCCATGTAGGTATATAATATATATAATTATAATATTTAATTCAAAAAAATAATTATATATACTTTTTTATAATATTTTTTTGTATACTATCATTTAGTATTACTATTATTATTATTATTTACTTTTATTTGATAATATACCTACTATTATTATAAGTAGTTTGTAGTTTATTCATTATTTAAATATATATTACGTACCTAACAGATGATACAATTTTCAAGAGCGCAATTCATATAATACGTAGGTACATATTTATGCAGGATAAATAATTCTAAATTTTAATTCTGAAAAAAAATAAACATACTTTTTTAAAATATTTTTTTGTATACTATTATTTTGTTCTGTAATTTGTTAATGTCAACTATGTTACTAACCTAAGTAATTAACATTAGTTTATATATTTTATAATGTAACTTAAATGTATTTTTTATTGCAATTTCAACATATTTATACAAACATTTTGACATATTTTTAAAGCAATTAAATCCGGTCTTTAATAATAATATTATTATATACGCCATACGAGTCCGATTAAGCATGACGTGCATGCAGTGCACGTTCGTGACACAAAAATACATATACAGTCGAATTTGGTTAACTTGAACTTCTTTAACTCAAAACCGTTGGAAATTTCGCCCCAGTCCCTAAAATTTTAAACAATGCAGAAAAACCTGGTAAGTACGAATATTTTCGTGAATATGTTGGAGTTACGACTTTGTCTATGATTTTAAAATTATTATATTCATCTCATGTATAATGTACATTTACTTTCAAAAATAAGGTCATTAATGTTATCGTTACCGATAAGTGGTCTATATAACTGGAACGATTCTCTACAAACGCTGCGGTCAACAGCAAAACTCAAACAAAATTATATCATACTTTTTTAAAATAATTTTTATGTATACATTTATTAAATTATACATACATATATATAATAGTAAATACATACATATTATAATAAAATATAAAGGCATACTCTTTTAAAAAAATTTACCGGACTGAAATTTTTATTTTAGTTTCTCGAATTACACTATATTATTCTATATAAATTTTATAATAATATAAAATTGTTTTGTGAAATGTCAAATATAAGCATACCTACCTATAAGGTTTGATTTTGCATATTTGAAAATTTGTGCACTTTATTATTTTAAATTCTAGACTTCTTCGATTTCTATTTTTGATAGGCTAGCTGTATTACCGTCTTTCACTGTGGATAAATGAACAAATCTAAAATACAGTGCCACAAATGTGTACCTCGATTTTGTACACCTCAGTTCACGAGAAAACCGTTGTCTGTGTACCTTACTTTGTGTGATAATTCAACCAAAACGAGCAAGTCGTGGATTGGATTTAGTATTTGGTATATTTTTCAACGTGATTGAAACTACTCTTTATACTTTTCTGATATATCTAAGAACAATCTCTCTGAGATTTTCGTCGAGATCAGTCCCAAACTCTCGATTAACTTGATACCACCAGATAACCACCAGATGACGCCAGTAGTTATATATATATTATTATAATATAGTAAGTCCGTGTAAATTCCACCAATTGAAAGTTATAAGACCTTTTGAAACATTTGTCATGTTAATTCCAACGTTATGTTTTTACTACCTACCATAAGATATGCAAATTCGACTGGTTTTTTTATCTGGTATAAAATTAACATTACGTACCAAGGGAATAGGTACACTATTTCACCACTCAGTCACCCACATAAGTAATATGTGTAAATTGTGTGTGAGGGTAGAAACAGTGGTACACCTGCCATACGTAGATTACATAGATTTTTAATGGAAAAATTTGTTTTCACAAATATATACTATATTTTGAGTTCAAAAAAATTATGTTTAAATGAACAAAAAAGTACAAAAAATATTTTAAAAAGTTGGAAAAAAAAATTATTTTTAAATAGGTACATTTATTCGAATACTTTACAAGACTGCTCAGAAATCTCATTGTCGATCATCATAAACGACATTGCTATCGATAGGTGTGTGATTAAAAACATAATGCCTTGTAGATTTTATTGGATTTATTTTATGAACAGTTAATAATCTGAACCACGGCTATCTACATAACCATTATTAGATGACCGTAACTAGGACATAGTCGATGTTTGTGTATTATAGAGATAGTGATTTCGTATCAATAGTCCAAACTCCAGCATCATTTACCTTGTATACTTTGTGTAACAACGAATTACATATTAATATTTTATAGATACCTACTAGTTTAAACAACTAATTATTTTGCTTAAAATATCAAATAATAGATGTATTATTCAATATCTATAATATATATGAGATAGGTTAGCCGGTTAAGAACTAGTTTTGAATTATTTTTTACGTTAAAACATTTTTGTATAGGTACTTCATGTTATTTCAAATACCTAAAAACCACTTAAGCTGCATATTTTCAAAAATATTTTTGTAACATTAACTATATGCATATTTGAAGGATCCTGTATTGACAGGTTAGACGTAGTATGAATACAAAAGGTTATAGGTACCTATCCAGTAATTTATTAGCCACCCCCTTCCACCATTATCGACACACACCTCCAGCCGACACAAAAATGCTCTCAATATTCGAAGGGAAAAAAGAATCTCTGTCATGCATGTGTGTAGGTGCATGCATTTGTGCGTGCGATAGTCTTCGAAACGAGTTCCAGTGGTATTCAAACTGTGACTTCAAGGACTAAGGAGGGTCGCGAGTATTTGTTTGCGGAGTCGTAACACGGAGGAAGAAAACAAAATGATGCGATGCTGATCGATACATTATTATATATTGTTATAAACGTAAAATATTTAAATTTATTTTCGGTTTTGTTTTTATTAAATTTGAAGTGTCATTTGTCTCCATAATATAATACTTGATGCATTTATAATACATATTTTTTATAAATAACTTAACATTAAAACATATTTTTCTTTCTGAGTTCTTAACAATTTGAGAGCCACCAAAATGTTGTGAAGAGACGAAAGATCAGTGGAACGAAAATGTTTGAATATCTCTAGTTTATAAGTTGTTAGGGAAAAAAACGCACATTTGGAAACTTTGATACTTGCACTTGGATATTTGGCGTCCGGGAAAACGTTTGAAATTATTTTGCGCAATGAAGAACTGTGAATGATTATAATATTTACTATAATACTATAAAAGTACTGCAGTAAAGGTATTAGGTATTAATTTAGTTTAATACTAGTTTAGCTAATTTAGTTTAACCTATATATCATTATTTTTGAAAAAAAAATTGTATTTATTTGTAATAATAATAGTTTAGTATATAACTCTAGTCAATTTTACGGCTATAATTAAAAAAATATATACATTTTATTTGTGGCCCACAATAACTGGTTGTACAGATTTTAATTCTTACAAATATTATATTATGCAGTGCTATACGAAATGAGATAAAAGGTGGTGCCTATAGTAATTTATTACCATCGGCCTGCTACACCCCTATCGACGCACACCACCGGTCGACACAAAAGAAGGTTCAGAATGTATAGTTCACCCCATGTCGAACAAAGAAAAATATTCCGCGGGAAAAAGACCCTCCCTGTAACAGGGTAATGTGCATGAGCGTGCGTGAATCTTCGGAATGTGCTACAACCAGGGGTATTAAAACTGCGCGTCGAGGTCATGGTTATAATATAATGAACGCGGCGTAGTATAAAATCTGTATAAAAGTAAAATACGTTCTTTATAATTATGTCTATCAATGAATGATTATATTGACTATAATATTATAAATGTAGGTACTGCAGTATAGGTATAAGATACTCAATAGACGCAATTATGGGATGGGGTGGAAAGGTGTTATGCTTAAGGTGGTTAATCCCCCTAGTTTAATCAAAAATGCTTTAAACATTTTATGCAAAAACAGTTTTCAACAAAATCGATTTTCTTATAATCGGTCGTAATTCAATAACGAAAAATTCTATATAATATATGTGAATAACTTAAATGTGTTTGTCATTGCAATTTTAACATATATTTATATTGCAATAATTTTAAAATATTATATGTTTATTGAAAATTTTGCCATAGTTTTAGTTCAATTTTTATATATTTTTACCGCAATTCAATCTGGTCTTTCGTATTATTGTACATTTCATACGAAGCAGAACGAGAGAAGTAGGAACCATGAAATCGATTACCAACCACCCACCCCCCACATGGAGGTAAAACCGGTCGTCACAAATATTATGTTCGATGCTGTATAATAGATGACCAAGTGAGTAAACTGCCAGAGAACAATAATATTCAGAGGGGAAAAAGAATCTTGGCGTTTTAATTCTTACAAATATTACATGTTGCAGAGCTATACGAAATAGAATAAAAGGTGGTGCTTTTAGTAATTTATTACCATCCTCCTGCTACACCCCTAACGACGCTCACCACCGGTCGACACAAAAGAAGGTTCAGTATGTATAGTTCGCGGGAAAAAGACCCTCCTGTAACAGGGTAATGCGAGCGTGCGTGAGTCTTCGGAATGTGCTACAACCAGGGGTATTAAAACTGCGCGTCGAGGTCATAGTTATAATATATTGAACGCCGCGTAGTATAAAGTCTGTATAAATATAAAATACGTTCTTTATAAATGTAGGTATTGCAGTATATTTTACTAAACTTTGGAAACTGAAAATGTCCGTTAACAGCACAAAATAAGTCAGAATATTTTGAAAATGCTATGGTTTGTAGAAAATTCATATATAAACATTCAGTCCACATTTCATCTACAGTCATTTCTTTTAAAGTTATACTAAAAACCAAAATCGATTTTGTCGAACCTCGGTTTCGCGTAAAAATTCCCGTTTTTTCCTTAATTTTTCATTTGTTTTTCACTGCGCTTTTGAAAACTACTGAGAAGTTTTTACTTTTGACCCTCGCTAAGTACCAACTATATTCACTTTCCTATCAGAAAAAATACTGTTGAAGAAAATTGAAGCATTCTTACTGTCCAAAAAGGTGATGACAGACACAAAAATTTAAAAAAAAAAATACAAAAAATACAAAAAAAATACACATCATTGTAAAATCAATACATTCATCGCTCCGCTCAGAATTTAAAATGCATAGGCAAGACCTTTTTTTATAAGCATTTAAAGTTTAAATGTTGACTAAATGATTTTGTAGATAAAAATGTATAAAATGTCCAATTCTTATAGCTAATAATTTAAAATTAAAAACAAGGTTCCACGTAAGTAGTTCATTCTATAACCAAAATATTTATAAAATATATAAACCTACACAATTTATTTTCTAGTTATTTGAAGTTCAAATATGACCAATATTTTATTCTAAAACCAAGAATACCGATTTCAGTTATTATGTTATAAATTAAAAATATTATTCGTGGGTACTTGATGTTTTTAAATTATATTATTATATTTTATACACACAATAAAATTTTCGAATGCATTTTTGTCCACAAAAATTAATTTAAATGGTTATTTTATTATAATAGGTACTAAAATGGCTGATACTAAAATTAATTCATTTACTCACAATATGATATCATAATATCATAAAAATATATACTTAGTCAAATTATGGGCCAGGGTAACAGACCTTCTTCGCTCAAAATCATTTTTCGTATACAACTAATTTATTCATAAAATGTATTTAATAATTTAATTTAAACTCATCCATTAAGTACTCTATATAGGTACCTACGCCTAATGTATAGCAAAGCGATATGCACTCGCCCGCCTTTTTAAATATTAATTTATGTATGTACCAGAATGTTAATACAACCCATGCAAGTTCTAAGTCAAATTTTAAGGCTGAATTTTTATACTAGAACTACCTACAAGATTTTATTCTTTTTAAAAATTAGAAATTAAAAGTGTGAATTCAAGGCTACAAAGTTGACTTAACAACTAAACAATATCTATTTTCAAAATTGTTATTGCTGTGAAACTCAGTCAGTGTGTTAGAATTAATTTACAACATTTGGCAGTGAAATAATATTTTTACTCGTTATATGCACGCACTTCCGACTGCCGAGAGTGTAATTATGTTAACACAACTCGCTGTGAAAGAGTTCAAAATAGACTTCATGGTCAATTTACGATTTTTCACCAATAATACAGGTACCATGTACATAGGTACAGATACAACATATTATACATTATAATACATACATCATATTATGTAAAATATACAATAAAAATATTATAAACAATTTTCAAAATTATTATTATTGTTGGCTTGTTTAAATATTTTTTTATTTTATTCAAATTTAATAATATTATTTTTTACAAAAATATGCGTTAGACCATAAAATTTCATTATTATTCCCTAATGGCTAATAGTACTGTTCATTAAAATCTGTAACAGTGTAAATAATTATGGTGGGTTTATCAATCAGCAAGCTTTTACTTATTTACTGAAATTTCTTACACTTCACAATATTGAAGTATAGTCATACATTTACATCACATTTTACGTAATATGATTTCATGAACTTTTCCTATATTTACCCAGTTAAAACTTTAAAAGGCACATACCTAACACACATTAAAATTTATATATTGTAAAACAAAAAAACGTACAAACACAGATATTCTTACCATTAATATAATGTTGACATTTATCAAAAAAGTTAAAGTAATAAATTGTTATTCAGTTGACGGCCAACAAGGTTTTGCTCAAGCAGGAGTATAAATAAATAAATGAAAATACAAGACAAAATTATTATAAATACAAAATTTGTTTTATTATAACTGTGTTAAAATGTTACAAATATCTAAAATAAATAACTGCAAGTTATATTTTGGTTTTAAAAAAATGTTTATGTTACAAACTGTAATTGACAATTGTATTTTAATTATGGAAATTAATTTTTATAAAGATAGATAATACAACGTTATTATTTATTGGTTGGTTAAGTTAGGTAATCATTTTATCTCAATACGGCTTAAGTTTCCATGTACAAATTTCAGATAATCTAATTGTTTCGAACTAGTAGCACCTCTGATGTAATATAATGACAAGACTAGACGTTTTTATATACGTATACCAAGCAATCTAAATGCCGCAGCCTTGGCACTCATACTTCCATCCCATAGCTAGTATGTCCGTCGGGTGGAAACATACGTGCCAAGGCTGTGGCTCTTAGCACTTAGACTGCATGGAATACGTATATAAAAACGGTTAATCTTGGAGTGAAGCTGCTACAGCATTGGGGTGATTATATTTCTGAAGTTGGTGTGCACATGAAAACGGATTTGTCTTGGATTGAATTACCATAACCATAGTAGAAGATGAAACGGTTCAGTTTTGAAATCGACCGTGTTATTGACAGCTTGGCTACTATCTTTAATCCTCTTCCGCCCGTAGTGGTTGACGTATAGAAACACTGTAAACAAACAATAATTACATTATTAACGACGATCGTCGAGTAGTAAGTTTTGGTGAGCACCGAGAGGACGTATCTATTATTGCGAGTTAAGTTATCAAGACAAAACGCCGAAATATTAAAATCGAATTGTATTGTCGAGAGCGTTACGGATATACGGTAGAAAAACGCGACTTACTGATTGTTGACTTTCGATGGTGTTCGATTCCGCACGCGAACAAACATGTTCGGCAATCCAAAATCTAGACCAAGGTAGCCGCAGTGCAATCATATTGATCGCATAACAACTACCCGGGTACGAACCAAGTGACAGGACTAAAACGACAACCGTTAGCAGGATGAAAGCAGACTGCAGAGGGAATAGCCGATACTTGCGCATCTGCGTGAGGCGCGTCCTCTGTATTACGTTTCCTGGGCAGCTGCTAAATAATAACAATATGCAGGGGCAGCTGCCGGGACGCCGTGAAATGACGCCGGACGCGGTCGGTAGTTCCAACCGTCGCAGGGCTGACACCAATGAGAAGCTAATCTTGGGGATGACAGAAAAATATGGATTAGATAGAACGCCGACCATTATAGAGCAATAAGTAATTTAAATGAACAATGCCCGCGTTCGCCGGTCGTAGATTATTAATCTTAATAATATCGTATAACCAATGCCTATGTACAAGGCTGGGCATTAACGAGTTAAAAGTTAAAATTAAGTTAAAACGTTAAGTTAATTAACTCGTTACTTTTTTTACAAATTAACTTTTAACTTAATAAGTTACTTTTTTTAAGATTAACGTGTTAACTTTAAGTTAATTTTATTTAAAAGTATATAAATTAAGTTAATTTTAGTGCAAAGAATAATGCAAATTATTAATGAGGTTTATTTTGGAAAAGTAGGTTTTTTGAGAAGTAGTTAATACTTGTATGTATCATTTTAAAAAATTTCCCCAGTAATTTTCTTGAGCGTAGAAAAACTAATATTATATGTGCATTTTTTTATTTTTTCAAATTAGAAAATTTCAACTTTAAACTAAGTTAAGTAACTTTTTTTTAAAAAAATTAATTTAAATAAACTTTTAACTTAACGATTTAACGAAAAATATATGATTAACTTTTAATTTAATTTAACTTTATTATTTTAAAATAACTTAACTTAACGAGTTACAAAAAAATCGTTAACTTGCCTTTGCATACAATTTGAAGCACATATTTTTAGCGACCAGATGCGTTACCTGCGAATGCGCAAGTATACTTGTTGCATATATTTCACCAATTTTTATCGTTTGCTGTTGAATACAATTAAGACTTATTTAAGCATAGTTAATATTATGCATCGGCCGTCGAGTAAGTATACACATGCGTGCGCAGAAATCACATCTCAAGTCTCAACCAGCGACAGTATTTATATTTTATTCACTGTAATACCTAAATGTTGCGTTGCCAGCGTTCCATTCAAAATATAATAGAAGGAGTATGCTCAAAAAAAGGAAAGGGCACTCCGTTTCCCCTCGCCCACTACAATATATCAGTCACTGGCACTTACTGCTGAAACATTTTTTTTTTTTTTTACTCGCCTGCTCGCCTTTACCCACCGCTTCACAAGCATAACAGCTACCTACAGTCGCGCACTCTCGCCATTAGCTCCCGCTTGTGTGACCGGGTGAGGTGAGTTCAGCTACTTTCGTGTAAGTACACCGAAGAGTAGATGTCAAGTCAGCAACTCGTATTGTGCAACCAGGCCTTAAGTAGCACCAATATTAGTGCTCAACGATTACCTACCTCTACATTTCCAACACAATTTTTCTTATTGTTATCCTATTGTTGAGTAATAAGTTATTGGTACAATGGTACCTAAACAGACATTTACGATTGTAAAATTAGTACAATAATATTATATTAATAATGTTTACTAGGAATTTAGTATATTATTATAGGTAACTACTGAAATTGCAATAAAATCCTAGTTGAGGAATGACAACTGCTGTAGCTGTAGCTCTTCCCAGCGCTTTATTTTATTATTTTTGATATATTACATATTTACATTTTTAGAATCAATATTTGTGTTTAGATATGCACATGAAAAACTGTGCTTCTATATTCAGTGTTTATAACCTTTTTCTTTATTGAGATAATTAAAAAAAAAAAAACTAAGAATTAACACAGTGATCGTAACATTATTATTGTTATTTTGACATAAAAATTGTTGTTTATGATATTTATGATTCATTACTGAAAAAAATAATTTAATTTGACGTTAGTGTGCCAAAATAACATCAAATTTGCACAAAAGACTCGGGTGCCGCAGGTATTCCACACCAGTGTACATTGCAAGGGAATGTACCAATGTATACAACAATACAAAGAAGCACTTGATATTGACATTCATTAAAGATAATATTTAAGCCATTCATGAATATATTCCTTAATTATACCACACTTACAAGGTAGGTATTTAGAAAGATAGCTCAATATAATAATCCAATAACAAGAAGTTTGTATGCTAAAAAAAATATGTGTACAAAATAAAGACTTTCGATGATTAAAAATGGTTTTATAGTAAGGTACAGACTATAGTTACAATATTATATTGGTATTTGATTAATTCATATATAACTGAGATTCATAACAAGTAGGTATTTAAGTTTATAAGTAATAACTTTATTATAGTAGGTAAGGTATAAAGCAGTGATGCCATTAGGAATTGGTTCTAGGGTGAGATATAAGTTTTTATACTCATAAGCTATGCCCTCCACATACATCCCCCTTGTTTGTTAACTTTCATACATCATAATATTGTATGAATTTATTATTATAAACTAAATTATGGTAATTACGATATAATAAAGTAAGCATTTAAATTAAATTAAATGTATGATTCATAATATAAAGTCAATCTTTCCAAAATGATCAAATCTATCTGTACAACTTTTTTACTACCCTTTAAAACGTTTATTATCATTTAGGCATAACAAAGCATTTTTCAGGGCATTTTTGAAGTTTTTTAGAGCAATAAAATCAAAAGGTGTTATTATTGTGTAATTTATAAAAATAATAATTATTAACAATAATAACAGTATTAATTTATTCTGTGTTTAAACTAAGAAGTTTTAGGCGGTTAAATATTATATCATAAGTCTAAAGTTATAAGTTTTTATCAGTTACATCTTTTAACTGTGATAATAGATAAACATTGTCCATTAATTTTTATTTTAAAATATTAAAATATTTTATAGCCAAGTACTCACAACAATATTATAAAAGTTATTTTAAAAAAAGGCTTGGGGGGATATCCTTATATCCCTCCCATAATTACGCAATCAGTCTAAAGTTATAGTTACGATATATTGGTAGTTGATTACCTATATTTAACAATTTATAACATTTATCCTTAAGTTTATGAACTAATCTTATTTTATGACTCTAAAATATAATTATATATTATACAAATGTAAAAACATAAAATCAAATTAAAAAAGATAAAATGGATTCTTTATATTTCTTTCAGCTAAAAATATTTTTATGTAATATTAATTTTAAAGATCGTATTAGTAAAGTTATTCTTCGATATGAATCCTTGTATGAGGCAGGGTTGGGCAAATTTGTGAATAAAGGTCTTATACATGTCAACGTATCATAGGTTTTATACAGTATAAAACAATAAAACCTTATGTTTTTTTTTAATATCATTAGTTAATAGGTGCGATTAAAATAATAATGTTTTCTTTTAACTTTATTTAAATAAACACAAGCACAAAACTAAATAACTTGAGAAAATATGTTTATTGTTAATTGTATTACATGTTTTTTCATAATATGTTTGTTAGTGATTTGGACCTTTCACTTTTAAGATACAATTTATTATTTAAGATAAATAGGTTATTATTATTTATTTATTTATTTATATTTAATATTCAAAATTAGAATCAAATAATTTATGTATTTTTCTTTATTAATAATCTTCGGTAGAGTTTATATGCTTCTCTTCAATTTTAAGTGCATATTAAAAAATTTTTTGTACCCATATATAAAACATACGTATAATACGTACGTTAGGCAGCAATTAGTTATAAAAAAAAAAATAGATTTTGGATTCGTTCGAACCACAAACCATCAAACAAGAATGGCCGACAAAAATCAGACGAATAACAAGAAGATATTTAGTACTGCCTTTTACATACGAGCGATCAGTAATACAGACTTCTATGACACTGAAAGCTTTACAGAAACTTACAATACTACTAACTTCTTTAAATACATGGTAAAAACAAGTATGCGACTTTCACGGAATGTTGTAACAGATCCAAATAGTATCACGCAAGATAGCAGTTAACAATCCAAAGACATATTAATAAATAAACACTCATAAAAATTAGTAAAGTCTAAAATCTCATTATCAAAACCTAAATTAAAAGATTATTTTAATAGTTTACAATATTATTATCTAACAATAATTTTAAAAATCTGTAACGGTCTTGTAAAATCTGCCAATGACCAATGAAAATAAAATAATATAAAAACAATAAATTTGTGGTAACTTAAAGATGCTTTTTTACAGCTGAGAATAAATACATTCTAACATCAAAATATGCCTGAATGCGACCTTACCATAAAACAATATTAATAATAGATATAACACACAATATGTGATGCTTGCATAAGCCTGTCAGCCGTACTCTAATAAATTAATAACACAAATGGTAGACCAATACTCACATGTGAATGCGTGGAGTAGCAGATTTAATTTGAGCGACCACTCGGCAAACAGTTAACAGACGAACAAAATACAACACAATAGGTACTAATTCTCAACGCTGAAAGGTAAGAACAGCAATCACCCTGAAATAGGAAATGCAGATTAATATATTATATTTGGCTGTTGCTCCGAACAATAATTACCGGCCATTCACTAGAAAGACATATTATATTTGTACAGCACAGATGAAAAATACTCGTGGGTGTACGCTGTGCACCGTAGAAGTCGGTAGCCTCGACTGCAGCTGCATTCACGCTGCAAGCTGATCTGAAAACCAAAAGAAAGTAGGTAATATTTGTAACACGAAAAAGAGCTTTTGGATTCGGCATCAAACAGGAACGAAAATAGGACGGATAACGAAAAGGTTTCCAGTATGGCCTTCTACATACGAACGATTAACAATCCAGACTTTCGATGGCGCCGAATGATTTACAAAAACCAACACGCCACGAACTTATTCAAATACAATATTATGAACACACGAAAAACAATTAATAGGTAGTAACTTTTGAGACAATTTGCCGTTCACGGGACAATGTCTGTGAATATGACTATCGTACATTTACCGCTTATCAATTATTCTGATAAGGCAGGTAAACGCATTATCGAATGTTCTTTTGCCTATGCATGTCTTACGATGGGTTTTAATAAAAATATTACATTTTTCTGGTTAGGTTAAAATAATAAATAATAATAATTATTACTGGGATTAAGTAGTTTTTTATTATTTAAAATTATTTTACGTAACAGATGACACAATTTTCAAGAGCACAATATTCAGATATGTAGCCATGTAGGTATATACCTAATATATATAATTATAATTTTTAATTCAAAAAAATAATTATATATACTTTTTTATAATATTTTTTTGTATACTATCATTTAGTATTACTATTATTATTATTATTTACTTTTATTTGATAATATACCTACTATTATTATAAGTAGTTTGTAGTTTATTCATTATTTAAATATATATTACGTACCTAACAGATGATACAATTTTCAAGAGCGCAATTCATATAATACGTAGGTACATATTTATGCAGGATAAATAATTCTAAATTTTAATTCTGAAAAAAAATAAACATACTTTTTTAAAATATTTTTTTGTATACTATTATTTTGTTCTGTAATTTGTTAATGTCAACTATGTTACTAACCTAAGTAATTAACATTAGTTTATATATTTTATAATGTAACTTAAATGTATTTTTTATTGCAATTTCAACATATTTATACAAACATTTTGACATATTTTTAAAGCAATTAAATCCGGTCTTTAATAATAATATTATTATATACGCCATACGAGTCCGATTAAGCATGACGTGCATGCAGTGCACGTTCGTGACACAAAAATACATATACAGTCGAATTTGGTTAACTTGAACTTCTTTAACTCAAAACCGTTGGAAATTTCGCCCCAGTCCCTAAAATTTTAAACAATGCAGAAAAACCTGGTAAGTACGAATATTTTCGTGAATATGTTGGAGTTACGACTTTGTCTATGATTTTAAAATTATTATATTCATCTCATGTATAATGTACATTTACTTTCAAAAATAAGGTCATTAATGTTATCGTTACCGATAAGTGGTCTATATAACTGGAACGATTCTCTACAAACGCTGCGGTCAACAGCAAAACTCAAACAAAATTATATCATACTTTTTTAAAATAATTTTTATGTATACATTTATTAAATTATACATACATATATATAATAGTAAATACATACATATTATAATAAAATATAAAGGCATACTCTTTTAAAAAAATTTACCGGACTGAAATTTTTATTTTAGTTTCTCGAATTACACTATATTATTCTATATAAATTTTATAATAATATAAAATTGTTTTGTGAAATGTCAAATATAAGCATACCTACCTATAAGGTTTGATTTTGCATATTTGAAAATTTGTGCACTTTATTATTTTAAATTCTAGACTTCTTCGATTTCTATTTTTGATAGGCTAGCTGTATTACCGTCTTTCACTGTGGATAAATGAACAAATCTAAAATACAGTGCCACAAATGTGTACCTCGATTTTGTACACCTCAGTTCACGAGAAAACCGTTGTCTGTGTACCTTACTTTGTGTGATAATTCAACCAAAACGAGCAAGTCGTGGATTGGATTTAGTATTTGGTATATTTTTCAACGTGATTGAAACTACTCTTTATACTTTTCTGATATATCTAAGAACAACCTCTCTGAGATTTTCGTCGAAATCAGTCCCAAACTATCGATTAACTTTATACCACCAGATAACCACCAGATGACGCCTGCAGTAGTTATATATTTATTATTATATAGTAAGTCTGTGTAAATTCCACCAATTGAAAGTTAAGACCTTTTGAAACATTTGTCATGTTAATTCCAACGTTATGTTTTTACTACCTACCATAAGATATGCAAATTTGACTGGTTTTTTTATCTGGTATATAATTAACATTACGTACCAAGGGAATAGGTACACTATTTCACCACACAATCATCCATATAAGTAATATGTGTAAATTGTGTGTGAGGGTAGAAACAGTGGTACACCTGCCATACGTAGACTACATAGATTTTTAATGGAAAAATTTGTTTTCACAAATATAAACTATTTTTTGAGTTCAAAAAAATTATTTTTTAATGAACAAAAAAATACAAAAAATATTTTAAAAATTTGGAATAAAAAAAAATTATTTTTAATAATCTGAACCACGGTTATCTACATAACCATTGTTTAGATAACCGTAATAAGGACGTAGTCGATGTTTGTGTATTATAGCGATAGTGATTTCGTATCAATAGTCCAAACTCCAGCATCATTTACCTTGTACCTATACTTTGTATAACAACGAATTACATATTAATATTTTATCGATACCTACTAATTTAAACAACTAATTATTTTGCTTAAAACATCAAATAATAGATGTATTATTCAATATCTATATATCTGAGATAGGTTAGCCGGTTAAGCAATAGTATTGAATTATTTTTTACGTTATAACATTTTTATATAGGTACGTCATGTTATTTCAAATACCTAAAAACCACTTAAGCTGCATATTTTCAAAAATATTTTTGTAACATTAACTATATTATGCATATTTGAAGGATCCTGTATTGACAGATTCGACGTAGTGTGATTTTTACTTTTTGTTTCATTTATTATTTTTGTTGTAACATAATTTTATGATAAATTATTGTAGGTACTTCTTAAACAATTCATTAGTTGATTCTTTCTACATATGTTTATTGGTTACTTTTATCATAGCATACCCACGTTTCATTTAAAATTCATATAAGCAATGTGTAAGTATGGCTTGTATATATTGTGTTAGTAACAAATATTGCATAATTTACTAAATAGGACAAAAGGTTATAGGTTAGGTTAGGTTATCCAGTAATTTATTAGCCACCCCCTTCCACCATTATCGACACACACCTCCAGCCGACACAAAAATGCTCTCAATATTCGAAGGGAAAAAAGAATCTCTGTCATGCATGTGTGTAGGTGCATGCATTTGTGCGTGCGATAGTCTTCGAAACGAGTTCCAGTGGTATTCAAACTGTGACTTCAAGGACTAAGGAGGGTCGCGAGTATTTGTTTGCGGAGTCGTAACACGGAGGAAGAAAACAAAATGATGCGATGCTGATCGATACATTATTATATATTGTTATAAACGTAAAATATTTAAATTTATTTTCGGTTTTGTTTTTATTAAATTTGAAGTGTCATTTGTCTCCATAATATAATACTTGATGCATTTATAATACATATTTTTTATAAATAACTTAACATTAAAACATATTTTTCTTTCTGAGTTCTTAACAATTTGAGAGCCACCAAAATGTTGTGAAGAGACGAAAGATCAGTGGAACGAAAATGTTTGAATATCTCTAGTTTATAAGTTGTTAGGGAAAAAAACGCACATTTGGAAACTTTATGCGGATATTTGGCGTCCGGGAAAACGTTTGAAATTATTTTGCGCAAAGTAAATAATAACTATTATGGATAGTGTTATACTGCTGACTGTTGAATACAGTACTGCAGTAAAGGTATTAGGTATTAATTTAGTTTAATACTAGTTTAGCTAATTTAGTTTAACCTATATATCATTATTTTTGAAAAAAAAATTGTATTTATTTGTAATAATAATAGTTTAGTATATAACTCTAGTCAATTTTACGGCTATAATTAAAAAAATATATACATTTTATTTGTGGCCCACAATAACTGGTTGTACAGATTTTAATTCTTACAAATATTATATTATGCAGTGCTATACGAAATGAGATAAAAGGTGGTGCCTATAGTAATTTATTACCATCGGCCTGCTACACCCCTATCGACGCACACCACCGGTCGACACAAAAGAAGGTTCAGAATGTATAGTTCACCCCATGTCGAACAAAGAAAAATATTCCGCGGGAAAAAGACCCTCCCTGTAACAGGGTAATGTGCATGAGCGTGCGTGAATCTTCGGAATGTGCTACAACCAGGGGTATTAAAACTGCGCGTCGAGGTCATGGTTATAATATAATGAACGCGGCGTAGTATAAAATCTGTATAAAAGTAAAATACGTTCTTTATAATTATGTCTATCATTGAATGATTATATTGACTATAATATTATAAATTTAGGTACTGCAGTATAGGTATAAGATACTTAATAGACGCAATTATGGGATGGGGAGGAAAGGTGTTATGCTTAAGGTGGTTAATCCCCCTAGTTTAATCAAAAATGCTTTAAACATTTTATGCAAAAACAGTTTTCAACAAAATCGATTTTCTTATAATCGGTCGTAATTCAATAACGAAAAATTCTATATAATATATTCTTGACATTTTCTCTAAAAGTTAATTTTCTAAGAAAAAATATATTTTCACTCTGTTAGAAACCTAAATACTTAATATTACAAGGTTCTACGTATAAGTTGATGTTAGTACATCATGTATAATGAAAACAATTTCGAGCATAATACCACAAATATACCTATATTTTACAATATACCTACCTAATATAACTTACTATAAATACCGGATTTAATAGATATTCAAACTTTTTATTGATATCAGGTACATCAAGTCTGATCAAATATGTACAATTAGATGTATACAATTTGTATGGACTGATTACTTACAGTATTACTATTTAGCTTTATATTGCAAATTTTCCAATTTTCAACAATGTTGTTATTTTTGCAATTTTTGTATACTACTTGGTAAAATGTACAAGACAAATGTTCTTTAGCTATGATCATACGAATGTCGTGATATAATGAATTTATGGAAAATAATAATTTGTTGCCCTACGTATTTCAGTTCCGAATGGAAAAATGGTTGAATTTGAAAATGTCTTATATGAATATAAAACTATTAAAATTTAAACCAAATTCATAAAAGGTAATCAAAATGTGGGTTTAGAGATAATGCCAAATGTTTAAATTATGTAAAATATGCTCCGATAACAATACTTCCGATACTTTATCAATAAACAGACATATTTAAACTATTGACGATACAATTAAAAAATAAAAACAATTTAGAAATGCATATAGTTTAAAATTTTAATTCAGAATAATAATATGTTTTAGTTTTTAAATACTTTTTTAATTTTTTAATATAATTTTATAATTCTGTTATTTGTTAATTTCCTTTATGTTATTTAAGTAATTAACAGCGATATATGTTATAATTTGATATCTTATGATTTTATTATGTTAATAACTTAAATGTGTTTGTCATTGCAATTTTAACATATATTTATATTGCAATAATTTTAAAATATTATATGTTCATTGAAAATTTTGCCATAGTTTTAGTTCAATTTTTATATATTTTTAACGCAATTCAATCTGGTCTTTCGTATTATTGTACATTTCATATGAAGCAGAACGAGAGAAGTAGGAACCATGAAATCGATTACCAACCACCCACCCCCCACAGGGATGTAAAACCGGTCGTCACAAATATTATGTTCGATGCTGTATAATAGATGACCAAGTGAGTAAACTGCCAGAGAACAATAATATTCAGAGGGGAAAAAGAATCTTGGCGTCGGCATCCGCGTGCAATGTGTGTGCGGGTGTGCGGGTGTGCGTGCGTGAGTCTTCGAAAAACACCAGGTGGCCTGGCGGCGGCTCACCTTCGGACTGTCCGACAGCTCCACCAACGACACAAAAACCGACAACAGCGCATATTATGAAGATCCCTATGCGGATCGTTGACACGGTCGATAAATATTTGAAATTATTATGATTAAATAAATAGGTAATCATATTATAACAACTGATAACGACGCATTATACCTACTGCCGACTGTTGACTAAGTATTATTTATTAATGATAAATGATTTAAAAAGTGTTGTTTTTGTAAAAAAAAAACTAAAGGGTATACTCGCATGTTCATGAATATTCAATGATGAAAATATGCAATGAATTCTGTGATTTAATAAATGCAAAACTAATCAGATTCTACACTTCAAAAACCAGCCTCTCTTCGTTCGTGAATTTTGCAAAAGCTCATTAATTAGACAAAAGTACAATATCGGCAAACGGGACTTTTAAATTTAATGTTAATGAGATGAATGGTATTGCATTTTATTATTACATATAATGTACTAGGATATTATATTATATTATATTACTAGGCTTATTGAACGAAAGTTGAATAATACTAATGTCAGGTTACAAGGTAAGGTATTAAGTTTGTTGCGATGTTTCATTTTTGTCGATTCATAAACTGAGAACCACATTTCATGGTTACAATTTATTATTACCTACGTCGTAATTAATCGAAAATTGAGTAAGTCAACATACGGTTAAAATACAGGGGAACTTGGTTAACTCGTAGTTGAAGGGACTGAAAAAAATTCGAGCAATTCAAAAAACCAAAAATAAAATACTTGGTTAGAAATATATATGTATATGTATACATTTACGATTTATAGACGTATACCTAGTTTAAAAAATGTATAAACAAACATTATTTAAAAAAAGTATTTATTTTTGTTTGAGTTTTGCTGTGAATCACAGCATTTGTAATGAATCGTTCCAGTTAGATAGACCACTAATCAGCTGCGATAACACTAATGATTAATGACCTTATATTCGATAGTAAATGTACAAACTTGAGGAAAATATAATCATTTTATAACCATAGAAAAAACCATAAATTCGACTTGTTCACGAAAATATTCGAGTTAAACAAGATTTTTCTGCAGTGTTTAAATATACATTTTTAGGTACTGGGTCAAAAATTCAATATAACAAAACATTTAACACACTCTCTCACACACACACACACACACAGACAAACACACACACACACACACAGACACACACAGACACACAGACACACAGACACACACACAGACACACACACAGACACACACACACACACACACACACACACACACACACACACACACACACACACACACACACACACACAGACACACACACACACACACGCACACGCACGCACGCACACAATGTTACTTGACACAATTGAATACATTTTTTTCAAATATTCATTCAAACATCTGTTTGTATTATATTAGGTATACTATTATCCGTACGTGCCAAAATACTTTATAATATCAAGTAACCCGTAGGTAGGTACATATGGTACTAAATACATTTTATTATATTTCAGCAGTATAATTTTGTCATAGTTACTCAAACCCAAAAGTACTTACTTTTACATCGTTGCTCGTTGTTAAATGTATTATATAGACGTCCGACAAATACGGATAGTCACCCAGATTCCGTTTCACAATTATTTCAATGTGACTATATAATAATATAATATTATATGTTACACGTCGCAAGCCAGGAAAAGTAGTAAAAAAAAAACAATAAGACATATAGATGTCGTAACTCAATACCTGAGTTGATTGCACATGTATAGGGTTATTTTTTTATTATTGAACATTTTCATTACCTACTTCAAAAGTTTACAATATGGGAAAAGTTTTATATGGCCTTAGGCCGGGGCTATACACAGCGTATTCCGCGGCGTTTTCCGACGGACGTGCTATACAAGACGTATTCGTCGAGCGTATTCCGCATCATACATCTGTACAATATTTAATAATAATTGTGAACCCCATAATTATTGTATTAATAATAAACATTTTCACCGCAATCGAATATACCATATATTAATAATAGACACTCATCAATTGATAATTTGCACTATTCAGTTAATTAAAATAATGTATTTACTATTTTGATAAAACTTATATGAAATAACTTAACATTTTTATTTATGTTATCCTATTTCATGTTAATTTTAATATAGGTATCTACGTATAAATTATATAATCTATTATTTGACTAGGTAGGTAATTAAAATACAAAAAAAATATTGAATATCCACTTAAAATTATTGTATTCATAAAATTATGGTGTAAACGCAGCGTTTTCCATCATCAGTATAGCCCATCCTAATTTAAAACAATGTAAAATTAGAAGTTAGCGTTTTTATTACTTCGGCGTTCGTCCGCCAAAACGCAAGCCGACCGGCGTTTTCCACCGCGGATCAAAACGCGGCGTATTACATCCGTCGTGTATAGCTACTCCGATATAAACCAATGCGTTTTTAATTCGACGGAAAACGCTGCGGAATACGCGGCGTTCGAAACGCGGCGGAATACACCGTGTATAGCCCCAGCCTAAGGCCATATAAAACTTTTCCCATATTGTAAACTTTTGAAGTAGGTAATGAAAATGTTCAATAATAAAAAAATAACCCTATACATGTGCAATCAACTCAGGTATTGAGTTACGACATCTATATGTCTTATTGTTTTTTTTTTACTACTTTTCCTGGCTTGCGACGTGTAACATATAATATTATATTATTATATAGTCACATTGAAATAATTGTGAAACGGAATCTGGGTGACTATCCGTATTTGTCGGACGTCTATATAATACATTTAACAACGAGCAACGATGTAAAAGTAAGTACTTTTGGGTTTGAGTAACTATGACAAAATTATACTGCTGAAATATAATAAAATGTATTTAGTACCATATGTACCTACGGTAAGTCATTAAAAAAAAAATTATTTTAATAGGTAGATCCGATTTTTTATCCTCCACTTTTTTGAATAGTAAAATACAGTTTTAATTTCATATTACATAGGAAAATATTTTCACAAGTATTTCGATTCATAAAAACCAGATTCAGAAAGAGTGGTACATAAGTTATAACTTATAAGTATTTAAAGTTTAGTTGAGCGGACTAGAGTGGTAAATGATTCCCCTGCAATATGTTGATCCATTACTCAGCTCATCTAAGCTTTATATATGCATTAGACACTATAAATCATAAACTACTTTTCCTAAATTAAATTTCTGTGTATCGAAATACTTAGAAAAATATTTTGATTTCAAAGAAGAAATTAAAATTGTATATTGTAATTGAAAAAAGTAAAAAAAGAATTAAAAAATGAAAAGAAAAAAATGTATGTAGTTACGTACATTAAAATATTTATAATGGATAATCTATATTTTTGTAATAATTGTCTACAGTTCTGTTAATAGCTAGCCACATATTTTTATTTTAAATTAATAAATATTTTATCAAATAGTAACAAAATAGGTACAATAATTTAGTTATGAGTGAGATTTATAAATAATGCTAATGTAACTTTTTCTTCTCATAAAATTAAACAAATAAATAATCATTTAGAAATGTATAGAAAAATAATATTTAACTATACCTACTAAATAGGTAAGTTGTATTTATTCATTACACAGTGTAAAAGTAAAACTTTCCGCGGTAGGTATGGGTCCTTTAAAGACGAATTTGAAAAAAAAAAGCGTCCAGATACTAGATGTGTCGGTCGTTGAAATCGATAGGAAATGTAAACCATCAAATTTAAAATATCTTCAATTAAATGTATAAATGTAAATAGTAATCGATTGTTTTTACTAAAATTTCAAAATATATAATATTATAATAGTACCCATTAGGTAACCTATTTTTTTTTTTAATTCTGCACATAACATAGGTAATATAATACGACCGACATGATTGACTTATGGAAGGTAGGTATATATGGAACATACTTCTGTGTTATACCTAGTGTGTTACATGTATTTATTATATTACTATTCATAATTTTATATACGAATACGATAAACGAAAGTATATAGTATTTTGGTAATCACTGGCCAATTAATATTTTTGAACAATAAGGAATCTGGAAATTTTTTGTAGGCTATCAAAATAATTCATGCCGGTAAAAACTAATTAACAAAACTGATAAATTACAACACTAGAAAGTTTAATATTATCAGTTTTTACTGTTTTTCTCATCTGTAGGCTGGATAAATATTTGACCATCATTTCGTGACCCTTGGCCTATATATTTTATATCTCTTAGACCTATTTAGCCTTCTAGTTTCAACAATGATTTTACAAACGATTTAGTAACATACTAACATTTAATGGTTGTAGTTTTGTATGATAACTGTTTTTTTAATTACAGCAAATCAATAAATGCATGTAAATAGTGTGTTACATAATAATATTATATATTAATATACAAGATAGTCAGTAGCATACACTTATATTATATCACTAGACCGAAAAAGCCTTCTAGACTCAACATTAGGTTCTTATTAACGATAGTAACATTGAACGGTTAGGCTGTATGTAGATATCTATAATTATTTATGAATAACAGCAAAACAATTAATATTAAAATAAAAAATGTAATTTCATTACAATAAAAGTGTTCCGAATAAAGTACCTAATTGAAATACTTTCAAACGTAATCACAGCATTAAATACTTTTGGGAAATTGTATTTTACAAGTATTCCGAATATTAAGTGTGACAAGAATACAATATTATAATATCCTAATAAATGGTTTTTTTTTATCGATAATACGCATAAGAAAATTTTTCTTAAACGTCTGAAGTTATAATTTTGATTTAATTTATCGAAATCGCGTAGACGACCAAATAACGGTACTGACTATATTGACATACCTATGGTTTATATTTTATAGTAAATAGGTATATACCTACCTGTATTGGTAAATCATAAGTTAAAGGATTGTAACTTGAAGTTTTTCAGTAAATTTAGTAAATGCTTATATTTCTGTTATAATACTATAGGGACATCCTCGGGAACTCCCTTGTATACCTTTTTTTCATGACCTTATAATTCATTATTGTGGGTAACGCTTATTTTTATTATTTACTAGATATTCATGGTATTATAAAAATGTATAACTTTTTGATGTACCCATCTATAGTAGTGTATTATTGACTTTTGAGTGTATTTTATGTTATCATTTTATAAGAACATCAATATTAAAAAGGGCGGGTAAGTGTATGTCGCTCTGCTGTACAGTAGGTTACAAGTGAGCCACTGTAATGGATTGTGTTAGATTTTAATCCAATGATATAATATCATTGAATAAGAAAAACGATTCTGAGCGAAGACGGTCAGTCAGTCTATAATATCTTACTAAGTCTAAATGTATTTGATGATATTATTGTGAATAAAGTAATTAATTTTAGTATTATAGGCATTAGTATTTACTTAGTATAGTTGGTTAAATTCATTTTTCTCAAAAAAATTATATTTTAAAATGCCATTGCGTGTATATAAAATATAACAATATATTCTAAAAGTTTCATATACCAACAAATAATATTTTTAAATTATATCAAAATAACTAAAATCATTATTCTTGGTTTAAATATGAAATTTTGTCTAAATTTGAAATTAAAATGTCTGTAAAAAATAAATGTGTTGATATATTTTTTAGATTTTTTGGTTACAGTATGATTTATTTATGAGAATTTTTGTTTTAAATTTTCAACACTTAGTTATAAAAACTGAACATTTTATAATTTTTTAATTACAAATGATTTATAATTTTCGAGATTTTGACAAATTTTGTCAAAATTCGAACTTTAAATGCTTATAAAAAAAAATCGTGCCTATGTATTTTTAAAATTTTTCAACTGATGTTGTAACAATATATAAGAAAGCTTGTATTAAATTTTCAGACTTTTTGGCCCACCAAATAAAATTTTATTGACAATTATAAAAAAAAAAACTAAAAAAATTGAAAACTAAAAATGTCTGTAAACAGCTCAAAACAAATCAAAATATTTTCAAAATTGAATGGTGTATAGAAAATGAGAATATAAACATTTAGTGAAATTTTCATGCATCTACAATTATTCGTTTTTGAATTACAACCAAATAAGAAAACGCTACATGAGAAATCGAGTGAATATCCTATGTTGTAAAATTCATGAACTTAAAACACCATAAAAAAACCAAAAAGATTGGAAATTTAAATGTCTGTAAACAGCTCAAAATAAGTCAAAATATTTTGAAAACGGTATGGTATATAGAAACCGCTTATATAAACATTCAGTAAAAATTTCATGTATTTACCGTCATTTTTTTTAGACTTACACCAAAAACCAAAATCGATTTTATCGAAAATCAATGTTGCGTAAAAATTCCCGTTTTTTCCTTAATTTTCCATTTGTTTTTCACGGTACTTTTGAAAACTACTGGAAAATGTTTACTTTTGACCCCCAAAGTACCAACTAGATTCACTTTCCTATCAGAAAAGGTACTATTGAAGAAAATCTAAGCACTTTTACTGTCCCAAAACGTGATGACAGACACAAAAATAAAAAATAAAAAATAAAACACACATCATTGTAAAACCAATACATTCATCGCTCCGCTCAGAATCTAAAATGTACCTATAAAATAAATTGCAAATTAATCAAATAATTTTCATCGGGTACTTATTATAGTACTATTATTATTATACTTGTACATCAACAACAAGTAAAGTTGCGATCCTAGCATAGACCATTGACCACGATTTCGATAAAATGTATTAATTAATGTGGTGGTTATAAATATAGTGATAATAATTGATATAACTAGAACCTATCTTTGGTAGGTATGTAGTATATACTAAAATATATATATTCTATCATTATTTGTGGGCGTGTTGAATGTTTTATAATATTATAAACTATTCCATTCAGTTGATATGTTGTTATAGTATTTACCTTGCTATAAGACATTTAATTTGCCATTTTTGTTAAAAATGTATAAAATGTTCAATTTTTATAGTTAAGGCTTGAAAACAATTTTAAGTAATACAAAGTACTTACCTCATAAGTACCTATAGTTTTTTTTGTAACCTAAAAATATTACAAATTTAATTAATATTGTATTTGAAAATTATCATTGGCTGTGACTTGAAATATTTGCGCGCCTATACCTATAATAATTTATAATTTATAAACTATACATTAAACTTAAGTACCTACCATTATATTAAAATATACTATTTAATATGTTAGTGGCAATCAATAACGATGTACCGATATATACAGTAGATACCTTTGTTAATTAATTGGAAAGTCAGTAGCTCTAAGTCGTAATATAATATGTATGAATGATATTCTACTTCAGTTTTTTTAATGTTATATGACTAATAGCTCCTTTTTACTATGGTTAAAATAAATGTCAAAAAAATTTCAAAATAAGGAAAACTACATTATATGTGTGCAATACATGCTTGGATGATCAGGGAAAAACAATTGGTATTTATGCGCTGATCTCTGTTTCGCAAGTTATCATTTGTAATTTATTATTTTTTTTTATTATCAAGGGTATGATTTATATTTGGTTTTTCTACGTTATTTTGATTATTTTTTGAATTTACAAGATTGTTTTATTGATATTTTATAAGTAGTTATCTATTTTATTTTAGAATTTTTTATTATTATTTTATTCAATTGAAGAGACAATTTTATTTCTAAAAATTTACATTTTTATGACTCGATACAAAAATAGTAAATTCATATTTTCTATTTTTTTTATTTAATTGATTTAGTATTTATTTACAGTGAAACCTCTAAATACGAGATACACTAGGTTGTTAATATTTTATTAGTTATTCGTAAGTGTCTGCTATATATTCAGTTTGTAAAAAATGTTTATTTTGTTACCGAAAAAAACGTCCGGTATTTAGAGATATCCATCAGAGGAGGTTTCGCTGTATTTGCTATAGTTAATATCACGATTTATGCAAACAATCTCGATGTCAACTATAGTTGACATCACTTGAAAAACTTCAAAAAAAAATTTCAAAATGCATAAATATGTACCATATTACCACGATGCATACTAAAAGTCATTTGGTAACTAAAAAATTTTTTTATGTTGTGGTTTTTTTAACCGACTTTTCAAATTATTCCGTGGCCATGAACGTGTTAAATGATATTTTTAAAAATTTGAAAATATCCGAATAGTCGAAATAATGCTTCGATAGTAACTTCAGTATCATTTCCGGTGGAAAAGTGAATCTAATGGTGCCCACATTCAAGAAGAAAAATTTCTATTAGTTTTCAAAAGTGCCAAAAAAAAAAAATAATTACAATACAGGAATTTTTACGCAAAATCCGTTTACGACCAAATCAATACTTAGGTTTTTGGTGTAAAATTTTTAAATTATTTTGAGTTACAAATTCATAAAAAATTTTTTTTATATCTAAGACTTGAAAATGTAATAAAAGATTTGTTTTTTTTAAAAAAATGACACTGGAAAGTAAAATTAAATTTTTATGAGCATTTGAAGTTCACTTTATACAAAAATTTTCGTTCCGTAAAAAAACTTTTGAAAACTTAATACTAGGTTCCACATAGATTGTCATTAGTGCAATAAAAAAAAGTTCAGAATAATTCCACAAATAAATATATGAATGTATGAAGTTTAAATGTTGATGGAATATGATATTATTCAGTCGTTAAATATAACGATTTTTCATTAAACAATTTTGTTATTTTTATGTAGATTAAGTCTTACCTTAAAAATAGATGATAGATGAATTTACACAATTTCGTATAACAATCTCTTAATAATGAAAATAATATAATATGTCTACGACTTGTATTCAACCCTTCAGTTTTGAAATATATAGGTATTAATTTTTCAAAATATTGTTTTAATTTTATTTTATTAACTAAATAAATGAAAATATTTAATTGCCAGAGAATATAAAAGCGCGTTCACATTCAAGAAAATGCATATAGTTTAATAATTAATAAAAATAAATAAAAACCTGAGAGCCAACTGATTGTATGCGTGGAAACTTGTACGCACAACGTAAAATTTTACTAGCGTGGACGCGGCGTTATGATGATTTTGATTTTCATCGTGTGAAGTATGTCTCTGCTTAACTTCAACATGATAAAATTATACTCTAACATAATGTATGCGATATGTGGTGGTTTTCCTGAGGAGGCAAGGGAGGCAGTGCCTCCCTTGAAAATAAGAAAAAATACATGGTTAATATTATTTAAATTATAAAATATTGCGTGTTTATATTTTCAAATATAGACACTAGTATAAAAGGGAAATAAATAAAATGTATAGTTAAATTATCTATTGAAGGGACTATGGAGTGTACCGTGCCCGGTCTCGATCTTTAAACAAGACCGTGGTATCCATAAGTAAGATACTGGCCAGTGCCCGTGCGCAACAGGCGAATATAATATTAAATATTATTAATTATTATTATACTGATATACTGTATTACTGCGTCATAGTACGGCTGCCCCTCCTTGCGTCCCGTGACGGCGGTGGCTACCCATTTTCGCTGGAGGCAACCGCCGCCGCCGTTATCCATACGTTACATATTATGTACACAAAATATATACACACACAGACGCACAGCAAATAGCGCATGC
>JANEHU010001032.1:0-69240 GCA_027563435.1 Nasonovia ribisnigri | reverse complement strand
TTTTAATATTGTTTAATCGCAATAAGTTCAATTATTATTATTATTATTATTATTATTATTTTATAAACTCTGGTGGCTTTTTTATACTTAAAATAAATTAAATTCTTCTCAATGCAGTCTGAGAGCGTGAAAATTAAATAAGCAATGCACAGTAACGAATGGTACATTTCGTTTTTATATTCAGACTAAATAAACGTCAATCCACAATCATATTATAACATACTTTAGGTGCCAATCTATAATATACCTATTATCCATTCATCAAAAAATATAAATTGTTGGCCAAGTCATTATATAAACATTATATATTATTATCTATGTCACTATAATTATTAATTTTCGATAAAAAAAATTTACATATATTTACGTCAAAATCAATGTATAAATGTATGATAATTGATGATTATTTTATAGGTACTCGTGATGACCACGCATGTTTCTAAGTGTCCATTATTACCTTTAAATATTTGAAAAAAACTTTTCTCTCCTGCAAATTGCCAGTGTCGTGTGTATTTCAAAGCCGATCCGTAATCGTAGGAAATAAGAAATTTTGGAAGGTTTGTTTCTTACTGATTCGCCCTCTACTTAAACACATAAATAGTAATAGACACATTTCAATGCTTCCCAATTATAACGGCAACGCTAGTTCTTTGCTGCCTACTATACAAAAACGAAAAACAATTCAATTTGTTTGTTCGTTTTATTCGAATATATTTATATAATATTTTGAATTGTTCTCCAGTATCCAGGCTTACTTTTACCTAACCCAATACCTTTTACCTATATAATAATATATATTATATACTTATATATGTATATTTAGTATAAAAATATAAATATATATCTACACCACACACATACACAAACACACACACGAAACGTGTATATAATATAATGATATAAATTAATTTATATAAATTATTATTTATAGTCTATTATATTATTTAGAGTAGTCTTTCAAAACATATACGAATATAAACCAAGTAAACACTCAGTATATTTTAAGTCATTATCATTACCCTGATATTTTAAGTATATTATACTTTTTGTAAGAGTGTTTTATTTGCCATCATTACAAAATATTATCTAATACCAATCTATATGTTTATGCAGGCTCATCACCGAAATTCATTAAAACCCTCCAATATCAAAATATAAAGATAGATACAAAACAACATATTTTCATTAGTACTACAACACTTGCGACAAATATAGGTACAAACTTAAAATCTGCGTTTGGATATAGGCGTGTGAGTTCGCTATAATTTACTCGATGTTATTATTGAAGGTTTTTATTGCGATCGTACAACATATTCAGACATTTCAACATTGACAACTTTTGATAGCAAAATCCTATACAGGATATTTTTATAAGATTTCTATAGTCTTAGAATTTTCAAACAGGCCAAGTTCATAATAAATAATATTGTCGTTCTATAATTCTCTATACACGTCATAATATATAGTACCTATATGTAAAAATAAAAATAAAAAAATTAGAAATTTCCCGGAAAATTATTTTATTTGAAAATGTGCGACTTTTTGGGCCATCCTGTATAAATTTAAATTTTAAACTATTAGCACTTAACTAAGTTGCATAAATACATTTTTACCAGAATGTCATTTTATAGTTACTTTTAATTAGTTAACCTTTTTAACATACATAATAGGATTTGTTTTATTTAAAATGTTTAAATAGTTTCTATTTTTGTTCCTCATTTTATTTATTTGTGTTTTTTTTTTTTTTTTGTTAATGTTTATTTTATTATTATTATTATTATTATTATCTAATATTATGAATGAAAGTCTATCATGAGTACGGTGAGACGTAATGTTTGTCCTCATTTGGATATAGTTAACAAAATGACAAGTTGTGCCAAAATAATTTTTTTTTCACTCATCCTTTTCAACGTAGAGTACTTAAAAACAGAACTTCATTAGTTGAAAAATCGACAAAAGCACACATAATTATTATTTATATTTTTAACTGAAGTCATTTTATTCACTTTTACAAATACCAAAATTTTTATGTTTTCGCTATAGCCACTATAATATTTTAGAACACACACTGTTTTTGTTACCTACCTCTAATGAAGGACAGACATTTCTATAAACCTCTTAATTTTTTTTTTATTATTATTATTATATAAACTCCCTGAATAATAATAATATTGTTATTTTTAACTACCAATATTTAACTTATAATTATTACAGTATATTTTTTGTAACATAACATAAAAATGTAAGAAAATATTGTATTAAGTTTTTACGTCAACTCTTTGGATATTATTATGGAATATATACCTACAATTATTTTTCATTTTAAACATATAAGCAACAACATAAAAACAGACAATCAGAATTATATTGACATTTTAATTTGATCTTGACTCACATAAAATGACGATTGTTTAATAATTCAAAACGGACTTAATAATTATTATTTCTTATTGTGTTTATTTGTTTGATTTGTTTTTTTTTTCATTTAGTTCATTATTTTATTATATTATTACATAGAGAACAATTAATTAATTCAATATAAAATATAAACTTAATATGATATATATAGTTTAACCTTTACCTTACTTAAAATTATTATAAAATTAAATATTTATCCGTAACATATTTGTAACATAATATGCACAACACTTCACACACACACACACACACACACACACATATTTATAATGTATGTATAATATAGGTACATACATTATGCATATGAATATAATAAACATATATATTTGTATATGTATAATATTGTAAGCTTATATTTATACGTATATTTTTTAAGAATAGTTTTTTTTTTTTAAACTTCATTATGATTTTCGTGATATTTTTTTACTATAGTTAGATAAGAAATGTTTGTTATTGATGTGCCTATTTATTTTTAGTGATTATTATTATATTATACATTTTTTTTTTTTTTTGATTTTCGAGAATTCTCAAATTCAATGACAATTTTTAAAAGATCATAACATTTATTATTGGTGTATATTTAAGACAAAATAAAAAAATATTTACATTCTAAAAAAAAATAAGATATAATTAGTATGGTTTTTCTTTTGATAAGTACCTACCTACTATTTGAACCTAAATACCTCTGTGCATAATTATTGAAGTCCTTTATATATTAATAAAGTTTAAAAACTAAAAACAAACGTTTCTGCCTTTAACGTCTGCAGCCAATAGACCATAGAAGGTACCTGCATGTTTGTTCGAATTGGTTTATTGGTGGGTAGGTGGGTGCGCAGTAAGTTAATCTGAGCATTGAGATTTGGGAATAATATAGACCATCAATTTCTCACAATGTCGAAAGAGATGAAAGTCAATAGAACACTATCCATGTGCAATACATGTATTTATGTATGTTTGGTGGCTCGGTGCTATACTGCAGCATGCCCTTAATCTAATTGATATTACAGTAGGTTGAATTAATTTTTTGACAGAGTGAAATTTTTTATTCAATATCATTTAAAAAATCAAAAATTTCCTATGTCTTATAGACAAAGATAATATATAAACGAACGCATTTTCCCGACACATTTAAAAATTACCGAAAATTTTCAATTTTGTCCCCCCGAATGAACCAACCAGATTCACATTCCCGCCAAAAAAGATATCGAAGCATTATTTCGTATATTTATCGTGTACACAGACACACAAAAAAAGCACAGTTTTATTAATTTGTAAAATAAATTGAGTATTTATGTTATATTCTTATATACATACCTATGGTTAACCTAACCATGCTCCACGGCTCTGTTTTAATTGCTTGTGTGAGTGGGTACTTATTGAATTTCAGTTCCCCTCAAATAAAATTTAGTTCGACGCAAGACGCAACTGAGTACCTGTTTAATATGTGATTACGTGTTCATAATAAATATTATGATTTGTGATAGTTACGTACGTAAAAATACAAAATATACAGCTACAATAATTGTAAAAAATTATTAGATTGTAATGATAAAATATAGGTATCTGGTATATACTAATCCCAATTTGGATTAAAAATACACTTTTTAAGTATTGCATTACCTACGTCCTACTTTATTAGAGGTATACTTTATTTTGATTTTGTATGTGAATAATGAATATAGTAATTGTTTGGATTTTTAAATTACCTACTACTACTTAGGGTACCGTTATTATTAGTTCCTTATTCATTAATAATCCAATCATGAATCAATATATATAAAAATACTAAATTTATCATCAGCAAAAGGTCATGTAAGTAAGTAAGTTTAGCGCCAAGCCATCAACTATCAACATTCAAAAAAATATGAACAGCATAAATGTATTATGTAATTTCTTGACTAGCATTTCGCCGAAACCTTGTGCCTCGATTGTTTGCTTTATCCGTAATTTATTGGTTCGTGTTGAATCAAACGTGAAAGTCCGAAACTCTGACGAACAATTTTGATAAATTTGAACTTTAAATGCTTATAAAAAAAACCAATCCAACGTATCTTTAATGTTTTTGAATTTTTATAACAACTTATGAGAAATATTGATTTAAAATTGTATAGCTATTTAGCCCACCAACATTTTTTTAGAAAAAAAAGAAATTGAAATGGGAAATTGAAAATTGAAAACGCTCATAAAAATGTTATTTAACTTCCCGGTGAACTTTTTTCTTTTGTTAAAAGTAGGAAATTTACTGGAGATCTTTTATTAAATCATGAAATCTTAGATATAAAAAATAATATTTGCGAATTTCTAGCTCAAAAAAGTTTGCAAATGATCGTGGTTTTGACATAAAAATTTCGTTTTATTTTTATTTGCTGTACTCAGAATCTAAAATAGTTACGTATTTACGTATTATAATAGTTAAGTATTATTTCTTTCACGAGTAGAATACAGAAAACACGTAGGCGTATCTCTTTTTTTTTTGCTTTACCTCTTATAGGCAACTGGGAAATTGAAAAATGTAATATCTTCAAATCATTAAGTACGCTAGAAAAATCAGAATACCTGGTTTTCCGACTATATTTTTTCTCAGATCAACTTAGTGCTAAATAAAGGCTTTGTGGTAATTAAGTTTAATTTTTAATTTGTGAATAAAGGAGTTATAGAAATGACTTCATCTTTATGTGTCCCTTTACATAATATATTGCAACAAACATATATGCATATAGTATATACATAAATAAACAAGAGCCTGTTGTGAGTGGTGGTTGGACACAGTCACTAATGAGCAACGTGTGCAGCCGTCAAGCATCGTCCGGCGTCGCTAGCTCCGGGATAGGTGATTTAAAGCAATTAAAATAAAAAAAATAGCTAATGAACATTTATTTTTTTACTCACGTTGTATAGTTAAATAAAAAATAATCTTTTTTCATAGTCAAGATATAAAGTGATCTATCACTATAAAGTGATCAATAGCCATTAGTTTTTATTTAATTTTACAACATAATAACAAATAATTATAACACAATAAAATAATGTATAGAGTATAGATGTACAAACCGTAATACGTGATGATATCGTATAGTTCAATAAATTAAGTACAATTTAATCTAAAAGAAATAATATCGACAGATGAAATAACACACTATTGTATAATATTATAAGAAATGTAGTGGATAAAGATGCATAAAACATAACAAGTATTTTTAAAAATTATTGATTTGAATTTTCATAAAATTTAGATGACCCAATTTTTTTTTCGGGGGCATTAATTAAAATGGGGGGGCTAAGCTCCTCCAAGCCCCCCTTAAATATACCTATGGTGCCGTCGTGCTGACTGTACCAGTTTCATTGTGTACGATCAAAGTTCTTTTTCTGCTTTTCGGCGTATAAAAACTTTTTTAGGTTGACACTCGACAATGATGCATATTGCATATACGTGGTATGTAAGAATGTACATATGCAAGTAGAATTGAACATCGATATAATGCTAATATCTAATATATATTGTAAGACTTTTCGTTTTAAAATATTTAATTCATTATTTTATATAAAAGATTATTGTTGCTAATTTGTATATAAGTGTTATAACTTTTTATCTTCCCTTATAAAAATGTACCAAAAAAGTCAATAAACGAATTTGGTGAATTTTTTTTTTTATTTTGCTAATAAAGTAAATAATTGGGTAGGTAACACATGAAAATTGGAAAACTCGGCTCCAATGGGTACAAGTAGTAATAATTCATCAAATATCCAACCAGTTTTTTTTTTAATAATTAATTTAATTAATTTTCTGATGTTTGGATTTTGTAAGTATATAATATTTTCTTATACGTAATTACATTTTGTTATACCGTTTAAGTCAAATGACTCGTAAATATATAAACTCTTTTTTTCAACTTAAAACCACTATTTGTATTTTCTTAGAACATATTGCTTTCAGAATATGATTTTTTTTAATATTTATGTGTATAGGTAAAATTATAAATGTAGATAGTATAGTTTATGAATTATTAAATCTTAAATACAATGGATATAAGTCCATGACCATACAATTTATTTGAAGGTATAGGGATTTGATGATTTATGCACATTTTTATTTTTAATTACCATTCCAATTTGTTTAAACCTATATACAAAATCACTGACGATTCGAAACAAACATTTTAAACACCCTTGAATCTTGATCAGTTCTTTACCAGTGAAGAAGATATCACGTATACAAATGGAATTCCACAAATCACAATACTAATTAGTATTATATGTCACTATTAATATTGTACCATATTTATCATAAGATTAACGATTAAATACACAGTCAATTTCAGCTCGTCACAACTCACAAGTTTTATAAAATTGTGCTCGTTCAAACGTTAAAATGTTCATTCAAGTTTTTATATTTTATATTAATAATTAGGTAATGGTAATTAAAGTGTACACCAACCGATTTGATTGCAGTAAAACTATAAATATCAAAGCTACTTAAGTATTTGTGATTTATTATTAGCTATCTAATGTCCTTACCTATAATGTGAAAATAAGACGTGAAGGTACAATAAATCATCATAATGTTTTAAAATTAAATAACGTGTCTATTGTGTAAATTTGCGTTCCTCAATTTCACATTGACTTCAAAACGAACCAATTCACAAAGAAGACAATCTAGGCACAAATATTCAACGAAATGCTAATAAAGAAATTTCATATTTAGGAGACTGTTGATTTTAAACTTGTATAAAAGTACAGTGGCCGCAGTGGCGATAGCGGTTACGGCAAAATGGTCACAATTTTACCGCCACCCAGGCACGGCTAAGACAAATGAATTTTACCGCAACCGCTGCAGTGTGTGGAGACCTTAATGTTACTGATTGTAAACGTAAAATCCTGAAGTTCTTGGAACCATAAGAAGTCATTTGTAGGCCTTGCAAATGTCATTGACATATTAATTCCTAGACTTGAACGTGGAACAGTATGACTGGGTTCGCAAACCATTTACTTGCTTGGTGCAAACAGATGACTGTGAATTACAACAGGAAGCTGAGGAACTAAAGAACGACGTACGTTCCAACTAAAATTTAAAGAATTCTCACTCAACAATCAACAGCTGGATTACGAAGCAAATTGTCCAAACATTCGCTATTCATGCGAAAGGTTATGTTAGGTAACAAATAGAAACGTTTATTGTCTTTCCTGAGTTGGGACATCAGTGTGTGATATTCACCGTTCGCTCTACATTTATTTGATGGACCCATAATCTTTTATCACCTATATAGAACTGCATTATATTAAATTAATATAGTTAGGTAACATAATTATACGAAATGTCTTATTAAAATGACTTATGAAGTATTACAATTCTCCAATAAAGCTGTTTAAACTGGAGTCTGAATACATCATAAATGTATATTCTATATGTTTTAATAATAAAATATAACTTTGACACAAGTATAATATAGGTAATTAAAATGTGTGTTTAAGTTGTATCATATAAGAAGCCCAAAAAACCACTGTTGTAACTTCTAGTACGGTAGGTACTACAGTCTACAACAGTGTATCATTATAATATTGCTAAGAACCGAGTCAAAGATAAAGATAGTAATATTATATCGCCGTACCGATGTATATTTTTGTAACCTTAAACGACCTTAATAGACAATCAGCTAATATAAGTGATAAGAATTAATAATTGATAAATGGTTATTTAACTAATATTTTACTAACCGATTAAGTATGTATTTTGATATTTTTAAAACGTTCAGTCTGTTACATTAAAAAGAGCACCTTGTCAAAATTGTAAGACAACCTAAAAATATTGACAGCAAAAATACAATTATTTTCAAGGATTCTTACACTGATATCTAATATTATTAATTTATTATAATATTTTGATATAGAGTTTCTTTACAATTAATAACAAGACAATTAGGACATTAGGTATACAAATATTAAAACTTTACATATACCCATATCTCACTTAAAAATTGAAATATTGTAAAAGACCAACGAGAAAACACAAATAATGTTATAACTTCAAAGTTTGATAATATGTCAATACTCAATTCACTCTAATATCAAAACTGACAGCACCCTATTGAAACTAGCGAACAGAAATTCAGTATGTCGTACGTGTGTAAGACGGAGACAACACATGTGGGTGCGACGTCCTCTTAAGACTTGTATTGTGTATCGTACGCACATTTACAGAAAATGTATCGCCTGGTGGGAGGGGAATGGTATACAACATATAAATTTTCCATAACTGTCGAAAAAAAAAATTTTTAGAAAATAAATCTAGAGGGTAACCACACAATTCCTGTATGTGTGTCTGATATAGGTAAAAATTACCACACAAATAAAATATTGTATACCGTATCGTTACCGTCTACCGCAGCAGTGTGCGCGGACCTTAAGAATTCCATTCTATCGTCAAATAGTTAATACTCAATAACTATACCTAACAAAAATATCACAGTTCAGAAAATTATACTTATAATATTTATAATACTTAAATTATGATATATTTAAGTATATAGGTACACACATTATCAATAAATTCTAAATATGTATTAAACCAAAAAAAAAAATAACGAGTTATTTAGTAATAAATACTTCAAAAAAGTAGGTAACTTAAATTACATATAAATTACTTTCAATAAAATGTAATTAAATTACCATCAAATAACTTAAAAGGTAATTTTGTTACTTGTAACTTAAAAGGTAATTTCGTTACTTGTAACTTAGGTTAAGTTACTCCCCAAAACTGCTGAAATGAGTTAGTTGGTTGTTCTATTGTAACTATTTACCTCATCTGGATCCGGATCAGAAATATTAAGTTCACTGAAGCTACCAGAAGTAACTAAATTATACTTCATTGTTATCAACTGGAGAATTTACTTGAAATACAAAATTCATTATTCAAATTTCAAGTTGTAGGTAAGCTTAACAGATTTGATAACTTATATAGCATATCTTCTAAGTTAATTCCTTCTTTGTCTTTATATACCTACCTCGACAACATTAACGTTAAATAAGACTTTACATTAGTGATGGCCGATGTACACTATCGAATACTATTCGAATGTTTTTAAGTAGGTACAACCGGTTAGTAGTTTTTCAATAAAAACTATCGAATAGTCCAATAAGCTATCGAATAGTTCGATGAACTATTCGGATATTTAAAATTTCAATTCATAAGTTATTACTTGAGTAGGTACTTGAACACCTGTGGTTTTACTTTTTAGCGATGAATCCTTATCCCCACTTAAACACGTATATTCCAAAGCTTAAGAGTCTTAAGAGTTAAGAGTTTAAGAATTAAGAGCAATAAAAAAAAAAAAATTTAAATAATGAATAAGATAGGTAACCAAGGTTTAAATAGTAAATACTAATTAAGTGACCATGACGTGATCTTTATAGTATACTTTACAATTTATCTTTATCGGCCAACGGGTCGCCGCCCTATTCTTGGTATAGTAGCCGGCCCACTGGTCTATTGTATTTTTTAGAATTTGGACTGTTGGCGGGATCACATTCTTATTTTTTAAGATTAAAAAGATAATATATTATTATTTATTATCATAGTACTGTTATTATTTGTTTTCCTATACAAAAATAAAGCGTTTAACGAAAGCCAAAAATGGTAAATAGTAAATACGTAAAAACTATGGTCCTCCTTCCTATGAAGCCACATATAATATATTATCCACAATCCACATTAGACTATCAAAATTTGTTAATGAAAAATGACAATATAGCTGTTGAAATCCATAGCTTTGCTTTTACAAGAATGAATTATGCATTGAATAACCATGTATTCAATTTTAAAAATACAACAGTAAGAATCAATATGTCGCGAATGTACCTAGGATACAATTATTTTATAAATACAAAAAATAATTAACAGAAAAAACTATAGACACTTTAAACAATTTTGATCACTTTGACTGCTTTCAAACTATTAAAACAAGTTTAATTTTTTTATATATATTTTTTAATTCAAGATTTCGGTAGGCACACTGGGCAGGGAAATACTTTATAATGAGATTATATACATTGATAATTGATATAGTTAAATCGTATATAATATAATATCAGTAGCTAGTACGTATAATAACTATAAAATATAAATAATATTTATGTTTTGTATTTTCCGACCTACCTACAGTGAATTCAGGGTCGTAGCTTGAATAAAGTCATAATGTAAAAATCTCTAGTATATTCTAAAATTAAAAATGTTCATTTTTCAAACCATTTTTCTTTTAACCGAATAAATACTTTATATTATATAGTAAATTTATAGTATAGTGTCCATAGATCTATAAACTAATGGACAGCTCTTAGAGAGAGAGATCAGGGGTACGATATAGAGTGAGCGAGAAAAGAAACAAAGTATTTTACAATGTTTTATTCTACTGCCAAATAAAAAACTGTGTTACAATAAAATCTGCCAATTATTGTATTTTATAATTTCTGATTTTTGGTTTTACAGTTAATATACTTACGGATGATAAAGAAAATGGAAAAAAAAGTGAAGATATTTCCTCCATGATTACTACTTCATGTTTTTTCTCCTTTTTTTCTTCTTTCTTTCTCTTATATGATTATGAACCTGACCAAACCTAACCTGCTAATATTGACGGCAGTGCGGAGTAGAATGGTCTATCAGTTTATAGTTCTACGATAGTGTCCACGGTGTATTGGTAGTGCCTGTAGTGTATTGTGATAGTTTATAAGAGTTTTGCCGGTCAAACTGATGTCAGTCACAATTTAGTATCGACAGATCCACGAACTGCGAAGATTCGAAATCGTAAAATCTATAATTTATAGATATCAGGGAATAAAATATTTTCGAAACGAACAGATTCGCGTATCACGATGTTGGAACCTAATGATTTTGACCAAAATGAAGTAAGTATTTTTTTTATAAATCGGTTAAAAATATAATTTACTATTTTACATTTATACAGTATTTATTTAGTACAGTAGTTATTAGTCATTATTCATTTAGTAGTATTTTTAAATGATAAGTTGATAAGTGTTTGCTAATAAATCAGTGACAATTCAAAATTTAAGTGGAAAAAACCTCTATTTTATTTTTGAATTGTTTTTGGGCATACAGTATACAGTATTATTGCATATTCATGTCTAGTGACTATTCAGCTTAATATATAGGTATAGGTACCTCAAACAAGTGTCAGCGCGAAGGAAGTTTTTTAGTCCCGATACTCAACTACTGACAGTGGGCGGGTGAGCCGTGGGTAACAGCTGGAAATGTAGGGAATAGGGACGTAATAGACAATAGTGTAGCCGAGTAAGTAGGTTTTCAAACTTGGACGTTAAAATTTGTTGGGTAGATGGGTGTCACGAGTCATAAAGTAAAATATCGTCACAGACGTCCAATTGGCAATTATATTTTCGTCTTCGCGTAAGCCAGAACTCGCTGCAGCAGCCGGTGCGCAACGTTGCGTCGCCTCGTCTCGCGGACCGTCTGATAGCAGCTGATAACGCGCACACAAACGAGAAATTCCGAGCAGAGCGCAAGAGCGGCAGCTGCTGTGACAACTGACAAGTAAATACGCGCACAGCGTACCGCCAACAAACTAACTAAGTGCAACGCACAGACGCACAGTAGCGGTTCGTCGTCGACCGTCGTAGTCGGCGCGTAGATAATAATAATAATAATAATAATAATAATAATAATAATAATAATATTAATATTATACAACAAATACATTATTGGAACGGGGTTGCCGCCGCCGCCGCCATCGACGGTAGTGAAAAGAACTACTGAGAAACTTATATTATTATCGTTATCAAGAATAATTGTGTGGCTGGGTTCTCCTGTACTCGTTAATCGAGCCGCGCCGACTATATTATACTCGACTCGGATTTTCGTTTTTCGTTTTTTTTTTTTTACCAGACATATTTTCTAATACTGATAAGCTACTCGACTGTTACCCACTATCAACATTCTATACCGTTACCGTCATCGTCGTTTATACTCGAAATTAAAAATAATAGTAATAATAATAATCATTATTCCGCGGACTTCAGTTCTTCACTCTTCAGCCTTCACTCGCCGCCGCCGAAATCGCACAAGCACCGACGATTAGCGTTTTTCACCGGACTGGACGAACCGTGCAGAACTCGACCACCGCCACTGCGAGACGGACAGACGGCTAGTAAATTATGATTACCTCTACTCGCTGATCATCCCGATTCACGGCAATATTACAATAATAGTTAACTATATTAGGTAATAATAAATATTTACACTGCACTCGTAGTACGTATCCGCCAGTGTTAGTTTTCCACCTCCATTTACACGATCACAGGTGTGTGTGTGTGTGTGTGTGTGTGTGTGTGCGCGCGCTCGCCCGCGCGTGTGTGTGTGTGTATGTGCGTGTGTGTGATTGCGATTTGTGAGAAACACTAGAAACAGTGTTTGTGTGCGTGAGTGCGCTTTACCGATATCGTTTGATTTTATTTTCCGTGTGTTTTTTTCGTCTGCGCGAGACCAGTCACGAGACTGCCGCCTTCTCACTGCCGCCGTTGAAGTGCGTCGTCGAGCATCACCAACTGCGAGTCCAGTGCGAGGTGCGAACGGAGTCTGTTATTTCGCTTTTGCGCGGCCCCTTTTCCCTATCGTGCATATGTCGATCTTAGGATTTATTATCTATCCGTCCGTTGACGTCATGGTCACTGCTGCAGTCGCTAGGGAATGAGTGTGAGCTCGATCAGAACTACAGCAGCCGCCTGACAAACCGCGTCAACAGTCTTATTGTAGACTCTCGCTGCTCCACTTCAATGCCCACCACATCAAACGCAGAATGATGAACGGCGTACCAAAGAAACGCACTAACTTGCGCATTAAAGCTTTTCCGGTGAGTCCATCAAAATTATCGTCAAGTTTTCTCTGTTACTCGGATAGTATTGTCGTCATACCACACATAGCTATGTCGCTTATCCCATATTTAATCTTTTTAGTATCTACCCATCTACCTGATACCTATATCCTCGCAACTACATTTATTTTGATCACAATTCATTTTTATTTAGATAGATACCTATTTTTACATGAAGTAGTTACTTACGTATTCATATAGCTGTCCAGACTTTCCTTACTGACTCAATAAAATACCTATAGTTGTTATCAGTAGTTTTGTATTTCATGATTGAAAAACCAAATTTTGTGTTTAATGTTGTTAATGCATTGTCATAATTACAGTTCTGACTAGATTAGATCGATTTTAATAAAAATAATAGTGCTCTATCTTTTTATTTATAATTAGAAAGACTTTCTATGTTAGCATTATTAAATCAACAAAAAATTGCCAACTAATTTAAAAAAATAACCACATTCCTAGGTAGGTAGGTATTTATAGTAAAATAATTAGTCTTAGGTATCTACATAGCCTGATAGGTTTTACAAGTGATGATTTTGTAAACATATAAGATTGGCCTACTCAAATTATCTACACCTTTTTTTAATTACAAGAAAATAAAATAAAAATATCATTAAATGATATCTTTACACATAGGGATGAACATACTTAACTAATAAGTAATTAATAGAATACCTATTTATTGTATTGTAGTAACTTTGATACATATAACTAAAAAAAAAAAAACTGTTATATGAGTACACGAGTTTTGATCGTCACCCAGAGTATAGTAACAGATATTCAAGCAAATATTAAACAAAAACTTAGCGATTTGAAATATGATATAGATCAGGGGTCACCAATTACTATTTTTGGAGGGCCACATTAGGAATCTGAAAATTGTTTGCAGGCCATTAAAATTCTAAGTACATATTTTCAACATATAATAGGACAGTAGGTATTATTTGAAAATTGGATGTACCTAATGAGAACATTATTTTTTCATTTATTATTTGCTATTGTTTTTAAACACTAAGAACATAATTATTATTTCAAACATTTGAAAAATTTAAAATAAAAATTAATTATAAATACAATAAAATAGAAATTTGTTTAGTGAGAAAAATTACAAATCTCGCTCTTGACTAACTGTTTAAAATTGGGGGTCTGGTTAGTGCATCCTATCTTCATAATCATTTCAAGATGTTTGTTGGTTAGCCGGGATCTGAACTTGTTTTTAATAAAATTCATTTTTGAAAAAGATGGTTCAACAATAATAATTTACAACAATAACTCATAGAATATAGATTATAGATTCTATAATATAGAATGTTATCGTAATATGTGTTTTTATTTTTTGTCTGCGGGCCAGATAAAATTTGTTCACGGGCCGCCATTTGGTGACCCATGATATAGATTATGATAGGTACCTATCATCACCATATGTAAATGTATTATAGTGGTGACATAACAAGCAAAACGTGTGTTCATATTTTTAAAAATATTCTCATCGTAACTTATACTCAATGGATTTGTTTAAAAATTGTGCTATAGATATTAGTAAGTTGTTATTAAATCATGAGTGATTCAAATTACAAATGTATATTATTATCTCGATTATTACCTTGAAAGCTGCATCCATGTAAACAGTATTTTTTGTTTATATTAGAAATATACTAATTACTAATTAGTAATGACTTTATAGTCATGTACACATTAGTCTTATGTACACAAATAAAAACCATACAAACTTCATTTTTTTATTATTATTAACCTGCCTATAGTTTTTATTTTATGTTTCAACTTTTGAAAATAAGTAGGTACTATTGCATTTTAATTGCAGGTACAATAGAGGGTATAATTTAGTGTCAATATACACAATATATAGGTAGGTAGGTTACCTTGTTTGTTACTAAGTATCTTAGAAGATTTCAAACAGTTTTAACACCATCGTATACCTATATATATTATTAAAAAATATCCTATTTACAAAAATATTACCATATTTTCAGTTTGATACATCCTAAATATTTATATCATATCCGATTAATTGTGTATGTAGCTAGGTACCAACTTTTAATAAATTTACACTTTTTGACATTTATTTTTTAAAACTATACACTCATATATTACCTATGTAGTGAATATAATAGAAAAAATATGAAAATATGTATATATTATGTAATATAGAAATATAATTTATATGACTAGATTTAGGTATCAAAATAATTAATAATAGATTTCTGTAGAATTGTATTTAAACCACAGATATATCTAATTCCTAATTGCCTACTACAATATTTTATTATTTAATACCTACCTATCTATTTTTGTTTTTGACTGTTTGGTAGTAAATAATGCATTTAAAATATAAAAATAGTAAGCATTATTATGTACCTACAATTCAATAATATCAAACATGAAATACCTACTGTATTATTTAAATTAATCAGTGTCTGGTAATTTTTACAACTGTTCTTTTATTTGTATTATTTTTTTTAATTTATCATAAGCAAGATCATGTTTATGAGTGTTTTTTTTTCTTTATTAAAATCCATATCAACTTAAATTTTAATGATTACTGCACTATAGAAATAATTCATAGAATAACATATTATTATATGAACATTTTTTTTTTATTACTGATAGGTACCTATAACTATTAATTTTGAATTTTTTCATTTATTTAGTTTGGGACATAATAATATTTAATATTAATATTATTTCAGATGTCAATGGATGATCAATTAATTGATAATATTTGGGTGTTGTTGAAGAATGCTATTCAAGAAATTCAAAAGAAAAACAATTCTGGTCTAAGTTTTGAAGAACTGTACCGAAATGCTTATACTATGGTTTTGTTGAAACATGGTGAGAGATTGTATACTGGCATGAAGGAAGCTGTAATATACCATTTAGAAAATAAGGTACAATTATTTGAAAAGAACATATCACATATAAAAAGGTATTATAATCAAATTTATAATACAATTATTATTTTTAGGTCAGAGAAGATGTTCTAAAGGCATTAAATAACAATTTTTTACAAGTTTTAAATGTTGCTTGGAATGACCATCAAACTTCTATGGTGATGATACGTGACATATTGATGTACATGGACCGAGTTTATGTTAAGCATAATGAAGTTGACAATGTTTATAATTTGGGTCTCGTTTTGTTTCGTGATCTAGTAAGTTGTACAAATTTAAATTAATATTAATATTAACTAACTAATAATAATAAAAAAAATTCTTAACATTATTATAATTTGAATAGTTTACTACATTACATTTACGTTAAGAAAGTACCTAAGTAGTGACCAATTTTAATCTGATCATGAACATTGTGACCTGGCTACCTTCCTTTTGTCTTCCCTATTGCATCAACTATCATTGCTACTGCAGGCTGTGTACAACAAGTTACTAGTCAAGGTTCCTTCTTAACATGAATAGAGCTTACTACCTAAATGTTTTTATTTTTCTTTCTATAATACATTAAATAGGTATTAACACATATGTTTAATGATTTATAAACATAATTTTAAATTCTAAATATATATTTTTATATATTTAACTATATTATTTGTCCTAAAAGATTGTTCGATATGGGTATATCCGTGATCATCTTCGGATGACTCTGTTGAATTTGATAAAACTTGAAAGAAAAGGTGAAGTAGTTGATCGAATAGCCATTAAAAATGCATGTCAAATGTTGATGATTCTTGGAATTACTGGACGCATTGTTTATGAAGAAGATTTTGAAAAACCATTTTTGGAACAATCTGCTGATTTTTATAAAGTATCTATGCACTTAAATGTTTATAGATTTATATTAACACTGACACCTTAATATTGTATATTTACAGATGGAAAGTCAAAAATTTTTAGATGAAAACAGTGCATGTATTTATATAAGAAAAGTTGAATCTAGAATTATAGAAGAATCAGATCGAGCAAAACATTACCTAGATGATTCAACCGAAAGTCGAATTGTTGAGGTTATTGAAGTAGAACTAATTAAAAGAAATATGAAAATCATTGTTGAGGTAAATATACCAGTAAATATTCAATTATTTTAAACTGAAATTTAATTAATTTATCTCTTTATCTTTTAAATTATTTTAATAATTGTATTTTTTTCTTTAAGATGGAAAATTCTGGTGTTGTATACATGTTGAAGAACAACAAAATTGATGACTTAGCATGCATGTACAAGTTATTGTCTCGCGTTTCTGAAGGTTTAAAAACCATGTCTGATAGTGTTAGTCAGTATTTGCGGGAATTAGGAAAATCACTTGTACAAGGAGCAGATATTAATACTAATGCAGTTAACTATATTCAGGTTATTAAAAATTTTAATGCATTAATATATCTCAAATTATAATAATAAAAATAAGTCTTAACTTTTATAATATGAAGTTTAGTGGAAATCGATTTTAATGAATTTCTATGTATCAGGAAAATTTGTCATAATAAAAAAAAGTTATAGATGCTATACGTAAAAACAAAACAATAAGAATTCTATTATTGTGCCATGATACTATAGTAGTATAGTCATCATAGCGTAATTCTTATAACTATAACTTTAACATTAAAATAGTCGCTTTATCAGTGCTGGCATAATACTATAATAGTCAATATTGTTATATTCGATTTCCACACTATATAATTGTTTTTATTAATATTTCTGCAAATATTTTTTTTTCAGAGTTTGCTGGATCTGAAAGATAGATTTAATTTTTTTTTGGTTCATTCTTTTAACAATGATAAGATGTTTAAACAAATGATTGCTGCTGATTTTGAATACTTTTTCAACATCAATTCCAAGTCACCAGAATATCTATCTTTATTTGTTGATGAGAAATTGAAAAAGGGTGCTCGTGGGGTATTAATATTATTTAAATCTATTCGTTTGATAATTAATAGTTATTTGTTTTTTTAGAAATAAATGTATAAGTGTATTACAATTCTTATCAGCTTACAATACTTTTTAAAGAAACCAAAAAGTTTTGATTTGGGCTAGTTCTTGTGATTTTTTTATCAAATAACACATTATTTCATAACCTATAATTATTTTTGAAAATATTATTTTTACATAATTTTAAGTTGTAACAACAAATATTTTATTTTTATTACAATTAATATTTCTTCTATTGTTCTAACATTTTAATTCTTAGATGTTTTTACATTTCATAATGACAATATACATTTTTAATATCTTAATATAAAACAGAATATATTTTGGAATATGAAATTGAAAAGTATGTTGTCATTCGTAAAACTAAAATACCTACAAAATAATAATGTTAAAAAATAGTAAAAATAAATTATTTTTTCAAAAAAGTTTTCACAGCCGAAAACAGTAAATATTTTCAAAAACAATATTAATAGTTTAATTTTTAAATTTTTTACATTAAAACAAGATTTCTTAAAGAATAATACCTTATATTTTTGTTTTTTAAAATAGGGAAAAATCACAATTTATTGTTCCAATAGACAAATTGTTTGTTTTGTATTAACAATGTGTATGACCAATATGTATTAATGTATTAATATTAGTTTATCATATTTCATAATAATTAATCCATTTATTTTATCATTCAAATTAAATTAAAACTCAACTAAGAATTTTTAATTAAAAATAACTGAATAATATTTTTGGATTTAATAAAATGTAGTCTGAGGATCTTGAAAGTCATTTGCACATTTTATGAATTGATATATTTTATATATAAAGTTGTCTATATTTTATGATACCTATTTTATGTTTCTTATAAATGGGATTATCATACATTGATGAGAATGACAAACAATTCTTCAGAAATTATATTAACATTTAATTTTTAATTTTTAAATTAAAAAGTGCTAATATATTTATTACAGTTAACTGAAAATGATGTAGAGATGGTCTTGGACAAAGCTATGGTTATTTTCCGCTTTCTTCAAGAAAAAGATGTATTTGAAAGGTATTATAAACAGCATTTAGCCAAGAGATTACTTTTAAATAAGTCGGTCAGCAATGACAATGAAAAAAATATGATCTCCAAACTCAAGGTAATATTTTTTATTTAGTGAAAACTTATTAAAATAATAATAATCAAATAATTATAAAATGTCTATGTAGACTGAGTGTGGCTGTCAATTCACTTCAAAACTGGAAGGTATGTTTAAAGATATGTCCATATCTAACACTATCATGGAAGAATTCAAAGAATACGCTGCTAAGTCTAATAATGTAAGTAATAATATAGTATAATAAGTAATATCATATGTTGCACAAGTTAAAAGACATATTTTAAATAATCCCTATTTATCCCTATACAATTTTCAACTTTTTTATTCAAATTATTTATTTTTTCCTGTCAAAATGCAAACTTGCTAAATCGAAGACCTCCATAAATTAAATCTTTAATTTCAGTTTCCTGTAATTTATTGAATTTCTGCTGTATAATATTTAGATAATAGATATTTATCCCCATTTTTCAATTTATCTATATTATTTATATAATAACCTAATATAAGATTCATAATTATTGATATTTAATTGAATGTCAACATTTATCAATAAATATTATTTATTAAATTAGATGTATAATTACTTAAAAAAGTCAACAAATTTGTAATTTTTATGCTTTACTACTTACTATCCTTATTTATCCCATTAATTTTTTGTATACAACTAGCTAACTTTTTCTTAAAAAACTTATTTTAGCGGTTTTTACATGCTGTGGATCTTACTGTGAGAGTATTAACAACGGGATTCTGGCCTACTCATGCATTATCCAAATGCAATGTGCCGTTAGTTCCTAGGAGTGCTTTTGCAGAATACAGAATGTGAGTGTACTATATGAATGACAATATTTAATATATGAATACCTATACTCTGGCCGACAAGAGAACTACTCCTTCGCACGTCTAAGTAACATGAATGTCGAGAATTATTTTATAAACTTAATCATAAATGTATATAATTTATATCTCAATGTAAGTTTTATATCATGGTTTAGCCTTCATTTAATGAAAATTAACTGTTACTATTGTATAAATATTTTATACCAGGTACACATTATATTATAGTATGGGGATTGTCATATTTATAATTTTTTAATGATAAACTGTAAAATTGTAAATATTTATGGCATAGTATAACTACTTTAATATTTCTAAATTACAATATATCCTTATTTAGTGATTGACCAACTATTTTTACACATAATGCCCACAATTGAATTTAGATTTTTAAATATTAATTTATTATTATTTTCTTCTAATATAAATATATTTTCTAAACTTAAATTATTCTAGTGTTAAATAGATAAAACAATTTAATTTCTATGTCTTTTCTAATATACATTGAATTAATTTGATTGGATTTATTTATTTATCAACTTGAACAATTTTTTAATATATAATAATTAATATTCATTATTTAATTAATCATTTAAAAAGTTAACTTATCAAGACTCATTTGTTGACTGGATAAAAGTCTTTATATAGTATACATTAGAAAGCTTAGGATATAAATATTATCAAACTTAATAAAAATGTATATTATACTAAATAGGTTATCAGTTCTATATTTCTATGCTATTAGGGATTGTCTAATAGATAATATTATATTATCACAGTTAAAAAAGTTTGATAAAAAAAATTTAAATATGAATGAATAAATACTACCTTAATTTTTTTTTTTTTATTTAAAAATATATACAAGTGAGTACAATAAGTGAATGAGTGGAATAGGCAGTGAAAATAGAAAAACATTAAATAGGATTTTCACGTTAGAAATTCCTTAACATGAATGGAACCTTAAATATTAAAAGCTTATAATTTAATAACTTATTTACTTTTAGTAGTTTAAAATAATTATTTCACAACAGATTTTATCTGGGGAAACATAACGGACGACAACTAACATTGCAACCGCAACTTGGGTCAGCTGATATGAATGCTGTATTCTACGGTTCAAGACGACCAGACAATGAATTATCGCCCAGTGTATCTACTTCAGCTAATTCCTTCAACTCATCTACCGTGCGAAAACACATAATTCAAGTGTCGACTTATCAGATGTGTATTCTTTTAATGTTCAATACCCACGAAAAATTAACATTTGAAGTAAACTATTTAACATCATGTTCATTCAAAATTTTATTTATATACAATTATTTTATATTTTAACATTTAAAAATAAAATTTTAGGACATACAAAGTGAAACTGATATTCCTGACAAAGATTTGATTAGAGCATTACAATCTTTAGCATTAGGAAAACCCTCACAGCGTATACTTTTGAAGGCTCCTAAATGTAAAGAAATAGAATTAACTCATGAATTCTGTGTTAATGAGTCATTTACATCGAAATTGCATAGGTAATTATAACAATATATTTTTATTTGAATTCGTGTTACTAAATATCTGTTCATTTTAGAGTGAAAATCCAAACAGTTGCAGCTAAAGGTGAAACTGAACCAGAAAGAAAAGAAACTAGAAGCAAGGTAGATGAGGACCGTAAGCATGAAATTGAAGCTGCAATTGTACGCGTTATGAAGTCTCGGAAAAAAATGATTGTAATTTTGGAATACAAATTTTATCATTGTATGACATAAAATATTTACTTAAACAATTTTGTCCATTTTTTTTTTTAGCATAACACCCTTGTGCTGGAAGTTGTAGAACAACTCAGAGTCAGATTCTTACCTTCTCCGGTTGTTATCAAAAAAAGAATTGAAGGACTGATTGAAAGAGAATACCTTGCAAGATCCGCAGAAGATAGGCGAACTTATCTTTACGTAGCATAAAATGTGTATTTATAATTGTATATTAAGTCTTCCTATGTAAAAAATGACAACTAAATATTATACAGGTGTTCACATTAAGATATACCACTAATTATTTCAGCTGGAAGACCCTTTAATTGAAATGCGATTTTAGTAGGTGAAATAATGTATCTAAAATGTACATTTTGAGAAAATTTCATATGCTTCATACAGTTTTGGATTAACAATTTTTGTATTAAGTTTTTTCATATTAAAAAATTGACTAATTAAAAATAAATTGAATAATTTAATATGTTGTTAACACATCTTTATTTTGCTTTCTAATTTGCTCCAATTTTATTTTACTCATTCATTTAAACAATAATAAAAAGAATAATTTATAACAAAATATACCTACAAATTTTTAATTTAAGATTTAACAATAGTAATTAACTTACTCATTTTTTGTGTACAAATAGTAATATTTAACCCCATCATTTTATAAAAAAAAGCGGGAATTATTCATTAAGTTCAACTCTAATATTGTCAATTTGGTAATTTATAATAACATTTTGTATACAAAAAAATTTTTAATGAAAAAAAATTAGTCTCCCCGAATCTGTAGAAATAAATTGGTGTTACTAACAAAATATGTTAGGTTAGTAGGAAGTTTTCTCAAAATGGATATTTAATGCTTCCAAAATCTCCGCTTCAATCTAATATTAGCCATCTGAAATAGTGGTATTGCTTACCATGTAACACATGTACATATTAAATTAGGGACCCATTGTTCCTATAAAAAAAAACAAAAATCATAGGAGTAAATAAACTAACACTTAATAGATTCCTTAATGTTTTTCATACAAATGGAATGTATATCGAGCAATCTTATAATTGTGTAACAAATTTACAGGTGCTACACGGTATCTTAACTTGATCCAGTGATAATTTCCTGTCACTATTTACAAAAACCAAAAAAAAATATTAATCATAAGTTTAATGTGATAATGATCGTTTTCATCTATGGTCTTCTTGTATTTTAAGCATAAAATGTGTTTATTCCATTTTAAATATATGTATTATCAAATGAACTCGAATTGTTGTTTATTTCAGGACAATCTTTATTGCACATAAATTATAAAATTATAAAAATTTTGTTTTTTCATACTGAAATATAATCAATAATACTATACTAGGTAATGATTATTATTATCACAAATAAAATTTATATAATACAGTAGAAATTGGTTATAGTGAGTTTCAAAAGTTTCTCTTTTTAACTGGTAGCTTGATCATTATGACCAGTCATCACAGTAACTTGCTCGGAGGGATAGCCAAACGTTAGTGAGCCAATCAGAAACAATTCAGTATTAACTGCTGATGGCTCACCTGAGATTTTGACAATACCTAAGTTGTGCTTCAAAATTAAAGATAAAATGTATCAACAAATAAATAAATGAAATATATCTAGCAGGTTGATCTAAATATGATAATAATAGAAAAAAGATAACGACTGGCTCGTAATAACAACATTTATTTTATAACTTAATGTATTTTACTCATTATAGCCAATAACTCGTAATAACCATACTCATTGTAAATGTATATTTTAACATACATCATATGGGCTCGTGCCGGGATGTAACATTTACTTGTAAGCAGTATCTCGTTCTAAGCGATGCTCGATTTAAGGATTTCTACTGTATAAATAAAATAATTAATTCATACAATTTTGTTTTTATTACATCTAAATGAATAATTGTATGAAAAATTAACTTTTAAGTTAACATGTATCTAATGAGCCATTTTGGTATTTATATGCAAATAATTTTATACATTCCATTTTTGGAGTATTTTAGTATAGTGAAACATACACTTTATGCGTCTTACTTAACCATGAAATTTTTGTTTCCACGAATAGTAATTTTATGCTTTAATTGAATTAATATATAATGTCTTAGAAAATGTTTTTTTTTTTTTTTTTTTTTTTACTATTAACTAGTTAATATTAATCAAACACCGGATTGTGTACAAAATCGTTAAACAGTGAGCTAATGGTATTTAACATACTTTAGCGGACCATGATTGGTTATTACATTTTAATAAATAAATTTTTTATGCAATCCGGCATAAACGTTTCAAATAATTAAATTATTTTTCGAAATAAGCAGCACCATAATATCTTCAGTAACCTACTTGTCAACGCTTACAATATTATAACTTAATAATTTTTTAATTTTTAGTGTTATTATTGTTTCGTAATTGTAATTGATATAAAATACATACCTACAGTATTGTTTTAATAATATTAAGTAATCTTAAGTTTTTTTTTTGTTATTTTAAACATATGTTTGTACAAATTTAAAACTTAGCTATGACTCAATCATTGTATAATTTTTTTCTCAATCTGTTTTGTCATTTGAGAAAATGTTATTTTATACCTCAACATATTTCTGGATGTGTTAATTGTAATGACATTAAACACCAAATGTTAAACTGTAACATTTTAACAATATTCATTGTTTTAAATTTCAGTTAGTATTAAATATTTAAAAATTGGTTGATGGTATAAAATATGAATAATAATGAAGTTTTAAAAATAAAACTATACATCCAAAAGAAAAAGAAAATTATGCCAAAATACCTCGTAATGACGTAAATTGTTATGATTTAAGTGCTTACGGCATGGGTCCTGATATATTATAGGTCCATTAAATATGTATTAAAATATAAAATAATATGTACCTATATCAATAGAGTTTCCAATTGACCCAATTCCACTTCTACTTACCATCTTGTATCTGTGTACATTTCTCTGCTAGGGTTGAATTATTGAAATTTTATATCTGTATTGGTATTATATATACCGGTATACTGTAATATCAGTTTATACCTAGTTGTTATACACTTCCTATTTAGATATTACAGATGGATGATTTTCGTATTTTATTTTGTATTTATTGAATATTCATGAAATATTTTAATTAAAAATGTATTACAATTTTTTTTTTGAATAAATCTTATTTTCTCTCGAAAACGAGAGCAGCAATGCATACAACAATTCTTTACAGTTTGTTTTATAAATTTAACTAACTATACTATTTACCAAATTCAAGTTATAAACTGACTTGTATGATGAGTTAGTTTTCAAGATTATACTATAACTAAACCAAAGTTTTTTTTAATGAGAAAATTGAATGTAAAATGTTGTTTATACAAGTAATAACAAAATTAAAATGACAACCTTAGCTTAGGGGTGACTGGGCGAACTACGGTCAGTGGGTAATACTGATCACTTCGTTATCCAATGAGCCAGAGCATCTAAAATTGTGTTGACCATATAAAGGGAACGTTCGACATGAGCGCTTTGAACGCTGCCGCGTCGTTCGTCTTGGAGCTTTGAAACCTACTAACTATATAGGCTATAGAAAAGTTATCTGGGGAATTAAATATGCTACTTTTAAATTCTATTATATCATTGGTATTATTTATATTATTTAGCGCTTTTATCTTCTTGATTTTTAGTTGAATATTTAAATTATTACTTAAGGCCCCCGGTGCCGACTATTTATTAAGGAGCAAATTATTGGCAACCTAATTCACTTATCGTCTCGGCGTCGCACAATATTGTGTGTATGGAGTAGTGTAAATGGTTATTAGTGTGAGTGAATCCCTTCTTCTTCTTTTTTTTTTTTTTTTTTTTTTATTTCCATGTTGCATCGCAGCATGAGGGCCGAACTGTTTTCACATTGCTTAGCCCCCATGCAACATCGTTTATTTTAATAAAAATTTACAATCATAGATTCGGCTCGCATGAACTGTGATACACCTTCCTTAGCGATAGCTAGTAAGTATTCGTGTACCACAGACCCATGATGCCTTACAATTACTTTACAACTGGCAAAGGCCACATGGAGATAGCCGAGACAGGCCTCGAGCTAACCCCTCACATAAATTTACAATTTATTGCATAATCTCCTTGTAGTCTTCTCGGGTCGATCTGAGTCCGCCACCCTAGACCTCGCGTTCTGAAGTCCTCTTCACGGACCGGTCTAACCAGCCATCCTGGACTTCACGTTCTGAGCTCCTCTTCTCGAGCCGGCCTCAGCCCGCCGCTCTGGAAGCCCCGTTCTGAGTTAATCGCCAGCAGCCTCGGCCGCTTGGCGGGCCCTCTCCTCTGCTTCCTTGAGAGTCAGGATCTCTTCTACCATTTTGTAAAAGATCCTGAATGTCTCTTCTGCGTCGTATAGTACTATCGCCTTTTCTTGACGATCGGCGGGGAGGTCTTCGAAGATGGGACCGTACAGAATGTTCGGAACATCGTCTGCTGTTGGGGGATGACCCAGGCGTTCCCTGAGGTCTGATCTTAGGCCTTCCCAGTTTTCACAATCGAAGATGGTGTGCTCAGCTGTGTCTGACACGCAAGGGCAGTGCATACAGCGTGGGCTAGCAGCCATGCCCATTCGGTGTAGATATTGCTGGAAGCATCCGTGCCCCGTTAACGCCCGAGTCATATGGTAGGTCCAAGGAACCTTGGGTGTCGTCCTATTCTCCCATCTTACGATGTTCGGTATAAGACGACGGGTCCAAGGGGCCTTCGTGGTACCGTTCCACTTCCTGTTCCATTCTGCAATGGTATTCTTCCTCTCTTCCCTCTTGATCCTCCATCTGGAGAGAGGAATGTCTCCCGGCTGGGGATCCTCTGACGCCCTTGCTTTGATTCTGGATCTCTCTTCAGCTACCAAGTCGACGGGTGGCATGCCAGCGAGGAGGAGAGCGGCTTCATCGGAGACCGTTCTGTAAGCCCTTATGGCTCTCAGAGCGGCGACCCTTTGCGGTCTTCTCAAAATGGTCCTTGCTTTGGCCGTGGTGTTGACCGTGGCAGACCAGACGGGAGCGGCGTACAGTAGTTGGTTCTCTGCTACGGATCCATGGAGCCTCCTCTTCCATTGACAAGGCCCGCTGATGTTCGGCATCAATCTTGATAGCGCGGCCACAGAGGCGGCCGCCTTTTTTGCGACCGTCTCCGCGTGTTTCACGAATGAAAGGCGCGTGTCAAGAATGACCCCAAGGTACCTCAAGTGGCTGCTCAGTGCAATCGGGACTAGGAGGATTGTAGGCCCACCTCTTTGTCAGCATGACGGCCTCTGTCTTGTGATGAGTGAGCTGTAGCCCGCGGCTCGTCAATCGTCATCCATTCATCGATCCTCGCAAGAGTTGGATTAAGGAGCTCCTCGAGAGCCTCACCGGTCCTGGCTACTCCTACAACTGCAAGATCGTCTGCGAAGCCAATCAGCTGAACGCCCGGAGGGACGTCCATGTCCAGCAGGTAGTCGTACGCGACGTTCCAGAGTGTCGGACCTAGCACCGACCCCTGGGGTACACCACACGTTATTTGTTTGGTTGTCCTCCCATCGCCTACATGGGGTTCCCTCTCTGACAGCCACGAACGAATCATCAGCACTAGGTACTCAGGCGTGTTCTTATTCCTCAGAGCTTCATCGATGACGGGCCACTGCAACGAGTTGAAGGCGTTCTTCACGTCGAGTGTGACCAAGACGCAGAGCTCCTTCTGCCTCCAGTTGCCAGCGCCCGCGTGAGCTGCCAGCTTGGTGACTACCTCGATAGCGGTCTCCGTTGAAATACCCTTGCGGAAGCCAAATTGGTTTGGGACACGATCAGTTCTATATGCGTCCAGGTGAAGGTCCAATCTCTGGGAAAGGAGTCTCTCGAGGAGCTTGCCCGGAGTGTCCAGGAGGCATATGGGTCTAAAGCTGGAGGGCGCATCGACTGGTTTGCCCGGGCCCTTGTGCAGAAGAACGAGCTTGGCCTTCTTCCAGGTGGATGGGAAGGTAAGGGCCTCAAGACACTTGTTGTACACCTTAAGAGTGGCCCTGGGACGCGCGAGAGCAATCCTCTTCAGTATCTCGTTAGGGATACCTGAAGGAACGTTAGGGATACCTGAAGGATCGTTAGGGATACCTGAAGGAACGTTAGGGATACCTGAAGGAACGTTAGAGATACCTGAAGGAACGTTAGGGATACCTGGAGGAACGTTAGGGATACCTGAAGGATCGTTAGGGATACCTGAAGGAGCGTTAGGGATACCTGAAGGAACGTTAGGGATACCTGAAGGAACGTTAGAGATACCTGAAGGAACGTTAGGGATACCTGGAGGAACGTTAGGGATACCTGAAGGATCGTTAGGGATACCTGAAGGAGCGTTAGGGATACCTGAAGGATCGTTAGGGATACCTGAAGGATCCCTTCTCTTATCCGTCTACCTTCTAACCGAACAGGTTTATTATGATCACGGTGCGCTGTACCGGAAGCTCTATTTATAAACATCACATATATTTACCTAAACACTAAATTATTATAATTATCTTGATAATATTATTCACAAATAACAACATAAACATAATATTATTATATTACTGGCAATAAGTACGCGGTGCCATATGGGTTGTTGTTTGTTGGTTACACCTACACCGTTAATTGTCTTATTCTATTGATTTATATAATATAATTTATTGTTGATGAATGAACAATGAACAAAAAATATGGAATAAAATCTGAAACAGTTGCAGCTTATTGGAAAAAAAAGGCGGAAAAATTGCACGGTAAGTAAAAACTGTAAATACTAAAATACATATTTTATTATAGATTTATAAACTCAAACAATTAAGTTAAAAATATTGTATCAAACTATAAACTAAACTATTATGTAATTTATTCTATTAATGATTGAAGTATTATAATTTTAGAATCTGATTGGAGTGATGAATGTATTGATTTTACAATGATAATATGTAATTTTAGATTCTGAGCGGAGCGATGACAGTATTGAATTTAAGAAAGTGAATCTAGTTGGTACTTCGGGAAGTCAAAAGTAAAAATTTCCCAGTAGTTTTCAAAAGCACCGTGAAAAACAAATGAAAAATTAAGGAAAAAACGGGAATTTTTACGCGAACCCGATTTTCGACAAAATCAATTTTGGTTTTTGGTGTAACTCTAAAAGAAATAAAGGTAGATACATTAAACTTTGACTGGACGTTTATATAAGTATTTTTTACACACCATAGCATTTTCAAAATATTTTGATTTATTTTAAGCTGTTTATGGACAATTTCAAAATTCAATTTTTTTTGTTTTTTTTTTCTATAAATATCAATTCATGTTTGTTGGGTAAAAATTCTTGAAAAATTAATAGAAGGCTCCTAATACATTGTTTCAAAGGTAGATGAAAAATAATGAAAATCCGTAGTCACAAAAGTTCAAATTTTGACAAATTACGTAAAAATGACGATAATTTGCAATTCGTTTTGAGTTAGACATTCATAAAAATTTATCTTTTTAGATCTAATATTTCAAAACGTAATACAAGATTTCTCATAAGTTTGTTTACTTTTATCAAAAAAAAAGGGGGTCAAGTGGATGTCGCTCCGCTGTACAGTAGGCTACAAGTAGATCACTGTACTATAATGGATGGTATTAAATTTGAATTCAATGATATAAAATCATTGTATACGAAAAACGATTCTGAGCGGAGACGGTATGTCAGTCTAGGATATTTTAAATTATATTGATATTGTTAATTTACGGTAGCTGCTAAGTTGAATTAATATTATTCATATTATTTAATTATTAACCTAAAATTATCAGTGATGCTATAAAAATATTATAATATATACTTTTACTCGTTAAAATTGAAATTAATATGTAATTTCGTCCAAATTTGAACTTAAAATGTCTGTAAAAAATAACTGTGTTTAAATATTTTTTAGATTTTTTGAATACAGTATGTACTATTTATTAGAATCTTTGCTTTAAATTTCAATCCTTAGTTATAAAAACTGACCATTTTATAATTGTTTAATTACAATGATTGATCATTTTCGAGATTTTGATGAATTTTGTCAAAATTCGAACTTTAAATGCTTATAAAAAAAAATGTGTGCATATGTATTTTTAATATTTTTCAATTGCTATTGTAACAATATATCAGGAGCCTTGTATTAAATTTTCATTATTTTTGGCCCAACAAATAAAATTTTATTGATATTAATAGAAAAAAAAAATAACAAATTTGAAAATTGAAATCGTCCGTAAAATACTGAAAAACAGTCAAAATATATTAAAAATTAGATGGTGTATAGAAATAGCTTATATAAACATTCAGTGAAATTTTCATGCATCTACAGTTATTTGTTTTTGAATTGCAACAAAATAAGAAAATCGCTACGTGAGAAATCGAGTGAATATCGAATCTCGTACAAATTTGAACTTAAAATGCTCATAAAAATTTATTATGACTTGCTTATAAACTTTTTTTTATTGATAAAATTAGGCAAACTTATGAGGAATCTTGTATTACATTTTCAAATCTTAGATTTAAAAAGAAAAATTTTTATGAATTTCTAACTCAAAATAAATTGCACATTTTCGTCATTTTTACGTATTTTGTCAAAATTTGAACTTTGATTACCTATAAAAAAAATTGTGACTACGGATTTTTAATAGTTTTCATCTGCCTTTGAAACTATATATTAGAAGCCTACTATTAAATTTTCAAGATTTTTTACCCAACAAATAAAATTTTATTGACATTTATAAAAAAAAAACTAAAAAAATTGGAAACTTAAAATGTCCGTTAACAGCTCAAAATAAGTCAGAATATTTTGAAAATGATATGGTGTGTAGAAAATGCTTCTATAAACATTCGGTCAAAATTTCATGTCTCTACGGTCATTTCTTTTAGAGTTATACCAAAAACCAAAATCGATTTTGTCGAAAATTGGTTTTCCGTAAAAATTCCCGTTTTTCCCATAATTTTTCATTTGTTTTTCCAGGCGCTCATGAAAACTACTGGGAAATTTTGACTTTTGACCCCCCAAAGTACCAACTAGATTCACTTTCCTATCAGAAAAGGTACTATTGAAGAAAATCGAAGCATTTTTTCTGTCCTAAAACGTGATGACAGACACAAAAATAAAAAAAAAATTTAAAAAAAACACATTTCATTGTAAAATCAATACATTCATCGCTCCGCTCAGAATCTAAAATATCTAAAAGCAAGTCCAATTAAAATTTTATGAGCGTTCGAAGTTCATATTTTTACAACACGGATATTCACTCGTTTTATCATAAGCGATTTTCTTATTTTCACAATTATTTTTTACAAACATTTTAAATTCAAATTTGGACGAAATTACATGTTAAAACCAAGAATAACGATTTTAGTTATTTTGTTATAATTTAAAAATAGGTACTATTTATTGATATATGAAAATTTTAGAGTATATTTGTTATATTTTATACATACAATGACATTTCTAAATGCAATATTTTTAAATGGAAAAAATTAATTCAATCTATTGTATTAATTAATCTATAACCTGAAGACTGAGGATGAGGTTCTTCTTTTCGCAGTGAATTGTCCTAGACACCTAATTTCATATCAGATAATGTACGAATGTACCTGACTTATAATAAAACCTATGATAATAATGTAAATGAAAATAATGATGGTATTTTTTAAGAATATTTTATGTCAGTTAGCTAATAATTTACATTTTACACTTCTAGTTTCTACTATTAAACAAATTGAAATGTATTTATTTCTATACAAAAAACAAAGTTTTAGAATGTGCGCTAAACACTCATACATCAACAACGGTGTTATAAATAAATAATAATATAATGTTATAATTTAGGTTGAATTTTGTACTATAAAGATTTTTGAACTACGACATTTTTACTTTTTACCCCCCACCACCCCAAACCACCATTAGATTCAATATTTTACTAGAAACTATAGTCAAAGTTGTTGTTTGAAATATTTTAATTGCTCTTAAATATCACATACGAAAAAAAACAAATATGGATATGAATTATTTATTATGTAAAATATAAAATAACTAATAGATCACGCAAGGCTTACAATTTTTTCTCGCGAGAACATATTGTAGTCCGGGGCTATACGGTTAATTACTTTCTGAATTTCTACGGTCCGGCATATTACGATTTGTGTGTTTTTTTTTCCGGATTTCTACGGTCCGGGAATATACGGTTTACGTATTTATCTTTCCTGGAGAATATGGTCCATGAGTATACATTCCGGATTTCTACGGTCCGTGACAATACGGTCCGGGATTACACATGCGTCCAGGATTATTAGCAAATAAAATAATATTTCTCACAAATGATCAAGATGGAAACATGAAATTGAAAAAAAATTATAATTAGTACTATCAAGTCCAGGGTCAACTTAGGGTAGCCAATAAAAGTTCGTGTTATTATAGTATGGACCCCGAAAGGTAAAATTTTATAATTTGTATTTAATATTTACAAATAATTAAAAAACGTTAATAACTGTTGTATAATAAGTCGATATAATACTCTTTTTACAGATATTTTTGTTGAAAAAATAGAACGTGATACTGAGTTTTGTAAAAATAAAATGGAAACTCAACTAGTTGATTTTTATAAAAATCATTTGTTGAAAGAAATAGTGAACCCTGTGATAGTACATTAAAAACAGTTTATGTAGGTACTACTATTTACCATAAATTATTATTATTTTTTTTTAGCTATCAGAATAATATTTTTATTTTATAAGTTATATAATATGTATAGGTACCATCTAACTAAGTTTAATAATAATATAAATACACATATAATTAAATTATATCTTATATTAATTTTATGTATATGTATTTTTTTTTTAAATTATATGTAAAACATAATACCCAAACAATACACATTTTTTTAAATAATAAAATATGCAAGTTGTAATAAGTGCTGATCTCGGCAGAAAACTAATCTGAAAGGCCCTACCTGTGCGCTGACAATACCCAATAACAATAATATTTAATCAATTCTGTAGTAATAAATAATAATAGTAAGTTATTTTTATACGCGGTACAATATGTTCTAATATTCGGTGGTCGGTGAGTACTGAATAGAGCGGGAGTACATGGCAACGTACTCGCACGTTTTTAACGAACAAATAACGAAATATTTAGTCCTCCGTTTCTGGCGTTTCGGCGGACAAAAATGACTATGGGAATATGGATAACTCGTTGACAACTGAATATTTTCAGATAATTTCTTTTTTAATTGATAAGCAACAATATTCTACAGCCCGCATCGAACTCGGATTTTGTATTTTATTTTAAATAGTAATATAAAATAGCTTATAAAAAAAGCTAAAAATTGTCTTTTTTTTAAAGACTTATAATCAAGTTTGAGATTAAAATATCGAAAAAAGGAGTTCGATGCGGGCTGTAGAATATTCTCCTCTATTAATAAAAAAAAATTATCAAATTTGGTTAACTCTACAGGGCAGGATCATTATTCCCGTAAACCGTGTTTTTGAGGACAAAATCACATTGGCACCGGGCGCCTTAAAATAATGTTACTGTCTTTGAAATTGATGAGGGCATTGTTTTTGATCAAGAAGTCATTTCCAAGTATGATTGCGCTGTTTAATTTTTTTACTACGTGAGCGTCAATATTGAAGTTGTTATTGATTATTATTTTAATTTTGGTTATACCTGTCACGCATAGTGGTTTATTATCTGGTACTGATAGCCATAGGCGCCCGCAGGGGGGGCAAGCTGGGGCATTTGCCCCCCCCTGGCTTTTTCAAAATATTTTTTTTAATTGAATGTTTTAAGATAAATTACTATATACTATACAATAAATTTAAAGTGGTTATAAAAATAATAGGATACCATTATAAAAACATTAGATTAGATTTTATTTTGCAGTCGATTGATAATTGTATTTTTAGATCGGGCCTTTCTATAGCTAAATAACTTTCTACATAATATTCTCTATCATAAAATATCTACCTATCTAATTCTATCTATTATATAAAGTGATTACTGATTAGTTATTGCTTACCCATATAATATTTTATCATCGTGATCATATAAGTCAGTCGTTATTCGGGGTGTGCTTTGTAAATCTATCGGTCCATCTAAAATATTTAACGGTTGTTCGAATTTGATATAAAATGGATTTAAGAAGATACTTTAAAAAACCTCGTTTAGAACTAGAACCCGACAATGCTAAAATAAATGAAAATGAAACCGAAACTAGCCAAATAGAAATAGATCAGTCAACTTCTTTTGGTGAAACATCTACTTCGTTAAGTATCGTAGAAAAAGTAAGACAATAATTTTTATTACACTATTGACCTTAAGGTTTTTATAAATATATTTAATAATTAAATTTAAATCATAATAATGCATAACAATTATACATTTATACAGAAACCTATTATTTTGAGGTATGCGTAAATATTATGGGGTGGAAATTATATTTTTAAGTTTAAATCAAGGATTTAAAACGTTTTTTAAAAAACACTGTAAAACAAAAAATTAATATACCATTTATTAAATATGAATATTATATTAAAATTATATTGTTATTCAATTAAATTATTATTATTTATCAAATAAAAAACAGCTTGTTTTATTTAATTTTAATTATTTTATTAGTGTTTATCTTTATTTTGTACTTACTATTTACGAATTATTTTTGTTTCAATGCATAAGATCCAATTTTTGTATAAATTATAAATAATAATTAAAATTAAAATACTTATGAAGAACAATTAGGTAATTTTAACTTTTAGTATTTTTAAATTATCAAAAATGTTATTTGGAAACAATAAAGAAAAATAACGTTAGTTAAAACGTTTAAAAATGTTAAACAAAAAAATATATTTTTTAAATTAATAAACAATAACAAAAATGGAAAAATAAAAAATGTTTTCCATCCCTGGTTTAAATTGAATAATTAATTTTTTAGGATTTTGCAAACATTGATTTCTATGATATTGGAAATTTTATAAATCATGGAAAATTGTCAGACGAGATCTGCTCGTTTACGAAATGTACTTGCTGATTGTGCTGAAAGTTATTTTAAAATTAATATTTTTATTCGATATGTTGATTCATTAATATTATCCCTTAAAGAACGATTTTCAGAAGAAAATGAAGTACCTTATTCTATTTTTCAATTATTACCAGAATATATGAGTAAGCTCGATGAAATTCAATATAGATCGCTTACTGAAAAAATTTCAAAAAAGTATAGTTCTTTTCTAGACAATTTTGCAGCTGAATCAATGATTTGGTATGACAATCGCTCAAATATTCAGAAATCAAAGAATGTACTAGGTATACTAAAAGAATCGGAAATATTTTACCCATCAGTATTTTCGGCAATTTGTATTGGCCTTAGTTTCCCGGCAACTACTTGTACTGCTGAGCGGTCTTTTAGCGCTTTGCGGAGGGTTAAAACCTGGATACGCTCTACCATGACTAACGAAAGACTCGATGCTTTATGCATGATGAATGTACATAAATCTACGATAATTGATCTAATTAATAATAACAAATATTATGAAGAAATTGTAGATCGTTTCGGAAGAGATGTGAGACGATTACAATTTCTTTTTGAAAATTAGTTACCTTTACCTTTTACTTATACCTATGTACCTATGTATCTAATACCTATATTAATTATAAAATAAGTTGTAACATAATAAAATATAATATATTGTATACGAGTATAATAAAAAAGGTTATTATTTTAAAACACCTAGTAAAATTATAATATTTATCCTCAAATCCTAACATTGCCCCCCCCCCCTAGAAAAATTTCTGCGGGCGCCTATGCTGATAGCTGTAGTGTACTCGGCGTTATTGTCAATTGTTATTGGTAAGATAATATTATTAAATTGAGATTCAATCTAAAGAGCATCGGGTGTACAGTTAATTTTATTTAGGCTTCGCGTCACTGAATATATGTAGCGGACGGATGTACAAGATCCTGAAAGTTGAAATCTTGATTTTTCTTCAGTCGATCACCTATACATGTTGAGTCAATGGTATACATTTATGTTAATATAACAAAAGTCAACCAACAATAATAGGTATAATAATACAATATGAATAATACAAAAAAATACACGAACCTATGGTCCAACGACTCCAACGTGAACAATATTTAAATTATTAATAATATATATATATAGTATAATTATACCTATATAACAACCCATTGAGCACCCGAACCCAACACAACACTATACCCAAGTAACAATTTTCAAACATAAAAAATCTATATTATAGATTGATAAATATTTCATTTTTAATATTCTTGAGTAACTAATATATATTTTAAATTTAATATATGTATTGTAATATACTTATATACCTATATTTATGAAAAAATTGACTTTAAAATATATTTAAAAATTATATTTAAAAAATAATCATATAATTCAATAATTGTATATATATTATGTACTATGTAAATAGGCAATGATAACTTTGATGGAGATGATGCTGTAATAAATAAATGTTTAGATTTAAATTAAAATTAATTTGGTAATTAGGTATCAAACTTTATATAAATATATATATAAAAAACTGAATAATTATAAAATGCTGTATCAAGCAAAACATTAATTTTTTTCGTACGATTCTGTATCACCTATATAGTTTTATGGAAACAGACCTGTCATAATATAAAAAATATTTAGATAATTGCAAGATGCATCAGTCAAAACATCAAACAATAATCTCAAAGTTGCGAATGATACTGCAGAACATGCAGTAAAGTTAACGTAAGACTTTAATAAAGTTTCAAAAAAACGAATAACAAAAACAATAAACCTCCTATATTACAAGTTGTTACACAAAATCGACGACAGTTCCTAAACAGCTATAAATAAGTTACTTATGTTATAAATGTATTAATTTATATTATACTATACGTCTATACAATATATACACATTGAGTTCTGAATTTGAAATTATTTCAATGTGATTATGAAAAATATTTTTTTCTTCTTTTAAACATGTTCGGTTGTAGATGATTAGATATAATATAATATTGAGTGCACACAGAAAACATTGATAGTGAATAATAACATGTTAGTTATGAAACAAGGTTTATAGATTACTATTATAATATGTGAATTGCAGTGAATAAATTAAGTTATAAATTAAGTTTATATAAGTATGAAATAATGATTATTTGCAAGTCGATGACTACTTATATAGATTTTTAGAGATAACATAAACTTATTTTATATATAATCATGAGAATGTAATTACAATTTTAGATTCTGAGCGGAGCGATGAATGTATTGAATTTACAATGATGTGTGTTTTTTTTTATTTTACTTTTTTTTTGTATCTGTCATCACCTTTTAGGACAGTAAAAATGTTTCGATTTTCTTTAACAGTACCTTTTCTGATAAGAAAGTGAATCTAGTTGGTACTTCGGGAAGTCAAAAGTAAAAATTTCCCAGTAGTTTTCAAAAGCGCTGTGAAAAACAAATGAAAAATTAAGGAAAAAACGGGAATTTTTACGCGAACCCGATTTTCGACAAAATCGATTTCGTTTTTGGTATAACTCTAAAAGAAATACCGTAGATACAAGAAACTTCGACTGAATGTTTATATTAGAATTTTTATACACCATAACATTTTTTAAATAATTTGATTTATCTTGAGCTGTTTACGGAAATTTTCATTTTCCAATTTTTTTAGGTTTTTTTTCTATAGATTTCTATAAAACTTTATTTGTTGGGTAAAAAAATAGAAAATTTAATATAAAGCTCTTAATATATTGTTAGGTACACTAATTTATGAAAAATATTAAAAATCTGTAGTCACAAATTTTTTTTATAAGCAATTAAAGTTCAAATATTGACAAAATACGTAAAAATCACGAAAATGTACAAATTATTTTGAGTTAGAAATTCATAAAAAATTTTCTTTTTAAATCTAAGATTTGAAAATGTAACACATGATTTCTCATAAGTTTGTCTAAGTTTATCAAAAAAAAAAAATATCTAATACCTACTCAAATTAAATTTTTATGAGCGTTTGAAGTTTATATTTTTACAACATTGGATATTCACTCGGTTTTGTGTAGCGATTTTCTTATTTTTTTAATTAAAAGTAATTCAAAAATGAATAACTGTAGATACTTATAAATTTCACCGAATGTTTATATTAGCATTTTCTATACACCATACAATTTTTAAAATATTTTGACTCTTTTTGAGCTTTTTACGGACCATTTCAAATTTCAATTTTTTTAGTTTTTTTTTATATAAATACCAATAAATTTTTATTTTTTGGGCCAAAAATCATGAAAATTTATTACAAGGCTCCTGATATATTGTTACAATAGCAATTGAAAAATATTAAAAATACATGGCCACACATTTTTTTTATAAGCATTTAAAGTTTGAATTTTGTCAAAATTCATCAAAATCTCGAAAATTATTAATCTTTGAAGGTAATTAAACAATTATAAAATGTTCAGTTTTTATAACTAAGGATTGAAAATTCAAAACAAAGATTCTAATAAACATCGATTGAGTTCCTGCCTCCTGGGGTTGTACTTTATGGCTTATGGGCTATGGTGACATAACAAAAATACCTAAATTTACTAAATATACGAACATTTAATATTTCTAAATAAAACGGTATGTCGTTACTGACTTTTAGTCATTATGGCAGATCTAATAGGTATCTAATAAATATTATAAAATATTCATCTACGTAATCTTAAATGCCGTTTCCAGTTGAATTGTGTCTTATGTAAAAGTATATATTATAATATTTTTCCAGCATCACTGATAATTTTAGGTTAATAATTAAATAATATCAAGAATATTAATTCAACATACCGCAGCTACCGTATAATAACAATATAAATATAATTCCTTCAAAATATCCTAGACTGACATACCGTCTCCTGTCAGAATCGTTTTTCGTATACAATGATATTATATCATTGAATTCAAATTTAATACTATCCATTTTACAGTGACCTACTTGTAACCTACTGTGCAGCGGAGCGACATACACTTGACCCCTTTTTTTTATTATTAAAATAGTAATAAATTAAAGTTTTAAATTTCAAATAAAAATATTTGGGCATGTTTGTAACACGACAAATGTGGATGAAATATTAAAAAAAAAAACCATTGATTTGATTTGCATAGGATATTATTTTACATTTAACATAGCGATTTGTCATAATATGTAATAAAAAAATAATATATACTCACCTCTTTTACGTTCATCCGAGGTTAATTCCGCATCTAGATTTCCAATATTATAGAACAACGTATTACGCGATTAAATTACAATTAATACGCGTTCGATATTTTGACTTACCGACAAGACAACGTTATTGTGCTGCGTGAGTACAATTTTGCTAACCGTCTTCACGTATACGCCAAGGCGAGCAACGATTTGTAATAATATACATACATATAAATATTAGGATTGTAGATTAGGTTTTTACTAAAAACAATTTAAATAGGACTAATCTATTTTTTAGTATTATTTTAGATAACCACAAAATGTTTATGTAAATATTTAGTGTTAAACAATTATCATAAAGTATATATTAATCAACCCATTTTTAATACAAACAATGAAATAAGCAGCAATAACAAAAAAAATATGGAAAGCATTGTAACAATAGGTAGGCTACATCCGCTAAACGAATTCATACTCAGCAGCAACAGACAGAAGCAACTTCCCATGTGATTACACCGAACAGATGGTAAACATCTTTTCATTACCTACGGATATCGCAATAATTCACTGCGTTAGTCAATGCCTCACTATGTCGTAGGGGATCGCATTACAATTTAGAAATAAATTTAAAAATGTAGAAAATTGAATAGACCAAGAAAAAAAATTACCGAAATTGCTTATTCGAAAAACGAAAGATCATAGATTCTATACCTAATTACAAAAATAAATATAACGATAAACCAACGTACTATTTTTAGCACATTAACTAATACTAGGCAATTTTGTATAGAAAATAATATTACTTACTACTTTAGCACTACCCAAAATTTGTAATGGACAAGACAAAAAAGATTGGCACATTATTTCTAACATGTTTAAGTATTAAGTCCATATTCATAATTTCAAAAAAAAATCTGTTCAAAATTACAATTACATTTTATATTATAACCATATATTACACCCCCTCCCCCTCAACGCATAAATTTAATATAACTAATTTAATATTAAATTAGAAATAAATTAAATTTTATAATATATATATTACCTTTTTTTAATATGTAATTTAGTACCATTTTATCAAAACCGATAGCCGGGACAGCCGAAATACTCACTAACAAATTACCGTAATATTATAATACCAATCACTTGTTGGAAAAATATTTAATGTAATAAACTAAATATCTGTATAAAGGTTTATATGTCATATCTATGTTTAATTAACTCTGATATTTCATATATTTTAAGATAGAATACATATAATATAACTATATCTGTACAACATATGTATGAATGTATATTAAATTAACACAATATAAAAAAAAATGTATTTTCAGCTTAATCAACAAACTCACGAGTCACCAATTCACAACAATCTTCAGAGACAAGAGACGAATTTATAATTTTTAAAGTAGTCAATAAGTATTAAACTGATAAATTATTATAAAAACAACAGCGAACAAATTTTCCAAACAAAGACACCATCCAAGCAAAAATTTTAAAAGCGGACATGTATATATAAGAATAAAAATTACGAAACCACAATTCAAGAAAACAAATACAATCAGGAAATTAGGTAATTTATGAAATTAAAGAAAGAGAAGCAGAATAAAATACTACGGACCAATAAATAAACACATACCACAAATGACAAATTATCCAAAGAGGAAAATCATCGAAAGTTTATTGCTGTTTTTCGAATGAAAATATTACAATTCAAAATCGAGAACAATCTCAAAGAAGGAATATTTCTACCACAAACAAGCATCGAACAATAGGTTTTTATAACATTATATTCATTTTTTTTATATGTTATAGGCGCATATTAAAGTAGTAGGATTAAATTAACATTTAAGCATAATTTTACAGTCAACGACGCGAATAAGCTGAAACAGTAACCTAGTGATAAAAAAAGTTAGAATTTAATGTAAGAATAAGAAATTCTTCTGTAACAATAGCCTTAAAAAAATGAGAGCATTTTTAAAAAAAAAAAAACAAAGGAGACTGACGTATATTGTAGACAGTCGTCAAAATAACATTAGTAGATGTATATGTAATATAGGTGGGAATATTTTAAGACTGTAAACTATTGACGTAGGTCAGGCCAATGAAGCAAGATGTGCTGAGGTGACAATTATATTAACTATATAACACCGCCGTTCTGCGCGGGCACTAGCAGTCTCGTTGTCGCTGAGTGATTCGGCGATAACGTATAGGTACCTACTACGATCGTACGTGTGAAGCGACGATCTGGATTTGCTAAGTGTGTTATATATGTTTATTTTAAAAGTGTTTCCGACCAGAAAACCCGTGTTACATATTATTTCAAGTCTTCTTTGTTCTTACCTTTTATATTGGAACAGTGCTCAGATAAGCATACGCGTAGATAGTACCTACAGTCAATGAAGTTTATTTAAACTGAATAGCGCTACGGTTTTAAAGTCCTAATAGTCATTTCCAATTTTAAGGAACGGACGTAGAATCGACAAACGCATACCATCGTACCTCTATAAGTTACAAGTGCTAATCTGAATTTATTCTAGAGAGAGTCATTAGCTTAGAGCGTACGAAGGTAAGACGTATTGTTGGTTTACCGCGTACAATCTAATACGGGTGATACCACAGTACGCTCGTCGCTCGCTGCATGTACAGTATGTACAGTGTACACAGTAATACTATAACATAATAAATAAGCTGATCACACAACTACTTTAAATAGGTGAATAACTATGGACGTGATCTATATACCATATACGTTTATACAGACATACAGTTATACACTATAACCAGTGTTAGGGAAGTTAATTATTTTGGGTAATTAAATTACAATAGTAAGTATTTTTCAGTTTATTTTTTTCATTTTGTCAAGCTACATTACTTTTGAGTTTAAAAAGTAACTCAATTACAATAGAAGTTACTTTTTAGATTCTGAGCAGAGCAACATGATGTGTGTTTTTTTTTTAAATTTTTTTTTATTTTTATTTTTATTTTTGTGTCTATCATCACCTTTTAGGACAATAAAAATGCTTCGATTTTCTTCAAATAGAAACTTTTCTGATAGGAAAGTGAATCTAGTTGGTACTTTAGGGGGTCAAAAGTAAAAATTTCAAAGTAGTTTTCATGAGCGCCGTGAAAAACCAATGAAAAATTAGGAAAACACGGGGTCAAGTGGATGTCGCTCCGCTGTACAAGGAGGTCACTGTATAATGGATGGTATTAAATTTGAATTCAATGATATAATATCATTGTATACGAAAAAAGATTCTGTCAGTCTAGGATATTTTAAATTATATTGATATTGTTATTATACGGTAGCTGGTAAGTTGAATTAATATTATTCATATTATTTAATTACTAACCTAATATTATAATATATACTTTTACATAGATACAATTCAATTGGAAACGTCATAAAAGATTAAGTAGATAAATATTTGATAATATTTAGTAGAAAATATGTTTGTAAAAAATAACTGTGTTTATATATTTTTTAGATTTTTTGATTACAGTATGTAATATTTATTAGAATCTTTGTTTTAAATTGTCAATCCTTAGTTATAAGAACTGAACATTTTATAATTGTTAAATTACAATGATTGATAATTTTCGAGATTTTGATGAATTTTATCAAAATTAATGTTAATTAATTAATTAAATGTTAATAAAAAAAAATTGTGCCAATGTATTTTTCAATTACTATTGTAATAATATAAGGAGCCTTATATTAAATTTTCAGACTTTTCGATCCAACAAATAAAATTTTATTGACATTTATAAAAAAAAAATGTTAATGAGTATTAAATACTGAGCTGTCGAACATAAAATAACTAACTTAGCATTATCAAGTTTGTTAAAAATCATGACAATTAATCATGACTGTTTTCATCAATTTTCAAGTGATGCCCGATCATTATTAAAAACAAGTGTGAGTAATAATAAACCTTTGCAAATTTAAACTATGAGTTCTGGTAATTTTCATTATTTCGGATTATTTAATGGCTGGAAGCAACTATTGGAAAAAATATATTTTCCGATAATACTATTATATTACATTTAGAAATCGATGGGTTGCCTTCAACTAAGTCTACAATTAGTTAGTTTTGGTCAATTCTGTGTTGTATAAGGAATTTAACCTGGCCATGTTTATTTTTAGTGGGTTTTTATTGGCGCATAGAAAAGCCAACAGATAATCATATTTATTTATTGGATTTAATGAAAGAATTAAAAGAATTATGTATTCATGGCATTGATCTACCATTAGGTATTAAACAAATTAAATTTGAAGCAATTAGCTGTGATGTTACAGCTAAGAGTTTTGTTTTAAAAACCAAAGAGCACACAGGTTTTTCATCTTGCTCCAGATGCAAAACTGTTGGAGTATTTTTAGAGAGAAAGGTTTGTTTTCCTGTTATTAGTTTTAATAAATGCACTCACACAGAATTTCTAAACCGGACAGATGAAGATTACCAAATATCTGATAGTATTTCTGTTTTATCTGAAATTCCAGATTTAAACATGGTAAACAGCTTTCCATTTGACTACATGCATTTGGTTTGTCTTGGGGACGTGAAAAAAAATATTTTGTTATGGTTAGGTTCCATAAAAAACTCCATTATCAGGTCGTATACAAAGTAGAAGTATCAAGTTATTATCAACAAGATTATTACATCTTAAAATAGATTTCACTTGTGATTTTGCTCGTGTCCCAAGAGGTCCAAATGAAGTTTTGAGGTGGAAGGCCACAAGTTCAGGTCATTTATATTGTATACTGGGCCAGTAGTTCTACAGTCTGTAATACATACATATCTATAAGTGTTCTATGAAGTCCTGCATATGAACATCTTTTACATTTCATTAACAAACTTTTAAGCTATTACGTACAAAAATTTGGTGAAATTTATGGAGAAGAATTTTTATCACACGATGTTCATGGGCTTCTTCATCTTTGTGATGACTATTCTAAATTTGGGCCCCTCAATAATTATTCTTGTTTTCCATATGAAAATTGTATAAAATATTAAAAAAAAAATGGTAAGAAGTAATGCTAAACCTTTACATCAAGTAATTAAACGGTATGAAGAATTTACTTTGTAAGGTAAACTTGCAATTAACGATGTTCAAAATAAAGAAGATGTCTTTAAACATTTACACTTTGATGGTCCTTTAAATGATAGCTGTACATCTCCACAATATAAAATTGTTTGTAAAACAAATTTAATAATAAAAATAAGATCAACGGCTGATTGTTTTATTGGATTTTATGATGATAGTAAACATTTTATTATGAAAGTAGAAAATATTAGTTATCATCCTGAGAGTAGTCAAAATGTATTTTTGGGTCGTCTTTTCAATAAAATTGAACCTTTCTACGCTAAGCCGATTAATAATTTCAAGTTAGGCATTGCTATTGTTTCAAATTTGTCGAATAGTTATAGTAAATGTAACAATGATAGAACCAATTTAAAAAAAATACACGGTGCGTCATACAAATAATGAAATAAACTATAAAATTGCTTTTCCTATATTACATTCTAACAAATAACTAAATGTTTGTATCAAAATGATATGTTAAATATAAACTGTTTCTTTATTGTATATTATGACGTAGCATAAAATCATAAAATGATATTTTTGTGTTAAAATAAATTTTACATACCTATTTTATTTTATAACTTGCTACCTTGTATATATTTTAGATAATAAAGTGTTATTCTGAGGAAAACAAATTAGTATATTTTATTAATAATTTATTTTGTTTTATTAGAGTTGACATGGACTCAGTGTTATTTTCAATTGTGTGCTTTATTGATGACAACATCGTAGAATGTGTCCCATAGAGTTGGATAAGAAATTAAACTTGTGCTTGACTATTGAAGCATACTGCAAATGTACGGAAAATGATAGAAAAAAATTATAGACCAAACAAAAATGAATTTGTCTTTTATAAAGTTAGAGAGTTGTGTTCTAACATAAGTAAGTTAAAATTACATTATTTGTTTAAAACTGTCTATACTTAAAATAATAATAAAAAAAAAGTTATAGACTATACCTAGTGTCTTTAGAAACTATATTACCTTAGAAAGTTATTAGATCATGAATCAGTAATACAAAATAGTTAAATAATATGTATAAGATAAAATAATGTATCATTATTTTTAACATAACTCGCATTTAATTGATTACTATAGAAACCATAGCAGAAACAAAATCTAAAGCTAAGGTAGCTCAATTTACTTTTGATGTATCAGATGATAATAGGTATAGCAAAAAAAAAAAGTTTAAAAAAAATCCACCACGTTCTACAGATTGTCCTCTATATTCAGGTAAGTATGTACATATATCTTAAAACAGATGTATTTGACACCCAATTTTTCCCACTTTGTTTGGAACAAAGATTAAATCGGACTGCAGTTTTAATACATTCGAAATATTGTGTCCAACACGTCACAAATGTCGTCGACACACGTTTGACGCGTCAACGCGTTACGCACCAATTCGAAATTATCGCTATCTTCAGGTGTGATAGTTTGTAACACACGTTGGGTGAGATAATGCGTGCAAATAACGCCGTACGTAACGGTATTTAACTCGCATTCTACAAGTTCGTCGTGTGGCGATGATCACCATAATGTTAGTTGGAATTAACGATATTCTGGCAAAATTGATATTTCGGTCGTAAAAACGTGCTTGGGGACTCGAAATCTCGTCAAAATGTCGACTATTTCCTGTCGTAATTTAGGACCGGTAAACAAACAGTTATTTAATGACGGGCCGCGGCTACTTTGCGCGGAAGAGTCGAACACGACGCGTATTTTGTGTTAGGGTCGCGCCACACTAGAGCGGTTTTGACGCGCGGTGAAAACGCTTCATTTCAACGCGTGATTTTAACGCGCGTTTGTTGGTGTCACACTAGTACACTACAGCGTTTTATTCGCGTTCAGTTGACTCAAATTTTGTGAACAGTACAGTTGTGCCTCTCAGATTAATTTTTAATATTTATGCAAATAAACATTAGATTGTCTTCCATTTATAATTACTTTCATTAGTTAATCAAATAAACAGAAGGTAAGTAAAAAAGATTTATTTTATTTAATAAATAAATATAAAACAAATATATTTATTTATATTATATTGATTATTCATGTATACTATTTATTTATTCTTCGGTACTTCAAAGTATTACCTATTATTATTTTTACCTATTTTTTATTTATGTAATTATTCAGTATGGACTATAATTATTATATGAATGCTATTCGAGTCATAGCAGTGGCAGAATCATTTGGTTAGATCATAGGTTCTCAAACTTATTTCATCCACCGCCCACTTTGAGAATCAAAAATTTTCTAGCGCCCCCCCCCCAAAAAAAAACCGTTCTAACCGTTAGATCGACCCACCAAGAACAGAGAGAGAGTTTTGGATTCATCCTTATAATCTAACCCGTGAACCTAGTAATAAATTTTTCAATTTTTATAATGATATTCGAAAGTACTCGGACAAATTTTTCGAGTACCTACTATAGAATGTCTATTAAATCATTTGACGAATTACTTGAAAAATTACGTACACAAATCACCAAAAAAACAACGAAGTTTCGACGTCCTGTAAGTCCAGAAGAAAGATTAACTATTACAATCAGGTAGGTACAATGGTACAAACAAAAAATAATTATATAATATTAATATATATTTCATTATTTATGTACCTACCTATAAAACAATATAATTTATTCTCATCTTGAAAATAATCATAAAATAATAAAAAAAAGTAATAATTGTTTTCTTTTTTAACGTACATCGTGTACCAACTACTAATAAAATTAAAAACAAAATAACTTAAATAAAATAAATAAATAAACCTTTTCAAACACAAAAAAATTCTTATATAAAATTAAACACTGTGATGCATGCCTATATCCTCATAATCAGTAGGAGAAAACGAACTTGATGGTGGTTGAGAATGGCTCGAATGGGTGTGTACAGTTTGAGTAACACTTGGATGAAAACTTTGTACCGGAAATTGGTTTAGTGAAGGAGTATGAGAGTTAGGAGAATAAAAGTTGTTAGGGTAGTTGAACTGTTGTATGTTTGAATATTGTGGATGATCGCTGGAAGGATTTAAAATGTGTCTTGCTGATTGCATGAATAAAATCTTAAAATCTAATTTTTGACTATCGTTCATTTTTTTGAAATCTGGTAGGAATGATAATAAAAATGCTTTATCCGGATCAAATTCATCATTATTACTTTTGATCATTGGAGGATTTTTCATAACTTCTAGCAAACTTTGCTGAAATGTTGTTACTTTTGGTTTTTTATTTTTAGGCTCAGAGGAACATGTAGGCTCAGGAGTACTTATATGCTCAGGAGTAGTTGTATTTATATTGTCCAGTGAATCATTGATTTGTACAAAGCTATCTTCTTCTGAAACATTAGAAGCATTATTGTCCGTCTGGACTGTCCCAATGATAGTCGACGGTGTAGAAATATTGCCTGTTGTTCTAGAAATTTAATAATTATGTCAATTAAAATTTAATTGTTTATATCAAAAAAAAAAAAATGAGAATTATATTGTACTTACAGTCTTTTTTTTAAAACTGGTTGTAAAAAAGTAAGGACATCTGCATAGGCGTATTTTCTAGAGAACTTTGATGCACTGCCACTAATGGTATTTTTTTGTTGATTAATATCTCGAGCATAATTGTCTCTAATGTTTTTCCACTTTTTTTTGATTTCATCAACTAAAAAGTAAGAAGTATAAATATAATATGTATTTTCATAGAAAAATGTATTGTGTATGAGTCTACGATACAGTAAGAGAATTTATTAAAAATATTTCGTTTATAAAAATACTTAGATCATATGATATGACGTTTCAAAAACCTTAAATATCGTATTTTTGGCGAATAAGAAATGTAGACTTATAGTATCTAACATCATTTATTTAAATTTAAATATCTAATTTCGTCCAAATTTGAAATTAATGTTCATAAAAATCAACAGTGTAAATATATTTTTTTAGCTCCAAATACTGAATACATTGATCCACGATTTTTGTTTGATATGTTTATCCATGTTATCTTTATTGCTAGTTTTCCACAGGCATTCTTCTTTTTCAATTTCGTGAATAAGCAAATCGATGTCAATCATGTTGAAATTTTTTTTAAAAAACTTAAAACTTTAAAAATATTTAAAATTTTGAAATAATGAAATGGAACCGCGCGTTGTAACCGCCGCACAGTGGAGTATTTGTAAATAAAAGCTGGCCATAAGTAAAAAAAAAAACCGCTTAAAACCATGGCAACGCTAATTTTCTTAAAGTTTATTATGTAAAACGGGACCTTATGAACATTATCAATCATAGTTGTTGATGGCAACTTAAATAAAGCGTTCAAAGTTCAATAGGCATTGCTCATTTTATTTCTTGTTGTTTCGTTTAACGTGTACTATTTATACACAGTATGCGATTAAACAAGTATTTAATAGCGGTTTCAAATAATTATTATGTTTAGGGTAGAAGACAAGTTGATATTTAGTTGGTTCAATGTCATATAATTTTTTCATATTGTAATTTAACATGTCATTTATTTTTGTTTATAAAGGAATTATAATATTATTTTTGAACAAATCTTTATGTGTCGAGCGATGTCAAGCAAAAATGTTTGTTTCAAAATATAATATAGACACAAAGTATTAGATATTTGAAGCAGAATGTTCCGCTCATTCACGCCATTTAGATAAGCACCACTTTAATAATGCGGCGCACGTAACATTATTTTTATACAATTTTGATATGTCGCTGCAGCTAACGTAATTATTATTATTTATACAGATAAGTAATAATTGTTGTTTGTTTGCGATAATACCTGAAAATATAATCATAATAATATAAAATTAAATAGTAATTGCTAGTCGTGGGTATTCCGTTGTGCTAGTATAAGCGGACGCCTTACAGTTAGAATAAACGTAGTTTATGTACAGCGAACGTAAACATGGCATCAATTGAACCAGGTAGAATATTATTTTTATTTTTAATTTAATTTGTTTTTAATGTTAATTGTAATACTTTTCAGAAGTACCAACAATATTAAAAGCAATGACTAGAAAAACCTTATACGAACTTGTACGCAAATGTTCAGAGAAAAATCTTGACAAAAAATTAACGTACATGGAAAACGAGTTGATTCAAATAACAAAATGCCCGACAGGTGAGCACCTTACACTAAGGCGTAATTTAAAATATTTTAAATCTGAATTTAAAAAAAAATGGTCAGCTGCTAGAATAAAGAAAAACGGTTTTTAAAAAATAATGAAAAATGGCTAAACACTTCCATAAAATTAGTTACCTGGACAACACCAAAACCGGGTCGTCCAGTAAAAGATTTCGGTGAATCGAGTGATCGTAGTAAGAGACGTAAAACTAAGGGCATAAGAGAAACTATTTCTGCTGATGAGTTGACTTTTGCAGCCAGTATGAGTCAGCATGCTGCAGGAAATATTGATGTATCTAAAATGATAAAAAAAATAACACTTACACCGACTAGAGCAACAAAATATCGAAAAGTTTTAGCATCTGTAGACAAATCGAAAGAGAAAGAGAAATTTAAAAAACACACACCATCAGAGGCTTTAAGTATATTTGTAGAAGCTAATTTATCAAAAAAGCAATATGAAGTTATTCATGCTGCTAATAAAAATATTTACCCTTGTTATTCATTAATAAAAAACGCAAAACAAGATTGCTATCCAAAAAAAGAGTCGATGAATATGACGGAAACATGTGCAGAAGTCAATCTACAAGATTTGCTAGATCATACTTCTTTACGGTTGGGTAAATATTTGGAAGAAGTTATAGAAAACTTAACAGAAGAGGAAAAACATAATTTAGAACTTATATCGAAATGGGGCTGTGATGGATCTCAACAGTCACAGTTCAAACAGTTATTTGAGAGCAACGAACATAGTGATGCGAATATTTTCCAAAGTTCACTTGTCCCTTTGAGATTGATATGCAATATTGATGACAAAAAAAAAGTTGTATGGCAGAACCCAGTTCCTTCGTCTACAAGATTTTGTAGACCAATACGCATTCGTTTTTTACATGAAACAACGGATATTACTAAAGAAGAAATCCAGTTTATTGAAAAACAAGTAAGCAGTCTGAACAAATCTGACATACCAACAGCTAGTGGTGTTTTACTACATATAAAACATATATTACTACCGACAATGGTTGATGCAAAAGTTTGCAATGCAGCGACAAGTACATCTTCTACTATGAGATGTTACATGTGTGGAAATACATCGAAAAACTTTAATAATTTAAATATTGAAAAAGAAGTAAATAATGATGCTTTGAAATTTGGGTTATCAATTCTCCATGCTAGAATTAGATTATTTGAACATATTATTCATTTAGCGTACAAACTCCCAATTAAAAAATGGCAAGCCAGAACAAACGAAGATAGGATGATAGTAAGAGACACCAAACTAAGAATACAACATTTATTTAAAGAATAAATGGGTCTTCTAGTTGACATACCTAAGGCAGGATTTGGTAACACGAATAATGACAATACATCCAGGCGATTTTTTGCCGATCCAGATACATCTTCACGTATCACTGGAATAGATGTAATTGATGTAAATATAATTAAAAGATTTAAAATTATATTAGAAGCAATCTCAAGTGGTCACAGTATAAACGTAGAAAAGTTTGAAGAGTATACCACAGATACGGCTAAACTTTATGTGCAATTATATGGGTGGCACCCTATGTCACCCATATTACACAACATTTTAATCCACGGGGCTACAGTTATTTCAAATGCGATAGTACCTATTGGTCAACTATCTGAGGAAGCTGCCGAAGCAAGGAATAAACACTTCAGATTGTATCGACAAAACTTTTCAAGAAAATGTTCACGAGAGGCTTGTAATAATGATGTTTTGAAGAGACTTTTGTTAAGTTCGGACCCATTTTTGAGCAGCATCAGACCAAAACCACAAAAAAAAAGTATGCCTTTTTCAAGTGAAACATTGAAACTTTTTCTCCCGGAGCCATTAGATGACGTATCACCAACAGAAGATATAAGCGAAGAATATTATCAAAAAGACGACGAAATGGATGATGAGAATTGTGACTAACGTGTGATTTATTATAAAAATAAACATTGTTATTTTTAAAAAATGGTTAAAAATTATAAAACTATAATCTAGTATTGTTTTTAAACTCATTTCAACTTAATAAACCCTTAAAAATATTTTTGGCCAGCTTTTTTGTACGAATACTCCACTGCGCCGTAGTGTGTCGCGTGTCAATGAAAATAATGTGTTTGATTAGTAGCGGTAGACTAGCGGTTGACGCGGTAAAAACGCAAAACCGTGGCATACAGCGGTGTCACGCGGCAACGTGCGGTAAAATCGCGCTAGTCTGACGCACTCCATTACATGGTATGCGTTTTCATCTCACGTTTTTGACGCGCGGTGCTCGCGCGTTTTCACCGCGCGTCAAAACCGCTCTAGTGTGGCGCGACCCTTAGATTCGAGCACGTCAAAACGTCGCACCGCGATTCAAACTGCCAAAACCATTTCATTAATCCTTCAATGGAGACAGTCATAGCGACCGGCATCGATTGATATGTGTGGGTCTGTCTTTATCCACCGAAATTTTCCGACCGTCCATTATGGACGCGTATACATCGCTGCCTAATAATATATCAACCAGGGAAGTGATATCGAATGACGGGTCGGCCAGCGTAAGATTAGAGTACTTATCTTTAATGCCCTATGGTAACGTTGTTCGGAGCAAGTCACTCGCCATGGCAGCAACACCCACACATTTATGGAAAATACAGGTTCTGACGAAAACGGATGCTGTACTCAACGTGGCCTTGAACATTTTAATAATAAATAAAAGCACTTTATTTTTATGTTGTTATAATATGCATTTCTTACCGTGCTTCATCACACATTATATTGAATGTTCCTGGTCCTACTTCTTCTATAATTGAATCTCCAACACTATTTGCACATATATTAATGATTTCATCTTGTAGGTATATGTTGACTAGTGTAATTAGAACCTTTGCTAAATATTTCAGAAAACTTGACTAATGTGTTTGGAGAATAAAAACATTTGTACTGTTATTCATTTATTAATTTTTTTTATTCTTGAAGTTTATGATTAGTAAATGGATAAAATATGTCAATTGATCATACATCATATAATACTATAAATAATAATAATAATAATATAAAATAAATTGGTGAACTGGCCAAATCAACTACTTACAGTAAATAAGTACAAACATGCAATGTGGGGTTAACTATAGATGTTTAAACATAAAAAAAATCTAGTTAAATAAAAATTACCTACTGTACAAAGCAGAATTTAAAGAATGCTTATGACATGCATTTAATGAAATCAGAAGGTAATATATTATGTAGTTTTGTTTTTGAACAAAATATGTATAATCTAAGGTAATAAGTATTAAATATGATTGTGTTTAATGTTATTTTAAAATACTAAATTAAACTCGATTAGAACAAATGTAAATAAATACTATAATTTTTTGTACACAATTTAAGATTAATAATAAATTAAATGGTTTAATCTAATGTTATAATACATATAACTGATCTTGATTTATCTTTTTCTTGATTTTTATTACCTTGACTCCTAACAGAGTCGTCGATATTAGCCGAGTTTTTATTGTTTGGATGATTAAAATTATTCAATATACAGTTTGATCTTATAACTGATGTTGGCCCAGGTATATCATTTAACATAATAATTTGATTATCTGAAGCTGATGGTGTAGAATTATTTTTAACAATGTCACATTTAGTAGAAGTGTTAACATTTCTTTCTATAACACTTACAGTTTTTGCAATATGTTTAGGTTTATTTTATTTTGGTGGATTACATTTTAAACGTTTAAATTTTGGTTCTATCCCTTTATTATCAAAACTTTCATCAATATTATTTTCATCAGAATCGGCCAATAGTATTTCTTTATTATTTGAAGATGTATAGACTTTAGTTTTACTCTCAGTCCATGTGCCATCCTTTAATAAAATAATCTTTTCACTTTCTTTGCTTAAATTTGAACTTTGAAGTATTGTTAAAAAAAAATCATCAATAACAATGTTTTCAAATTTAACTTGTTTCTTACATAGTGGGCATGCCCATGTTTGCTTTTGTTCATTCATCTGTAAGAATTGGATTGCATCAAAACACTGCAAATGTTTACATTCTTCACCTCTTGCCGGTAGTTTCATCCTTTGTGTGGTTAATGGATCTTTAAGAGTAACAGATAAATAGTCTACTCCCATACCGTCGTTATTTTCCATGGCATTTTTAATGATTTCTTTAGTCACATTAGAGCTACGTCTTTTCTTAAGCTTTTCAATCAGATCTTCAGATGTTAATTTTTCGGACAAAAAAACACCAGCCACATAAGTATGTGGATAAATTGACCAAGTGATTTTTAATGTGTTTTGTTCATATTTATTAAAATTGATTTGTTCAGTTATATTTATAGGGACATCGTACCTCCACGGATTTTCGTCTTCTATTTGGCCGATTAATTTAGGTACCTTACAATCAACATTATTTAAAGAAACATGAATATTACAAGGTAAATGTCCATCCACAATTTTTGTAAGTCCAACTTGTTCCAATCTCAAAATTATTTGAATTTTATGTTCTTTTCTTTCAGAATTCCATGATTGATTAATATAATCGGGAACATTTTCTATCTCATGATAGAGCTTAGTTAAGTTGAAAATACTGGTATCATTCCCCTTGCAATGAAAAGGATTTGTTAATGAATGTATTGTCCTAAAGAATGGCAAATTATGTGCAAAACGTATAGTTGGAATAAATGTTTTAGAAATATGTTGATATTTTTGTAAAAGTTCCTGTATCTTCAGAGATGGTGTCAGATTTCTTGATAAATGGACTTGTAAAATTTTTTGTTCCAAATTTTGCATTAATTTTGTACGAGGACCAGTTAAATTGCTTAAAATCCGTTTCATAACAATATGTTTGTCACCAAAAGAGTTGATGTCACAATCACTCAAAATTCCTTGTAGTTCAACCAGTTCTAAATGGAACGCCAACTTATAAACATAATCAATATCCATCTAAAACCAAAAAATAATAACAAATTATAATAGAACAAGTAGTAACTGAAGAAAGGATAAGAGAAAAAATTTGTTATGCATTAATAGTTCAAATTATTACTTCATATACATAGATACATTGTTTATTATATAGTTAATTTTATTTAATTCTATACCAATTTGTAATAATGTATTGTACTAGTCGTGGCCGACCATTTTCACAAAATGCCTTAAGAAACTTTTCCCATATCAATATTTTTCCTGAACGGTTTCATCCCCCCCCCCTAAAAAAAAAAATAAAAAAAATAAAACATTTACTACCATTTGTTTCATATCAACTTTGGAACTCTTAGAGATGGTTTGGATGGTATTTTACTATAATACAAACTACAAATAGTTGTGCCATCACTCATTCATGTTGTTATATTTATGTGAGCTAAACAGAGTTGTTTGGTATTGATTCTCATGGTCTGGTAGAAACTGAGGATAAACAGAACTTCTTCCAAAGTTAATGTTTACTGGAGTCTTATACTTATTTTATATCTACTAACACATGACAACTACTATAATAGTCATGTTTATACATATTTTGAACAATCCTTAGATGTTGACATTGTTTTTGTATTCGTTTAAGTTTCAATAATATACAATATTATGTACAGAATAATTTTATCTAATAATTATGTCTAAAACAATAACAATAGTTCACAAAAAAATAATAGGTATTTGAAATTTAAAATATGTACCAATGGTTATGTTATTCTATTTGGTAAAAATTGTTTTTGGACAACACCATTTGGAAATTTAAACTCCACAAATAATAATATATATTAATATTCATATATCGATATAAGTACTTACTAGGTACATTGCTTATGTCGTATATTGTAGACAGTTGTCGATTTAATATAATTTAATACATATAATATGGGTGGGCAATAATTTAGAAATTTAGATATTAAGATAGGTCAGGCTTGGGAAGCAATATGTGCTGAGGCGACACAAAAAAATGATATATAAGACCGCCATACGCGCATGCACGGGCAGTCGCGTTGTCGTCGAGTATATTGACGAGAACGTAGGTAGGTACGACGAGCGTGCGTGTAATCGCCAATCGTTGTATGGACTAAGTATTTACAATTTTGATTTTAGTAATTTATTTATGTTTGTTTTGTGTCAAATAAAAGTGTTTCCGACCAGAAAAATCATATGTTTTGTTTAAATAGCCACGCAATTCTACGTACTCCTTAAATCCGATCTGTAACCGGTTAATTTATGGTCGTTGAAGATTGAAAGTCTAAGGCATACTTCACACTATGCGTTTTAGACGCAAGCGAACGCGCGTATTTAAATCGCATGAACGCAACACAAAAATAGATTGCCGCGAATGAATTAATGCTTTCACACTACGGGAAAAAACGTGCGGTCGATCGCGTTCGATCGCGTCCGATCGGATTTGTTTAATTTCGTGCGTTCGAACCGTTCTACATTACAATATTTTATATTCATAATTTACTTTTATAACTTCTTGTTTATATAAAAAACTTAATATGTTGGAAAAGTGTATGTGCGTTTGTGGAAAAAAACGAGAGCAGCTAAATATCACTAACTGGAAAAGACATTTAGACAACTGTAAAGTACCTACGAAAAACCAAAATTTCTTCTCGTTCAATCTCTTCATTTTTTCATACACCGATTACAGTTCAAGTGAATACAGGAAAAAATTATTCTTGTTCTATTGGTAAGTACCTACTAAGTTTTACTTGGATACATAGTTTTTGAATTTTAACCAATTAAATTTAATTTAAAAATTAAAAGGTAGCTATAACATATATCTATAATATAAAATAACTCGAGTTCTTTAAAAGAAACTGGTAGGTACAAAAAATTATTTAATACTGTTTCCTTAATCCTTAATATATCTATACAAACAAATAACAATACCTAATTGAAAATGAAAAAAGTAACTAGATTTTTTAAAAAATAATAAGTTTATTTTGTGTTTATATTATAGTACTTCCAGATCTGATGATGCATATAACAATTTGTGCAATGAAGCAACACAATTTATGGATAAATCAGAATTTACATTTACTTCATTACCAATACAGCGTAGTAGAAAGAAACAGTTATTGTCTGGTGAAACAACTGAAGACCACACATTTATTGATCCTAAATTCCACTATAAAATTAAAACATACTTAATTGCAATAGATTCAGCAATTACTTGTATTGAAGAACGCTTCCATTCAAAATCTCAAGAATTATTGAAAGATATTTCTTTATTTTCTGTTTCAGTTCTGAAAAAAACAAAATCTGACCCTAACACATTACCAGATGATGCATTTAATAAATTTTGTAATTTGTACAGCAAATTTATTAATCATACCGAGTTAAAAAAAGAATACTTAGAATTTTCAAAATTATTTTCTTATTTTGAATCTGCTATGATAGGTTCTCAATGTTTACATCCTAGTTCTGCAACTAGTGATAATAAAGAAAGTTCTTCAGATTTAGAAAGCAGCGATGAAGAAGAAGAAAAAGAAGATACCGTTGGTCTAAAAAAAAACACTAACCAAAATTTGGGAACACTTCTTCACGTATTTAAGGTTATTACTAATTTATTTATTTACATTCCCTATTTAGACCTAAATATGTTTGCTGGATAAGAGCAAAAAATAAATTATATAATATAGTAACTCTAAATTATTGTATTTTATAGGTATGTCATACTTCCGGATTACAGAGCATTTTCCCGACATTATACATGGCTCTTCAAATCGCATGTACACTACCAGTGTCTAGCACAACACCAGAGCGGACGTTTTCTAAATTAAAAATTGTTAAAAACCGATTGAGGACAACAATTAGTCAGGACCGCTTAGAGCAATTAATGATTATTTCATGCGAATCTGATATTGATATAGATCATAATAAAGTTGTAGATGAGTTTGCCAGTACTACATCTGTATTATCAAAACATCTAACCTAATGTTTGGTATTTTGGTACCGGTATATTTTTTATTTTTATTTTTATTTTATTAATAAAAATCTCAAAATGTTTTCATATTTATGTACCTATTAATGTTTTATACTCATGTAATAAATAATAGATTGATAAGAAGTAAAATACATTTTACCTCCTATAAATGTATGCAAATAATATGGTATCAAAATGTTTGTAAATACTAAACAGTAAGGTTTATTGAATTAGATACATTTATTTAATTTCAAAAATACAGTTGTTTGACAAGCAAAGTCTATGTGATGTTTTGTGTGGTTTAGTTTTGTGGGTGGGTGGGTGGTCTTTGGGGAGAGTTGAACCACCTTTTTTTAATGAACTCGGCGCCACTGTTCGAACGCACCCACAATCTAAAATTAAATAATACTTTACCCCGACATCATTCACACTATGCAATTAAACGCATGCGTTTCTCCAGTCAAGTTATAAAATATTTAAATTTTGACCATGTTTGACATGGAGAAATTAATTTTTGAAGTTCAAGCAGAAGAGGCGATCTGGAATAAAGGTAAGTAATGTTATTTTAAATATAACTACTTGTATACGTAGCTGGTTAAGTACTATAGTCATAGGCGCAATTTCAACTTTTGACTTGGGGGGGGGGCTGAATATATTAAAGGCAAGCAGACCATTGCAATATAGCATATTAAAATTGTATGTCCTAGGTTTTTTGGGGGGCTACAGCTAAGTTTGGGGGGGGGGCTATATGGTGTGCCTATGAGTCTATAGCATGACAACTATAATATGAAACTCGATAATTCCTATATTACCTACTTAGAAGTTAGCCAAAATGGGCATAAAAGTTTGGGGGTTGGAATTTGGAAAATATCTTCGATACTTAGATAATATGTATCCTAATATCTTAGCTGCAAATTCATCTTGTATGTATCTTAGTATGACATCCATAGGCATGCGCATGGGGGCATGGTGGGGTTTTTTAAAATAATAACTATAACTATATTAAATAATAAATATTATAATTAATTTTCTATAGTTTGTAATCCAAAATTATTATTTTTGGTTTATTAGTTCCGGGTTGTCAAGATAACAGTATTTGTGGACAAAAATATAACATTATCCATTTTTTTTTAAAGATACTGTGTCGCCTCTAATCACCACTCACAGATTTTTATATGGTACCTCCCCTCCACCTGCGTTTAAACTCTGCACATGCTTTTGCATATGATTACAAATATGGTAAGCATCAAGTATTTTGTATTGTGATACATTCTTAAAATAACGTATAACGTTTATTATAAAAAAAATGTTTCATTGAAAGATAGGTAGGGGAGGGTGGGGCAGATTTGAATGAAATTTACATTTAATTTTTTTGATTTTTTGATAAATTTTGTATTTGATAATTACAATCTGTAGTCTAGAATTCTAGATGGATGTGAATACTATTTGACTCATAACAACCTTATATATTAAATAACAAATTTAATTTATAATTATAAAGTAAAGTATATTTTTATTCAAAAGTTAGGGTACTTTTGAACGTGCAGGGGATAGATTTGAATATTGAATATGTGTCGTTACATTAAATATATTACTAGGCAACAGTATTTTGAATAGGTATACTTAATTCTAAACTTATGATTTTGGAGATTATAGGAGTGAATAGGAATTGAACTTGGTACTCATTAATAAATAATTATATTTAAGTACCTATCTATTAGGTACCTAAATACTTCTTAGTAAATACATTTTTTTTTTAACATGTGGCCAAAAATTGCAATCGGTTGTTTGTGATTCAACATCAATTAAATAAATATTTAGGATTAGGTACCTATCTGAGTGGTATTAGATACATAGTAACATGCATGTACATTGTACCTATCATCTATATTTTAAAAGTTGTATTATATATTTTTATAGAAATACCACAGCATCACAACAAAGCCAGCTTACACGTCAGCTGGTGTAAAGTGGCTGTAGCCTGCGTTGATCAATTCAATGAGCTGGACGATAAAACCAAAAACATTAAAAGTATGGAAATAATATTTCATAGCTTATATTTGTACATTTATTACTTTACAAGCTACTCTTAAATTAAAAATGTTATATTTCTTTCAACTATAGGTACTACATAATAAGTAATAGTAATTAATAGTTTGAATTAAAGAATCACTTTATTTTGCCAGCTTAGTGCATTTTGTGGGCTATCCACATATTTAACAAAATATTCCCTAACATCTTTAGCATTTGAAGGAGCATTTCCAACGCCCCTTCTGTCTTCTATTCCTCCAATGCTGCAGTTTTCTAAATCTTGTTTGTCGTATCCATCCCTGCGCCGGACAAAGTTATGTAATATACATGCTGCTTTAGTAATTTGAACTGCAAAATCTGGAGAAGTCAAAATTGGTGTATGGAATACTCTCCATTTGTTTGAAAGAATTCCAAATGTACATTCAATGTAACGTCTAGCCCTGGACAGTCGGTAATTAAAAATCCTTCTCTCATTTGTCAAGCTTTTCCCTGGGTTAGGTCTCAACAAATGTTTATTTAAAGCAAAAGCCTCATCACCAACTACAATAAATGGTTGAGGTACACCATCTTCATCACCAGGCAAAGGAGCATCAGGAGGGAAGTTAACTTTGTCAGCATAAAGTTTTTTCCCGAACTGTGACTGTTTGAATATATTACAGTCACTCTCTTTGCCATACGATTCCACATCAATAATTCTGAAGCAATAGTTTGCATCACACAATCCAAGCAGAATTAATGAAAAGAAGTGTTTATAGTTGTAATAAAAACTTCCAGTTTTTTTAGGACATTGCAACCGTATGTGTTTACCATCGACTGCAGCAACTGTGTTTGGAAATTGAGTTTTTTCAAAAAAACCTTTTGCCATATCTAACCAATCATTTTCCGTAGGTATAGGCATTTCTATTGGTTGTAATATGGTCCACAACACTTCACAAGTCTTCGAAAACCGTAACAGCCAGGCAACAGCACGAACAAGTGACCACCAATTCAAAAATGCGGTGATAATGTCCCTCAATTCCTCAATTGCAACCAAAACCAACTTGATTGGGCGTTGTTCTGGGAGTTCATAGTATGGTGTTAATTTAATTGTTAGATGTGACCATTGAGTTTCAGGTAAGCAGAGATAGCCCCGCTCCACCAACCTTGCTTATAGGAACCAAACTTGCTACCGCCTACGATTCTTCTCCCTCGTTCGTTATTGACTTGCTTTCACCTCCGGAAAAGTGCAATAACATGTTATGTGGCTTTGGCCATTTGAAACAATATCGCACTTTTTCACTTTTTGTACGTTTTTTCGTGAAAACCCTCTTTTGGCCGAAGTATCCATATATTTTTTTTATAACTTTTTTTATAGTTTTATAGTTTTTAAAGATTTGCAACATATTATTGACGTATTTTCCAGCGTAAGTTACAATCACAAATTAAACTTAAATATTTAACCCTTGTTACTTGTTACTCTAATTATTTTTTGGCAATTACAGGTTGTTCATAATAAATTATTTGTATCACATGCGTGTATAATAATATCATCTATCGGTATATTAACATTTGTTACGGAGAAAGTAACAAATATACTTTTATTTATATTTAAAGTTTTTGTTCAGATAATCTCTTAAATACTTTGTTTACTTGAACAGTAGCTATACGTTTAACGTTAAACCAAATATCACTGGCAAAAAGTAGACACATATCATTTGCGTATGAAACAACTGTACCGTCTATATTAATATAACATATTATGTCATTTATATAAAAAATTAAAAGTACTGGTCCTAGGACACTGACTTGAGGGACCCCCTCTATGTAATATCGTATTCATCACTAAAAATACTATAGATCGATTCCGTCTGTTTTCTGTTTTTTAAATAACTTTTGAACCACTCCAAACTTTTATTTTTTATTCCTAGCCCTGGTAGGATGTTAATAAGTTTATTGTGGTCAACTGTATCAAAAGCTTTTGCTAAGTTCAAAAAAATAGCTAAGAATTTTTAATTGTTTACTAGATTATTGTTCATAAATTTAGTTGCCTCATAGTGTGCTCCTGTAGTACTCTTTTCTGGTCTGAAACCAAATTGATAATTAGGTATCAAATCATTTGTTTATAGACATAAAATAAGCTTGTTTTTAACTTTTTTTTGTAATATTTTAGAAAAATGACTGAGTTATTAAATTAGCTTTTAATTTGATATAATCTCTCTGTTTTCAGATTTATACAGTGGTTTTACAATCGATAATTTAAATTTGTCGGGAAAAATCACTTGTTTTAAAATTCGTTAAAAATATAAGTAATGGCATCATTAATGTATTTTGATATAATGTTGTATATATTATAAACATATTATGTTTTATAATCTTGACCGAAATATTATCAAAGCCTGCCGAGGTTTTTATCTATTAGACTTCTTCTAATTGATAATATGTCTGATTTTTCTATTTGTTTAGTAAAAAATACATTAAAGATGAATTGGTGTTACAGAATTTCTCATTTGAACTGCTTTTCTTATAGATCCGGTGAGTTTGTTGGTAAATTTCCACATTAATTAGTGGTCAGTGAGTGCATTATAAAATTATTTTTTATAGAATCCGATTTTTGCTTATCTTTAAACAATGTTAGTTTAATGTTTTACCCTCCAAGCCCCCTCCATAATCGCACCTATGCGACATGAGTTGAGTCCATAGAATTTGAGTGTACGTGTATATTTTAATATAATCAATATTTCCTTTTTTGTATTATTGGGTTTCGTATAGTATTTTATTAACACATCGCAGGAATACTCGAAATATTTTATTTTCTTTCACGACGACATCGTTGTCATCGACATCGATCCTATGAAAAAGGTTGTAGGGCGTACGCGCACACACACCCTCTAACGCGCGCATGCGCACACACACACAAACATACCCTCGTACACGCCACAAGCGCATGCGCTCCACACACGCGCACACCCTCTTACGGGCACACGCGCAAAAAATATTTTATTTTCTTTCACGACGAAATCGCTGTCATCGACATCGATCCTATGAAAAAGGTTGTGGTGCGCAAGCGCACGCAAGCGCACACAGACACAAACACACACACGCACGCACGCACACACGCATGAACATCCACACACACGCACACATAAACACACCCCATGTTTTTAATGCATCAACCCCTCTTTGTATTGTCTGCATTCTATCGACCGGTCCCTTAAACCGTTGTTTGATTAGGACATTTTCGATACGAAATATTATATCGAGTGAATCAGTATACCCGCTGGTCGTTTGGCAGGCCAAACATTAACCGTATACAGTCCAGTTTCCACTGCTGCCGTTGAAGTATATGACACGTCGATAGTCAATACTATATTATATTACTGCACATAAAGTAGGTAAACGTTTGATTACATTATTTCAATGTCGGCCCTGGGATTAAAAACTAAAAATGTCATGAATAACTACTTTTTTTTTCATTATTATTAGTTCCACGGATATCGATGGATAGAGATGGTCGCAGAAAATAAAGAGAACGGCGGATTTCTACAATTTTCAGGGTAACGCTGTTCGAACACGCTTTGGCGCTTTACGCAACTCACAAATACAATAAATTGACAAAAAAGGTAAGTTTTACATTAAAATGTAATTGTATTAAAATATTGTATAAAATATAACTTGCCCTAATTACTAACATCCCATAAATGATTAGTTCGTCTAAATTATTTTTCGGTTACTATGTTTGCGTTTTGCGTCACGGTAATTGACCCCACTACCAGCATGTACATGGGGAAAGTATATGAAATATTTTAAGTTACGTAACCTACAATGGTTAGGAATTTGGGCGAGGGATAAATATCATGCTGCATAGTTAATAATCAATAGTTTATCATAAAAACTGTTCTCTATAAGTGGTGATAATGATTTGACAAAGGTTTTGATTTGTTTACATTTTTGAGAATTACATGGCTTGAATAGATAGAGCGGCATCTAGATTTTTATGACCTGTGATATCACGTTCATCGATTATGTTTATCTATAAGGCTATAAAATATATATTATATTATGGTGTTTCCTCAACAGTGGCACACTCAGATGTGTACACCAATGGTACTCGAACTGATTTATCTAGTCATACTTTGTGCGTCCACTGCGGTTATTAGAAACATTTCAAATGCCGAACGCCTTAAACTTCATCTCGCTATTATGTTACGGCTAATGGGGCGGTGTGTGGTGTGTCATATCATTTTTAAATTTATAATGATTAGTAATTATTAACAATAACACGTATCTGTTTTGTATGTTTACAGCTCGAAGTTCAGATAGCGATAAAAAATATTATCATGCAATAATACCACGGAAGCAGCTTTAAGAAATATAAATATTACCTAACGATATTATGTGATGAAATTAAACAATACAATACTAATTATGTTACTATCGACACTGCAGAATAGTTGCAATAATTAACTGTGTTGACACGTCAGCTGATGATGGATAATCCGTATCCGTTAACGTGGTTCCGGATAATGACGATAGCAGTTCTAACGTATTACTACGGACCAGTTACAGCAGACGCATTTCCAACTGTCTGTGCCTGACGATGACCCGCGGACACTATTGACTGCCCCAGGTTCAGCAGGCCAAATGAACGCTTTGCGAATCGAAGAGTGTAGACAAGTGATACTGGGTACTTGTTGCTGATGAAAGTAAAACGTAGTTTTTCCACTCGCCTGTGAGCCATCCATGCTGGACAGCGAACCGTCCTCGCCGAAAAGGATAGCGAGTCACGTAAGTACTAGTAAAGTGATTCTGTTAGATAAATTCTGAACTTCTCAAAAACAATGAACGTTTTAAATATTTTAGATTCTATGCGGAGCGCGATTAATGTAATGAAATTATAATGATGCATATTAAATTTTTAAGGTATTTTATTTAAGTCCTAAGAAATTATTTAGAGAAGTTAATTTGCGTTGATTAATAATTTTGAGAGTGGATTTTGATAGCAATTGTATCTTGCTTGTACTTTCAAACTGGGTCAAAGGCAAAAAAATTCTTAATACTTTTCAAAACAATCAGGAAATACGAAAAAAAAAGGCAGGTAAAAGGATGTCGCTCTGCTGAACAGTAGGTTACAAATGATTCAGTGTAATGGGTAGTATTAAATTCGAATATAATTGGGTAAGAAAAACGATTCTGAGAGGAGATGGTTTGTCAATCTAGAATATTTCATATTACATTAATATTGTTATTTCTTATTACCAACTAGTAACTTGAACTAATATTATAAAATTAAAAAAAAAATAAGTAAAATTGTTATTCTTGGTTTTTTAATATATAATTTCGTCCAAATTTGAATTTAAAATAACTATTTAAAAAACTGTGTTTTATATTTTTGAGACTTTTTGGTCACAGAATAACCAACTTACGTGGAATCTTAATTTAAATTTTAAATTCTTAGCTATAACACATTTTCTACAATTTTTATTACTAAATATTTTTAAATTTTAAACTTGATAAATGTTGTCAACATCTGAACTTTAAATGCTTGTAGAAAAAATAGGCCAATGCATTTTTAGTATTTTTCATCAGCTGTTGTGACAATATATCAGAAACCTGGTATTAAATTTTAACGCTTTTTGACCCAATTAATAAAATTTGATTGATATTTATAGAAAAAAAAAATAAAAAACTAAAATTGAAAATGTCGGTAAATAACTTAAAACGACTCACAATATTTAAAAAATGTTTTTAAGTATAGGAGTTGATATATATACATATAGTCCAAATTTCAAATATCTACAGTTATTCGTTTTCTAGTTATTAGCATCAAATGATTTGTTATTGAGTTCAAATTTAACACAACCATTATAGTGACTTACTCAATAACGAGGTCCACTCGAAACCAATTATAAAGTAGAGCGGTTACCCACTTCCCCAGTTTTAATGCTTCAGTGATTTGGTCACGACAAAACTATATAAGGTATTGAAAACAATTTTTTTTATAGGTGGTTACATCATGGTCGCGCAGGAGTTAGAAAATAGTTTTGCTTCGTCGGACACGTCGATTTTGTGGACATCGAGACTACTTTATTTATGATGTCGTCCAACCACCACTAGGCATCGTACGTTTTATGTTCAAGTCATGGCTGAAGTCAGTAGGTAAACACGTTCGAAACACGACATTCATTCATTCATTGAAATCATGAATGGCTAGCTGTCCAGAGGAAAGACTACGTTTAACTTTGATGAACGACCGGTTTCCACCGATCTTATTTACGTTCTTCGATTAACAAGGCGTTCGTTAGGCCTGAAGAATCTGGGGCAGAGAGTGGTGGAGTGGTGCTCTTCGTCATCCGGTACAAACATCCGAATGATTTAGATATATACTATACCTATACTTTTTTTTTTTAAATTTACAACTTAATTTAAATAAATCTAAATAATTTATATTTAATGATAATTAAATCAAAAAAAATTTCCTGATAATTAAATTGCAAACTTTCAGAGCATTCCTACATAATATGTAATTGTATGGGTGCCCTTAAAGTGAGGTGATAGTATTAGATATATTGGTGTCACACCAATTATATTAAATATTACATTCAATTACCTATAGACTTCAATTGCATATGTTATATATTGTATTATGTAATTATCTTAGATAAATAATTAGTAAGTTGAAAATTCTATGACATATTTTAAATTAAAGTGCCCCACAAAATAATGTAAGCTTTTGGATTTCAGCACAATGTATGTTTACTTATGGTTCTTCAGCATGTGATGGTGCATATAATATTCATATTAATGTGTTAATGGTAACTAATAAATAATAATCAAGTATTTAATTCAAATTATATTTAGTTTAAACAAAGTTGTTATTCTACAAATTGAATACAGATACATAAATTAATTATTGTCCATTTCAATTTCCAAAATCTATTTGTTTGTCTTAATTTATTAAACATTAGGCTTAAAGTTAATCTGAAAGATCATTGTATTAAACATAATTATAGAACTAAATTTAAGAAAAATTGTAATGTAAATGCTCTTATTTGTTCTACCGTTTTTGGCTCAAAATGTTCAATATCTACCTATAACGACATTTTTTTTGTTTAAGCAAATATGATAATGAAATTGATAATGTCATTAGTTAAAGACAATATAAAAACTATTACATTATTACATTATAAAAAATGATATACTGCGTCCTACGTATACTTAATTTAAGAACATTCATTATTTTACTTTTATTGTTTTTAGTATATATAAATTTATGTTTATAATTACTACTTTTATTATTATTATTATTATAACTGTTTACTTCTAGATACTTATACTCGACCCATCTGTGTACAAGCTTTACTTTTTGAATAGGTTTTGTATCTATTTTATTTCTAATTTTTTTTAAATATGTTTTTATAAGAAATAAAAATATAATTATTATTATTTATTAGTGTTGGCCAACTATATCGATATTGTGAGTATATTTCTAATAATTTTGATATCGATATCTAAAAGTAATTATTGAAAAATCGCGATATCGGGGTGACTAATTTGAGTAAACCGTATATTAAAAAATTTAAAATGTTTCTTAAAAAATATTCCACATATTTGTATATGAATTGATTTTTGGACGGCACTGAAAAATCATAGTCAACAAAATAATTTATAATTGATAATTAATTTACACTCATTATATATTAATATAATATGTATTCTATACTTTTAATATGCTTTCAATAAAATAAATTATATAAAATGTAACTTGATGTTGTGATGAAGCGATTTAAAAAAATTGAATACGATATCGATACTTAAAAATATATCGTTGGCCAACACTATTAGTTATAATTGTTTTTTAAGTATATTCAAATATTGATATATTTTGTTAATATCATAATTTATAATGTCATACATTTGTGAAATAATTATAGACACATACTAGCAGACATCGCTAATTTTGTTACTGTTCAAAAGTCCATGGAAAAAATTTTGTTTGTCACCATAGTTAATATAACAAGATTCCAACTAAAAAAGGAGGTTTATATTAGAATAATAATCATGCATTGTTACTAAGAGGACGTTACACCGACATCTGTTGTCTCCTTAACAAGTGCGTAAAATTGCAAATTGTAAGCTCATTAAAACACGTTTAGGCCTGTTAGTTTAAAAATTAGAATGAATTTACCTCTTATAAAATTTAAAGGTAAGATTATTATCCAGGCAATCTCATGGTCTTTTTACTATATATTATTTTTAACGCGGGTAATGAGTATTTTAAAATTGTAAGTTGTATGTACATCTTAAAATACTCATAACTCGTTTTAAAGTTAAAATATAATGAAAAATACCATAATAATAATTTTACCCTTAAATTGTGTCAGAGATGAATTAACTCTAATTTTTAAACTAACGGAGCTACATGTGTTCTGCTAAGTGTTCAATTTGCTAGAATTTGCACTTTTGAAACGAAGACAACAAATAACGACGTAACGTCCTATATTAACTAAAATTGTTATGGATAATTTTAATGCAAATATTTTTAAAATGAATAAATTTACACTACTAAATATTTGAATTTCAAGCAATCCTATTCAAAACACCCCACAAGGGTTGAATTAACTGTTGTACGGAGTGCGCCGCAGCAATGAGGTGATTTTTCCGATAGAAATACTTTGTTTTTCAGCTTTTTCCCGAACCACTACGGTGGTTAGGATTGATGATTAAAATATTATTTTATTTCGATGGATTATGTTTTGATATAGTATTATAATAACTAAAAATAATTATATAGACATTTTGAAGGTAATTTATATGAATTTGTATAAAATGAGTAATTGAATCTGGCAAAAGAAAATAAATGGATATTTAATTATTTACATTAGAAACATGTCCCCAAATTTATTATTTGTATATCTTTAATTGTCGTGGCGTACTAATGCATAGGTTCAAATAACATACAAAATGTCAATATAAATATTTTTTGGGAATTTGATGTGGGGGGGGGGCTGTTGCATGGATGTGGATATATGATGTATACAAACTTGACAATACTTCAGTATCCTATATTTTACGGGGTGATTTGTGAATTGAATTCACGCTAGAATGTTGAGACTTTGCATTTTTTATGTAATACTATTAAATCTAATATAATACAATTGTGAATTGTGAAATTAATAATGACTTAAATAAAAGTACTCAAATCATACCATATCAAACTGCGGGAGGGCTGTGAATGGTGGGTCAGACCTGGGGCTTCGCACACCCACGGCAACAATAAAAATAAAAATATGACGGATTTGTACATTCAGAAAAAGTTCTTATAAAAATTATTTTGTAGGTACGTATTGTAAAATTACCCAATTTATTTAGGATTACAATAATATTTAACCAGCATTTATATATTAATGCTAACTAGCTACTATAGTCAATATATTATTTTATTTACCTACTCTTAACGATACCTACTCTTAAATCGAAATTAAACAGCCCTTTAACCAGCATCCATATAATAGAATTATAATAAATATTATACCGAACAATGACGATGCACCTACGCATCTACACACACCCCCCTCACAATGTGGCATTAGCGCTATTGTATTAATGCATTCTATATTTTCGCTAGCGTTTTGGTTGACCCCCACTCAGATATGATATACTATACGGAGGTAAACAATATAAATTATCAATAATTTTATAATATTCGATTCATTTAATATTATATCAAGCTGTAGGTATTAATAATTTGCTATATATTATTCAGTTAGAAATAGTCATATTATAATATGAGTTTTTGTCGACGGAAAAATTTTGTTTGTCACGATAGTTAATATAACAAAATTCCAACTAAAAAAGGAGGGCGGTAAGTGGATGTCACTCTGTTGTAATATCATTGTATACGAGCGAAGACGGTCAATCAGCCTAATAGTATAATAATAGTTTTATAATAGTTTTACTAATATTTAAAGATATTGTTTTGAATAAA
>JANEHU010001030.1:0-72443 GCA_027563435.1 Nasonovia ribisnigri | reverse complement strand
CAGTTCAAGGAGTTCTTTTTTCTCTTTTATCATTTGGGTGTTCAGTTTTTATTTTAAATAGAACTATAGAAAATTCAAAGAAAATAGTTTTACAATTTCAAAAATATGGAAATATAAAAATATTTAATAAAGATTTATCACATATAAAACATTTTGATTTAATTATTAATGCAAGATCGACTTGTACTCAAGAACAAGACGGTCTTGTTCCATTATCTTTAGTTTCTTCAAAAACTTTTTTTTATGATATGAATTATCAAATAGATAATACTCTTTTTATCGATTGGTGTATAAAAATAGGAGCTACTTTTTTTTCTGATGGAATAGGAATGTTAGTTTTTCAAGCTGCACATTCTTATTTTTTATGGCACAATGTGTTTCCAGAAACAAATTATATAATTAATATTTTAAATCAAGAAAAGAATGTTAAATGTAAAGATAAATTTATATAATTATTTATATTTTAAAAAATATTTCACAATATTTTTTTTAATATTTAACTAATAAAAAAGAAAATACTTGACTCTTTTTTTTTTGATCTGTTATTTATTATAATATTAAATTAAAAAGTAATATATATAAAAGTCCCCTTCGTCTAGAGGTCTAGGACATCGCCCTTTCACGGCGGCAACAGGGGTTCAAATCCCCTAGGGGACGATAAAAATTATTTTTATAAAATAAGTATATACTAATTTAAATTATTGTGTTATGCTCAAGACAACTTTAAAACAAAGTTAAAAAGCTCTTTAAAAATTCGGAAAACAAGCATAAAATAACTTATTTTTTTAAAACACCTGTGGGTTGTAAGATTAAGCAAATAAGCGTACATGGTGAATGCCTTGGCAGTCAGAGGCGAAGAAGGACGTGCTAATCTGCGAAAAGCGTCGGTAAGCTGATATGAAGCGCAATAACCGTCGATATCCGAATGGGGAAACCCGATGTAGTTAATACATCATTATTAACTGAATTAAATAAGTTAATAAAGCAAACCAAGGGAACTGAAACATCTAAGTACCTTGAGGAAAAGAAATCAACCGAGATTCCCCCAGTAGTGGCGAGCGAAAAGGGAACAGCCCAGAACTATAATCAATATATATTACAGTAGAATGATTTGGAAAATTCAGCGATACAAGGTGATAGCCCAGTATACGAAATAATTTATATTGTGAGTTCGAAAAGTAGAGCGGGACACGAGAAATCCTGTTTGAATATGGGGGGACCATCCTCCAAGGCTAAATACTCCTGACTGACCGATAGTGAACTAGTACAGTAAGGGAAAGGCGAAAAGAACCCCGGCGAGGGGAGTGAAATAGACCCTGAAACCGTGTACGTACAAGCAGTGGGAGCATTTTTTTAAAATAATTTGTGACTGCGTACCTTTTGTATAATGGGTCAGCGACTTGTACTCTGTAGCAAGGTTAACCAAATAGGGGAGCCGAAGGGAAACCGAGTCCTAAATAGGCGTTAAGTTTCAGGGTACAGACCCGAAACCCGGTGATCTAGCCACGGGCAGGTTGAAGGTTGGGTAAAACCAACTGGAGGACCGAACCGACTGATGTTGAAAAATCAGCGGATGACCTATGGCTAGGGGTGAAAGGCCAATCAAACCGGGAGATAGCTGGTTCTCCCCGAAAGCTATTTAGGTAGCGCCTCGTGAATTCATCTACGGGGGTAGAGCACTGTTTCGGCTAGGGGGCCATCCCGGCTTACCAACCCGATGCAAACTCCGAATACCGTAGAATGCTATCACGGGAGACACACAGCGGGTGCTAACGTTCGTTGTGGAAAGGGAAACAACCCAGACCGCCAGCTAAGGTCCCAAAGTCATAGTTAAGTGGGAAACGATGTGGGAAGGCATAAACAGCCAGGATGTTGGCTTAGAAGCAGCCATCATTTAAAGAAAGCGTAATAGCTCACTGGTCAAGTCGGCCTGCGCGGAAGATATAACGGGGCTCAAACTATGCACCGAAGCTGCGGCAGCAAAAATATTTTTTTGCTGGGTAGGGGAGCGTTCTGTAAGCCAAAGAAGATATATTGTAAAATATATTGGAGGTATCAGAAGTGCGAATGCTGACATGAGTAACGATAAAGCAGGTGAAAAACCTGCTCGCCGAAAAACTAAGGTTTCCTGTCCAACGTTAATCGGGGCAGGGTAAGCCGACCCCTAAGGCGAGGCTGAAAAGCGTAGTCGATGGATAACAGGTTAATATTCCTGTGCTTAATATTACTGCGAAGTGGGGACGAAGAAGGTTAAGTTATCCAGGTGACGGTTATCCTGGTTTAAATGTGTAGGTATGATAATTAGGCAAATCCGGTTATCTTTAATCTGAGGCATGATGACAAGTCACTAAGGTGATGAAGTAACTGATACCACGCTTCCAAGAAAAGCCTCTAAGCATCAGGTAATATTAAATCGTACCCTAAACCGACACAGGTGGTTAGGTAGAGAATACTAAGGCGCTTGAGAGAACCCAGGTGAAGGAACTAGGCAAAATAGTGCCGTAACTTCTGGAGAAGGCACGCTAGCGTTAAGTAAGAAGATTTACTCTTATATAGCTGAAGCTAGTCGAAGATACCAGCTGGCTGCAACTGTTTATTAAAAACACAGCACTGTGCAAACACGAAAGTGGAAGTATACGGTGTGACGCCTGCCCGGTGCCGGAAGGTTAATCGAAGGGGTCAAAGGAAACTTAAAGCTCTGGACTGAAGCCCTGGTAAACGGCGGCCGTAACTATAACGGTCCTAAGGTAGCGAAATTCCTTGTCGGGTAAGTTCCGACCTGCACGAATGGCGTAATGATGGCCAGGCTGTCTCCACCTGGGACTCAGTGAAATTGAATTTGCTGTGAAGATGCAGTATATCCGCGGCAAGACGGAAAGACCCCGTGAACCTTTACTATAGCTTGACACTGAATTCTGAATTTTAATGTGTAGGATAGGTGGGAGGCTGTGAAATTAAAGCGCCAGTTTTAATGGAGCCAAACTTGAAATACCACCCTTTAAAATTCGGTGTTCTAACCTAGTGCCGTAATCCGGTACAGATACAGTGTCTGGTGGGTAGTTTGACTGGGGCGGTCTCCTCCCAAAGAGTAACGGAGGAGTACGAAGATTGGCTAATCACGGTCGGACATCGTGAGGTTAGTGCAAAGGCATAAGCCAGTTTGACTGTGAGCGTGATAACGCGAGCAGGTGCGAAAGCAGGTCTTAGTGATCCGGTGGTTCTGTATGGAAGGGCCATCGCTCAACGGATAAAAGGTACTCCGGGGATAACAGGCTGATACCGCCCAAGAGTTCATATCGACGGCGGTGTTTGGCACCTCGATGTCGGCTCATCACATCCTGGGGCTGAAGCAGGTCCCAAGGGTATGGCTGTTCGCCATTTAAAGTGGTACGCGAGCTGGGTTTAGAACGTCGTGAGACAGTTCGGTCCCTATCTGCCGTGGGCGTTGGAAGATTGAGGGGGGCTGCTTCTAGTACGAGAGGACCGAAGTGGACGCATCACTGGTGTTCGGGTTGTCATGCCAATGGCATTGCCCGGTAGCTAAATGCGGAAAAGATAAGCGCTGAACGCATATAAGCACGAAACTTGCCCCAAGATAAATCTTCCCTGAAACAGAAATGTTTACTGAAGGGACGTTGGAGACTACGACGTTGATAGGCTAGATGTGTAAGCATAGCAATATGTTGAGCTAACTAGTACTAATGACCCAAGAGGCTTAATCTTACAACACCAGAGGTGTTTTTAAAATAAAATTAAAAGCTTGTTTTACTGAATTGATTACAAAGTTAATATATTTTAATAACACATTTTTATTAAAATGCCTGGCAAAAATAGTGTAGTGGTACCACCTGAATCCATTCCGAACTCAGAAGTGAAACGCTTCAACGCCAATGGTAGTACGGGGCCTCCCCGTGCAAGAGTAGGTAAAGCCAGGCAAAAAAAACCCGAAATTTTTTTCGGGTTTTTTTATATTTAAAATAAATTATTTTCAAAAATGTATTACTATTTTAATTTATCAATAGTATAGTATTTAAATATAAAAATATTTTTATTAAGTTTTATATAGGTATTTTTTAAAAATAAATTACTTTCTAGCTAACAATAGATTTACATGTTAATCTATTTAGAATTTAAATTGTTTATGACTAAAATAGTCAATAATTATTTATTAATATTTTTTTCAATTTAGTATATTTTTTCATGTGAAGGTAATATAGATGTCCAAGATTAAAGGTAATGTTAAGTGGTTTAATGAATCTAAAGGTTTTGGTTTTATTACTCCAGAAGATGGAAGTAAAGATGTATTTGTTCATTTTTCAGCTATACAAAGTAATGGCTTTAAAACTTTAGCAGAAGGTCAAAGTGTTGAGTTCGAAATTACTGAAGGAGCAAAAGGCCCATCTGCTGCTAATGTTGTTAGTTTGTAAAGTGATTTGTCTTTTTTTATTTTTATAATATAAGAATAAATATGCTTTTTATAGTACGGCTCTTTAATAGGGCTGTACTATATTAAAAAAATTATATAAATATTATTTTTTCATAAAACCATTCTAACTATGTTAATTTTGCTAATTTCATGATATAAAATTTCAATTTGTTCAAAATTTTTAGCACATATTGTAATTGAAACAGAAAGATAGTTGCCTCTATTACTTGATTTAACTTGAGGCGTATAATCTCCAGGAATCTGAATTTGAATGACTTTTATTATCTTGTCAATAAGTTCGGGCTGTGCTAAGCCAATAATCTTATAAGTAAAAAAACAAGGGAATTTTAACATTTCTCGCAATTTTGTTTTCATTATTAATCCCCCATTTTTTTTACAATAAAATATTTTGTTAATTTTTTTAAAAATATTGTATATTTTTATTAAGACTATTACTGAAAATAGTTTAATAAGTTTAACATATTGATAATATAGAAAATAACATATTTTATGTTATTTTCTTTGAGTGTATTTTTTTAGGATATAAATTATGTTGAAAATTTTTAATACACTAACTAGAAAAAAAGAAATTTTTAAACCCATTAAAGAAAAAAAAATTAATTTATATGTCTGTGGTGTTACTGTTTATGATTTATGTCATATTGGTCATGGACGTACCTTCGTTATTTTTGATATAATAGTTCGTTATCTGCGTTTTTCTGGTTTTAAAGTAAATTATATTAGAAACATTACTGATATTGATGATAAGATTATTTTGAAATCTAAGAAAGAAAAAATTAAAATAAATGTTTTTACTAGTTCTATGATTAAAGAAATGCATAAAGATTTTGATTTATTAGGCATAATTCCTCCAGATAAAGAACCTCGTGTTACAGATTATATTGATAATATTATCAAAATGATTATAAAATTAATAAAAAATCAAAATGCATATATCAATCAAGATGGCGATGTAGTTTTTTCTGTAGAAAGCGATCAGAATTATGGAACGCTATCTCGTCAATCTTTAACATCATTACAATCTGGATTACGCATTCCAGTTAATAATATGAAAAAAAATCCATTAGACTTTATACTTTGGAAAATTTCTAAAAAAGAAGAGTGTTCTTGGGATTCTCCATGGGGTCGAGGTCGTCCTGGTTGGCATATTGAATGTAGTGCTATCACTCATGTTTTTTTTAAAAACTCTATAGATATTCATGGAGGTGGTTCTGATCTTCTTTTTCCACATCATGAAAATGAAAGATCTCAATCTATATCTTTTAATAATACATCACAAATAAATTTTTGGATGCATGCTGGTATGGTAATTATAAACAATCAAAAAATGTCTAAATCTTTAGGAAATGTGTACTTTATAAGAGATCTTTTAAAAGAATACAGTGCTGAAGTTTTACGTTATTTTTTTCTTTCAACACACTATCGTCATCCTATTTATTATTCTAAAAAAAATTTAAATCAAGCATATATTTCATTAAAATATTTATATTCATCATTGTATAATATTGAACCTATTTCTAATAGTGAAGAAGGAATTAATTTTCAATTAGAGTTTTATGATTCTATGAATGATGATTTTAACACTCCCAAAGCTTTTTCTGTTTTTTTTAAAATAGCACGTAAAATTAATTTTTTTAAAACCAAAGACGCATTAAAAGCAAGTAAATTTGCTTTTCGATTAATATTTCTAGCTAATTGTTTAGGTTTTTTGTTAGAAGATCCAGAAAACTTTTTGCAACAAAAAACTACATTAAATTCATCTATAGTAAAAAAAATTGAATTTCTTATAGAGAAAAGAAATATTGCAAGAAAATTAAAATCATGGGAAGAAGCAGATGATATAAGAAAAAAATTAATTTCTTTTAATATAATATTAGAAGATCTATCTGATAAAACAATATGGAGGAAAAAATAACATCTTTTAAAAATCGTGATATTTTTCACATGCTTCTAATGTATTTTGCAATAATGTTGCTACGGTCATAGGACCGACGCCACCAGGTACAGGTGTTATATAAGACGCTCTTAAATATGCGTTTTTAAAATCAACATCACCTACTATCCGACCATCTTGTAATCTATTGATTCCAACATCGATAATAATTGATCCATTTTTAACCCAGTTTCCCTTTAAAAAATTTGGTTTTCCAATTGCTACAATTAATAAATCAGCATTTTTGACATGATTTTTTAAGTTTTTAGTAAACCTATGTGTGACAGTGGTGGTACATCCAGCTAATAGTAATTCTAAACTCATAGGTCTTCCAACGATATTAGATGCTCCTACCATTACTGCGTGCAATCCATGAGTTTTTATTTTATTATATTTCAACATCGTAATAATTCCCTTAGGTGTACATGCTCTCAATTTTGGTGTTCTTTGACATAATGCACCTGTATTGTATGGATGAAATCCATCTACATCTTTATTTGGATTAATACTACTTAAAATTTTTAAATAATTTATTTGTTTAGGCAGTGGCAATTGTATTAAGATTCCATGTATATCATTATTGTCATTAAGCTTTGTTATAAGTTTTAATATTTCTATTTCTTTAGCATTTTCAGGAAAATACCAACATTCTGAAAAAAATCCAACATTTTTACATCCTATTTTTTTTTATTAACATAAATTTGAGAAGGAACATTATTTCCAACTAGAATCATTGCTAATCCAGGTATTTTTTTTCCATTTTTTTTTCGTTGATTTACTTTTTTTAAAATTTTTGATTTTATTTTTTCTGCTATTTTATTACCATTTATAATTATTGCTGGCATTTGTAAGTAACTCGATTAGTTTTTTGTGTTTTAAAGATATAAAAGAATATCTTTATAATATATTTTAGTTTTATCAAAAAAAATTAAGAATATTAATAGTAATTTAGTTGCATATATATTATATTAATGTTAGATTTTAATCTAATCGTTCTTCTGCGTTCTTAGCTCAGCTGGATAGAGCAACGGCCTTCTAAGCCGTAGGTCACAGGTTCGAATCCTGTAGAACGCAAAAATTTTTCTTAAAAGAAATAAATCTATTGTTTTAAAATCACTTCTATTTTTTCTCTAATAAAAGAAACTGAATCAGATGCATTAATTTGAAAAAATTTTAAACGATTTGTTTTTTCTTCATTTAAATAATATTTAATTAATGGATAAGTTGTTTTTGTATATTCATCTAATCTTTTTTTAATAATTTCTTCTTTATCATCTTCTCTTATCGTTAATGGTTGTCCAGTTACATCATCATGATTTTTAATTTTAGGTGGATTAAATTTTATATGATATACCCGTCCTGATTGAATATCTATGCGTCTACCTGATAAACGTTCTAATATAGATTCATGTGAAAGAATTAATTCTAATACGTAATCTATTTTTATCTTGTTCCTAGATAAATAAAAATATTGCTCTAGAGTTCTTGGAAAACCATCTAATATAAAACCATTAGTACAATCTTTTTTTTTGATTCTATCATGCATTAGATTACATACAATTTCATCAGAAATTAGATTCCCTTTTTTAACAATTTCTTGTATGCTTTTTCCTATTTTATTTTTTGCATAAATATTTTCTCTAATTATATCACCTGTAGATATTTGTGGAATATTATATTTTTTTGCAATAAATTTTCCTTGTGTTCCCTTTCCGGTACCTGGTGCACCTAATAAAACAATACGCATGATTATTTCTTATTTCAACATCAGTGAATTTAAAGATTACTACTATCATAGTAGTAATCATATTTTTTTTTTATGTAAGAAGTAATTTATTCATTCTAGAAATAAATTGATGTGGATTTTCTAGATTGCCTTTTTCAGCTAATAATGCTTGTTCTAATAATAATTCAATCCATTCATTAAATTCATTTTCATCAGAAATTAAACATATTTTTTTTATTAAAACATGATTTGGATTAATTTCAAAAATATATTTTAACTCTGGTACAGATTGTCCTGCTGCAGAAAAAAGTTTAGCCATTTGTGTAGTCATTTCATTAGAATCACTTAGTAAAACACATGGAGTATGTGTTAATCTATATGTCAATCTTACATCTTTTACTTTATCTCCAAGTATTTTTTTTGCTTTTTTTAAGAAATCAATCATTTCATTTGGTAATTCTTGATTTTTTATCTTTTTTTCTTCAGTTAATTTATTTAATGATATATCTTCCTTGCTAATAGATTGAAATTTTTTCCCTTCAAATTCAACAAGATAATTCATCATCCATTCATCGATACGATCGGATAATAATAAAACATCAATATTATTTTTTTTGAATAACTCTAAGTGTGGACTATTTTTTGCTGATTCATAACTATCTGCAGTAATATAATATATTTTTTCTTGTTTTTTATCCATTTGATCTATATATTTTTTTAAAGATAATTGTTGTTTAAAACTATTACTTTTAATAGATGTAAATCGTAAAAGATTAGCAATCCTGGATAAATTTTCATTGTCTTCTGCAGGCCCTTCTTTTAAAACAAGTCCAAATTGATCCCAAAAAACTTGGTATTTTTCATCATTATCTTTTGCTAGCTTATCTAACATAGACAAAGATCGTTTTATTAACGCTTTTTTTAAATTTTTTGTAATAGAATTATCTTGTAATATTTCACGAGAAACATTTAAAGGAAGATTGCTAGAATCTATTAAACCTCTTATAAAACGTAAATAATTAGGCAGAAATTCTTGAGAATTATCCATAATATAAACACGTTTAACATATAATTTTAAACCATGTTTATTATCTCGATTCCATATATCCCATGCTGATTTCTCCGGAACATATAATAAACTAATATATTCTTGATTTCCTTCTACACGATTATGACTCCATACAAGTGGATTATTTTGATCATTAGTTATATGTTTATAAAAATCTTGATATTCTTCATCAGTAATAGAAGATTTATTTAATGTCCAAAGTGCTTTGGCTTTATTAATTTGTTCCCAAAAATATGTTTTATTTTTTTCATCATAATTTTGAATATAAACGGGTACAGTAATATGATCAGAATATTTACTGATTATATTTTTAATTCGCCATATTTCTAAAAATTCTTCTTCTTCTTTTTTTAAAAATAATGTAATCTCAGTGCCTCTAGTTTTTTTTAAAATATCAGTTATTTGATATTCTCCCTGTCCTGAAGATTCCCATAATGTTCCTTTGTTAGATTTTATTCCAGCAAATCTAGTACGAACAGATACTTTCTCTGATACAATAAAAGATGAATAAAAACCAACTCCGAATTCTCCTATTAATTCATTTTTATTGTTTTGGTTTTTTTCTAAAGATTGTAAAAATGATTTAGTTCCTGATTTAGCAATAGTTCCAAGATTGTCAATAGTATCTTGTTTGGTCATTCCAATACCATTATCACTAATAGTTAGTGTTCTTTGTGCTTTATTAATAGAAAGATGAATTTTCATATTACTATTATTTTCATATAATTCTGGTGATGATATAGATTCGAAACGTAATTTGTCTATTGCATCTGATGAATTAGATATTAATTCTCGTAAAAAAATTTCCTTATTAGAATATAATGAATGAATCATTAAATGTAATAATTGTTTTACTTCTGATTGAAAATTATACACTTCTGTTTTTTGTTCGTTCATATATCAAACTCTTGTTAAATGATTGTTATAATTTTTACATTAATATTTATTTTGTACGTAAAAAATTTTAAATAATTATTCATTTTGTGTTTAAATCAAACTTAAACTTTATAGTATTTTTATACTGGTATATTAAATCCAGTTGGAAGTGGCATTCCTGTAGATATAGAAGACATTTTCTTTTTTTGTACTTCAGATATTCTTCTGGCAGCATCATTAAATGCAGCAGCTGCTAAATCTTCAAGCATATCTTTATCATCTTGCAGTAAACTTGGATCTACTTCTACGCGTCTGCAATTGTGTGCACCATTGATAGTGACTTTTACCAATCCAGCACCTGCTTCTCCTGTCACTTCCATTTTAGCTATTTCATCTTGTATTTTTGCCATTTTTTCTTGCATCTGTTGTGCTTGTTTCATTAAATTGCCTAAATTACTTTTAGTAAACATATTTTTTTATCTCTTTTAGCATGTGAAAAGTATTATATTAAATCCTTAAAATCCTTAATTTGAATTTAATTAACATTTTTAAAACTTGATGTTTAAAAATGTTTAAAATTTTAATATTTTATATACAGCAGGGTATTTCTAATGATTGTATATATTTTATCTTCGAGATGTTTTTTTATATTGCATTAATTGCACGTAATAAAGTCATTTCTACTCCTATTTTATGATTGGGAGAAAACTTTAATTCTCTTCTTCCATTTAATAATATTTGATAACATAATTGTACATTTTTTTTATCAATATTTTTTGCTATTTTTTCTATATGTTTTATATATGTTCCTGAAAAATTGTCTCCACATACTAACGAAAAAGATTGTGACATAGTAATATGATATAAAAAACGCAATATTTCTATTAAAATTTCTTCCCATTCTACTCCTAGATTGCTTATTTTTTTTAATAAAAACATGGTTCTTTTATAATCCTTTTTTAAAACTGAATCAGTTAAAAAAAAAAGAATATTTTTCAGGCGGTAAACCTAGCATTTCTGTTACATGTTTTATAGACACACAACCATTTCCTAAATTTATAGCGTTTTCTAGCAAATTAAGTGCATCTCTTATACTTCCTTTGGCATGATAAGATATTTTTTCTAAAGAATGTTTATCATTATCAATAGATTCTTTATTTAAAATATATTTTAATAAACTAAGAATATTTTCTTCAGAAATTGTTTTTAATTTAAAACATAAACAACGAGAAATAATAGTTTTAGGAATTCTTTTAATATCTGTAGTTGCCAAAATAAACTTTACATGCTTAGGGGGTTCTTCGAGAGTTTTAAGAAGTGCATTAAAACTATGACGAGAAAGCATATGAACTTCATCAATTAAATATATTTTAAAACGACTTTTAGCAGGAGCATAATAAATATTATCTAAAATATCTCTCATGTCTTCCACTTTTGTACGAGAAGCTGCATCTATTTCAAGAACATCTAAACACAATCCTTTTTCTATTTCTTGGCAAATAATACATTTTCTACAAGCATTAGATGAAATGCCTTTTTCACAATTTAAGCTTTTAGCAAGTAATCGAGCAATAGTTGTTTTGCCAATTCCTCTTGTACCAGATAATAACCATGCATGATGAATACGATCAAGAGACAATCCATTAGATATAGCAGTAACAATATGTTTTTGACCAATTATATCTTGAAAAGATTGTGGGCGCCATTTTCGTGCTAATATTTGATAGTTCATGGAAATTTTCTAATTTTTTTTATGAAAAGAATATCCTATCAATATTAATTGTATTATGAAAGAAATCTAATTTTTTTTTGAAATCATATAATTTATACAAATATTAGTTGTAAATTTAAATTTTTATCTATAGAATAGATATATAATTAGAATATATTTTTTTATATGTATTTATAAAAAATTATAAGAAAAGTTTTCTGTTAGCTCCAAACACTGTAATATTGAATACTTGGTCAGATTCGGAAGAAAGCAGCCGCATCAATTAATACAGGTGTTCTGATAAAGCTAACAGAAACTTCTAACACTTCTTAGATAACTGAAATTGATGCATTTTCCAATAATAACTTTTACTACGCAATAATTTTTCATGTTTTCCGAACTCAACAATCTTCCCTTTTTTTAAAACTACAATTAAATCTGCTTCAATGATAGTAGAAAGTCTATGAGCAATTACTACTAATGTAGAGTTTTTTCGTATAGATAACAACGTTTTTTGAATAAGTTGTTCTGTTCCAGAATCAATATTAGCAGTAGCCTCATCCAATATAAGTATTTTGGGACGAGAGACTAAAATTCTAGCAATAGCTAGCAATTGTTTTTGACCTACAGATAAATTACTACCTTCTTCTCCTAATAGAGAATAAATTCCTTTTGGCATTGATTTCACTAAAGATGAAAGATATACTGTATCTAATATTTTCCAAATTTTTTCTTCGGATATCTTTCTTCCTAATGCAATATTAGAAAAAACAGTGTCTGAAAGAATTATTGGATCTTGTTGTACCATTAATATATTTTTTCTTAAGACAGAGTGACTGATTGAATCGATGGATTTATTATCTAGATATATTTTACCATTTTTTAGAGGATAGTATCCCATTAATAAACTTGCTAAAGTACTTTTTCCGCTTCCAGTGTGTCCGACAAATGCTACAAAACTTTTAGATTCAATATTAATATTAATATTTTCTAATACATTTCTAGAAGAATTTTGATAATTAAAACTAACATTTTTAATGTTTATTTTACCGCTCGTAAACGAATTATTATTTTTTCCATATTTTTGTTTTGGAGAATCTATAAGCGAAAATATTCTTTCTCCTGCAACAATAGATTGTTGTAGTGTCGCTTGTTGAATAGTAATAGCAATTAAAGGTTCATTAAGTCTTCCAAGATAAGTAATAAATGCATATAGTACACCTACTTCAGATGCTTCGACAGGGAAACAACTAAATAAAAAAATAAAATTGGATAGTATTAAAGCTGATAATAAACTAAGTAATGGTCTCAATAAAAAACCGTCTAATCTTAATATTTTCATACGTGCTAAATAATGTAAATCACTACTTTTTTTAATATTTTCTTCAAACCTTTTTTGTTGACGAAATTGTTGAATTACACTCATCCCATTAATAGTTTCATTAAATTTATTGTTAATCTCAGCTAAATGATACCTGACTTTCCTTAATAGTGGAGTGCTATAATATTGATATACAAGCATGATTATTAACACTAATGGTAAAATAAATAATGCTATTATAGCCATACGCCATTGCAGAGTAAACATAGCAAGTAATATAATAATAATTAATATTATACTTCGAAATAATGTTGGTCCGACTGTATCATATAATTCTTTGACTACTTCAGTATCATTTGTTACTTTAGAAATCATTTGCCCAATAGGTTGAGAATCAAATTCACTAATCGGTTGTTGCAATGCAGCATTCATAACATCTTGACGTAATTTATTAATAATTCGCACCGCTATTTTATTAAATAAAATACTTTGAAAGTAATTAAAAAAAACTGACAATACCTGTAAAGCTATATATAATATTATAATTATATATATAACTGTTAAATGCAATGTATGCTTAGATAAAATATTATTAATGAAATAGCTTATTAAAATAGGCCCTAAAACTTCTGATATTGATCCACTTAAAAGAAAAATAAATGCCATAATTAACTTTTTCTTGTAAGGTTTTATGTAAAGCAGCAAGCGTTTTAAAATTGGCCAAAACTCAATTAAATGATTCATTTTATAAATTTTTCACCTGTTTTTTAATTGTCCTCAAGTTCTATTGCTAATTGTTGATAACAATACATCGATTTGTACCAATTTTCTTCTTTAATTAGTTTGGCATGATTTCCTCTTTGTATGATTAAACCGTCTTTTATTACTATGATTTCATCGGAATTAATTAATGCAGATAAACGATGTGCAGTGATAATTAAAGAATGTCCATTTTTTTTCCATTGATTAATATTGTTTAAAATATTATTTTCTGTTTGACTATCAACAGCAGAAAGCGCATCATCTAAAATCAATATTTCTGTATTTAATAATAAAGCACGTGCTATAGAGATACGTTGTTTTTGACCACCTGATAACATTACTCCACGTTCTCCTACTTGAGTTTTATATCCTTGTGGTAAATAGATAATATCTTTATGTATATCAGATAATTTTGCTACTTCTTCAATTTCTTTTTGTGATGCATTAGGTTTTCCTAAACTAATGTTATTTGCTATGCTTTCTGAGAATAAAAAAGAAGTTTGATTGACAACTGCAATCTTACTTCTCCAATCATCAATTTTTAATTCTAATAATGGCAATGAATGATATATTATATCTTTTTTATTAAAATTAAATTGTCTTTGAATAAGCTTTAGCAAAGTGGTTTTTCCAGATCCTGTCGGACCACAGATACCTAGAATGTTTCCTGGTTTTAAACTAATATTTATTTTTTTTAAAGATGCAATGGTATTATTAGGATAAATAAATTCATTGATATTAATTTTTAATGAACCAGAATTAGGAGGAATAGTTTTGTTTCCATCTTTAATGTATAATTCTTTATTAATGATTGAGTATATTCTATCCCAAGCTGCACTGCCTCTTTCGACTATATTAAACATCCATGCTAATGCTAACATTGGCCAAATCATTAACCCAAGATACATAATAAAACTAGTTAGTTGTCCTATAGTAATTTTATTATTCCATACCAACCATCCTCCTCCTATAACAGCTAGTAAGTTAGAGAAAGCTACTGATAAATAAATTACAGGATCAAAGCGTGCATCTATTTTAGCGACTTCCATATTTTTTTTTCCTGCATTGCTTACGATTATATCAAATTTTTTTAATTCATTTTTTTCCGATCCAAACGCTCTGATCATTCGAATACTAGTTAATATTTCTTGTGTTTGATTATTCAACAAAGAAAAAGATTTTTGAGCATGACGAAAAGTCTCATGAAGTTCCTTTCCATATTTTTTAATTAAAATTGCCATAATAGGCATGGGTATTAAAGAAATTATTGTTAATAAAAAACTAATCTGAGTACTCATTACTATTAGAACAGAAAAACCTATAATTAACGAGTCTACAAGAGTTAAAACACCTTCACCTGCAGCAAAAACTACACGATCAACATCGTTTGTCGCTCTTGCTATTAAATCTCCAGTTCTATTTTTTAAAAAAAATACTTGACTTTGCTGACTAAGATAAGAGTAAAATTTTACTCGCAGTTCTGTTGCTAATTGATACGATGCACCAAATAATAGCACTCTCCATAAATAACGTAATATATATACAGTAACAGCTACTAAAAGAATAATAGAAATCCAAGGTAATATTTGCAAACCATGCATATTCTTTTTTATGATTAAATCTATTAAAATACCAACTATTTTAGGTGGAAATAGTTGTATAATAGCAATTATGATTAATAGCATAATTGCTCCTAGATATCGTTTCCATTCTCGTATAAAAAACCATCTTAATTGATTGAACAATTTCACAAAAAATCCTAAGAGTTAAATGTTGATTAATATTTTTAATATTATAGTTTATAAATTTTTTAATAAAAATAATTCTATTTTATGTGTTAAAATGAAATATTTATTTAAGAAATATTTTTTTCTATCTGATCTAGAGATTAGTTTTTTCCATTTTTTAATTGATACAATATTTTATTCTCTAGAAAAATATACTTTTACAAAATTGCAATTTATAAAAAAATGAAAAAAGCATTAGTAATTTTTAGTGGTGGACAAGATTCAACAACTTGTTTAATACATTATACGCATATATATAAAGAAGTTCATTGTATAACTTTTGATTATGATCAACTGCATAAATCTGAAATTGATTCTGCTTTGTCTATATCAAAAAAATTAGGTATTAAAAATCACATAGTTTTAGATGTTAAGTATTTAAAAGATATATCTACAAGCAGTTTAACTGGAAATAAAATTTTAATTAATCGTAATCATCCATTAGATACTTTTTTACCAAGTACGTTTGTTCCTGGTCGTAATATTTTATTTTTAACACTATCTTCTATATATGCTTATAATCATAAGATTAATTCAATAGTTTTGGGTGTTAATCAAATTGATTTTTCTGGCTATCCTGATTGTAGACATGAATTTATTAAAATAATGAATAATACTATTAAAATAGGAATGAGTTGTAATATTGTTTTTAAAACGCCTTTAATGAATCTGAATAAAGCTGAAATATGGGCTTTATCAGATTATTGGAACGCTACTGATATCATTTTAAATGACACTGTTACTTGTTATAATGGCATTTTAGGAAAAGGTTGTCTTGAATGTCAAGCATGTATTTTTAGAAAAAAAGGATTTGATAAATGGCACTTAAATCGTTCTTACTATATGCAAAGTATTAAAATAAAAATGAATTTATTGTAATATTTTTTTAAAAAATTAATTTTTTATAAAGTTATTCGTATTTATATCGAATAACTTTTTGAAATTTTTTATATCTTGTCTATTTTTTCATATGTAATTATGGCTTTACTATGAAGGTTTTTAAGAAGAGCATTAAAAATTATTTCAGTGTTATTTTTTTCTAAATATTTTAAAATAATATTTTTTTCTTCTTCAGAAAAATTTTTATTATAAATTTTATCAAGTGATATAATTACAAAATTGTTATTTGTATCTTGATATAAGGTATATTTTTTTTCCCCTTCTTTTGGGTGTGGTAAAGAAAAAATTATCGATGCAATCGGATTATCATTATAACGAGATATTATTTCGGGAGGATTGAATAAAAGTTTTGATTGTTCAAATGAATTTTTATTTCCTTTTTTTAATTCATTAATGATTTTTTCTGCTTTTTGTTTTGTTGCTTCTATAGCTTTTATAAATTTTAACTTATTTATAATATGATTTTTAACATTTTGAAAAACTTGCATTTTTTTATTTTTAAAATCATTTATATTAATTAAAAATGATTGATTGTTTTTTAAAATAATAAAATGAAAATGTGATTTTAATATTTTATTTTTTTTAAATTGTTTTTTATTAAAAATTATTTTTTTTAATTTAGGAATGTCTAATATTCGAGGAACAGAATATTGATCAAACCAATTAGTTTCTTGAACAGATATATTTTTTGTTTTGAGAATAAAATCAAATGGATTGCTTTGTGTTTGAATAATATCAGATATTTTCTTTTGAAATTTATGATATAAATCACGAGATTTTTTATATTTTATTTCTTTTTTAATAGTATCGTATACTTCATTTATTTTTTTTTGTTTTTTAGGTAAAATTTCGTCTAATTTAACAATTAAAAATTCATTATGAAATGGAATAATATTAGATATTTCATTTTTATTATTTAAATTAGCATTTCTAATTGCAGTTGGTATTGAGTTAATTGGTATCCATCCAATACTTCCATTATTTTTAGACGCAATAGGATCTGTCGATTTTTCTTTGGCTATTTTTGAAAAATCTTCTGGATTCTTATGTAGTTTAGATAATATTAATAATGCTTCATGTTTATTTTTAATTTGAATGATACTATATTTTCTTTTTTCTATTGTTAAGTATTTTTTAATATTTTTTAAATACCAATTATGTATTTCTTGCTTATTACATTTTGTTCTAAAATTATCTAATTCTAATTTTACAAAACTTATTTTAAATTTTTCTGGAATATAAAAATGATTTTTATATTGAGAAAAATAATTTTGTGCTTCTGCATTAGTTACATGCTGCTCATGAATTTGTGGAGTAATTTCAACAATTGATTTTCTAAATATTCTTTTTTGAGACAGCAATTGTAAAATATTTTTTTGTTCATTTTGTAAAATGAAATTACTACTAGAAATAGTACGTATTAAATTTTCAGTATTTATTTTTGTTTTAATAATATTAATATATTCATCATTACTTAAATTTATAGATGCAAGATAATTCAAATATTTTTCTTTATTAAATTTATTATTTATTTGAAATAAAGATGAATTTAGTATTATTTTTTTTATCTCTTCGTCATTGATTTGTAATTGCATCTTTTTTGTGTATTGTTCTAAAAGAACATTATTAACTAATTGAGATAAAATATAGTTATAATTTTCTTTGATAAAATTTTCATTTTGACTTAATTCAAAAAATTTTTTTCCTAGTATTTTTTTTTGTTTTTCTCTTTCAAGAGCATAAGTATTTTCAAACATTTTAAAACTAATTTTTTCACCATTGACTGTTGCTATATATTTTTGAGGAGTTGTATTTATGTAACTGCTCATAGTACTTAAAATTAAAGACAAAATAATTATTCCTAAAATTAATTTGACTATAATACGATTTGATCTTATTTTTGAAGATTTTGTCATGATATGACGATCCTAGATATTTTAAAATTATGTATAATAAACGTATTTTTTCAATTATAAAGGCTGACAATTTTTTGTCAGCCGAATCTTATTTTATCTATATACAATTATTGTGCTACATTAAAAAACATATGGAGCTCTTTCTAATGCCAAGTTTAAAACTTCTGTAATATTTTTTACTGGATGTATTTGCAATCCTTCAATAATATTTTTGGGTATTTCTTCTAAATTACGTTTATTTTCATAAGGTATTAATACTATTTTTATTCCTCCACGATGTGCTGCTAATAATTTTTCTTTTAATCCTCCTATGGGTAGCACTTGTCCACGTAAAGTAATTTCTCCAGTCATAGCTACAGTAGATCTAACAGCATTTTTTGTTAATGACGAAACTATAGCTGTACACATTGCTATACCAGCGCTAGGTCCATCTTTAGGTGTTGCACCTTCAGGAACATGAACATGAATATCATGCTTTTCATAAAAATCTTTTTTAATACCCAATTTATCAGCTTGCGATCTAACTACAGTTAATGCTGCTTGAATAGACTCTTGCATGACTTCACCCAAAGAACCTGTATATGTTAGTTTTCCTTTTCCTGAAATCGATGCTGTTTCAATAGTAAGTAATTCCCCACCTACTTCTGTCCATGCTAATCCAATTACTTGTCCAATTTGATTAGTACTATTAACTCTTCCATAATCAAAACGTTTAATGCCTAAAAATTCTCTGAGATTTTTGCTGGTAATTTCAATATTTTTTAAAGATTTATCTAAAAGTAGATTTTTTACTACTTTACGACATATTTTAGAAATTTCACGTTCTAAACTGCGAACTCCTGCCTCACGGGTGTAATATTGAATGATACTAATTATCGCGCAATCAGTAATTTTTAACTCATCTTCTTTTAGTCCGTTCCTCTCTATTTGTTTGGGATATAAGTATTTTTTTGCTATGTTTAATTTTTCATTTTCAGTATAACCGGATAGACGAATGATTTCCATGCGATCTAATAATGGGGCAGGTATATTCATGGAATTTGACGTAGCTACAAACATGACATCTGAAAGATCATAATCTACTTCTAAATAGTGATCGTTAAAAGTTATGTTTTGTTCTGGATCTAATACTTCTAATAAAGCAGAAGCTGGATCTACTCTTATATCGCAGGACATTTTGTCAATTTCGTCTAATAAAAATAGAGGATTTTTAACTTTAGCTTTTGCTATTTTTTGAATTAATTTCCCAGGCATAGAACCTATATATGTACGTCTATGACCTCTAATTTCAGCTTCATCTCTTATTCCCCCTAAAGCCATTCTGATATATTTTCTACCTGTAGATCTTGCAATAGATTTTCCTAAAGAGGTTTTTCCAACACCTGGTGGTCCAATTAAACATAAAATAGGCCCTTTTACTTTTTTTTGTCGACTTTGTACTGCTAAATATTCCAAGATTCTTTCTTTAACTTTTTCGAGACCAAAATGGTCAATATCAAGAATTTTTTTAGCTTTTTTGATATCTTTTTTTATTTTTGTTCTAATATACCAAGGTACTTGTATCATCCAGTCAATATAGCTTCTTACTACTGTTGCTTCTGCTGACATAGGTGACATCATTTTTAATTTTTGTAGTTCTGATTCTGTTTTTTCTTTTGCTTCTTTTGGCATTTTGGATGCTTTTATTTTTCTTTTTAAAATTTTATTTTCATCTGGAACTTCATCCATATCACCAAGTTCTTTTTGAATAGCTTTTATTTGTTCATTTAAATAGTATTCTCTTTGGCTTTTTTCCATTTGTTTTTTAACACGATTTCTAATTCTCTTTTCTACTTGTAATAAATCCATTTCAGTTTCCATAATTGCCATTAAAAATTCTAATCTTTCATTGATATTATCTATTTCTAACACTGATTGTTTATCATTTAATTTTAATGGCATATGAGCAGCAATAATATCTGCTAATTTTTCTGAATTTTTAATATTATTTAACGTATTTAATATTTCTGATGGAATTTTTTTGTTTAGTTTAATATAAGATTCAAATTGATTAATTGCAGTACGAATTAAAACTTCTTGTTCTTTTTCTAAAATAGTAGAAGAAACAATTAATTCCACTTCTGCAATAAAGTGTTGTCCATTACTTGTTAAGTTTTTAATACGAGCACGTTGTAAACCTTCTACTAATACTTTTACTGTACCATCTGGTAATTTTAACATTTGTAAAATTGAGCTGATTGTTCCTATATTAAACAAGTCCTTGGTAATAGGTTCATCTTTAGAAGCTTCTTTTTGTGCAATCAACATAATTTTTTTATCATTATTCATAGAGGTTTCAATGCATTGTATTGATTTTTTACGACCTACAAATAATGGAATTACCATGTGAGGATATATAACTACATCTCTTAATGGCAAGACGGGGATTGTAATGCGTTCGGAACGCTCAGAATTCATAGAGCTCTCTCTTAGTTGAATTTTCCGATATGTATTATTTAAAAAATTATAAGATGGAATAAATCATTCAGGACATCCATAATCAGCCAAGTATATCGGAATAGTCGCTTGACGTTTAATGCTAAGCGTTTGATAAAATAAAAAGTAATTGTTTTTATTTTTTAAGATCATCAAATATTTTTTTATTTATCTGATGTTTTGTTTGATTTGTTTTTCCATATATTATTTTTGGTGATGCATTATTATTTACAACACACTCATTTATTAGCACCTTTTCTATATTCGGAATAGATGGCAGTTCGTACATGATATCAAGTAACATATTTTCAATGATAGAGCGTAATCCTCTAGCGCCTGTTTTTTTATTCATTGCCTTTTGTGCAATAGCTATAATAGATTTTTTATCAAATTCTAATTGTACTTTTTCTAATTTAAACAATATTTGATACTGTTTAATTAAAGCATTTTTGGGTTTGCATAATATTTCAACTAATGCATCTTTAGTTAATTCATTCAATATAGTAATGATGGGTAAACGACCAATAAATTCAGGAATTAATCCAAATTTTATTAAATCTTTAGGCTCTACTTTTTTTAGTAAAAAATCTTCTGATTTTTTTTGTTTAGATTCCTTAACAGAAGCATTAAAACCTATTTCTGTTCCCACGTCTAATCTTTTAGAAATAATTTTAGATAATCCCGAAAATGCTCCAGCACATATGAATAAAATATTGGATGTATTGACTTGTAGAAATTCTTGTTGAGGATGTTTCCGTCCTCCTTGAGGAGGAATAGATGCCAGCGTTCCTTCAATTAATTTTAATAAAGCTTGTTGAACTCCTTCGCCAGAAACATCTCTGGTGATAGAAGGATTATCTGATTTTCTTGAAATTTTATCTATTTCATCGATATAAACAATGCCTAATTCTGCTTTTTTTACGTTGTACTTACATGTTTGTAATAGTTTTTGTATGACATTTTCAACATCTTCTCCTACATATCCTGCTTCTGTTAGAGTAGTAGCATCTGCAATAGTAAAAGGCACATCTAATAATTTCGCAAGTGTTTGTGCTAGTAATGTTTTACCACTACCAGTGGGTCCGATTAACAAAATATTACTTTTTCCTAATTCAACTACATCTTTATTTGTACTAAAATTACGAAGACGTTTATAGTGATTATAAACAGAAACAGATAAAATCTTTTTTGTATGATCTTGTCCGATTACATAATTATCAAGATGTTTTTTTATTTCGTGAGGTGTAGGTAAATAATTTATTTGATATTCAGTCTCTGTTTTCTTATTTTCTATACTTTCTTCAGTAAGAATATCATTGCACAATTTTACACATTCATTACATATATATACTGTTGGACCAGCTATCAACTTTTGTACTTCTTTTTGATTTTTTCCACAAAAAGAACAATAAAGAAGTTTAGTAGAATTTTCTTTACTCTTATCTGTCATGCTTGAACCTCGTTTTTATACTTTTTATATTTTCGAGTAAATAGATTCTATATATTGTTAAATTTAATTTTTTACATAAAATGTATAAATTTGATTTTTTTATTGACGCTGAGTTAAAATACAGTCAATTAATCCATATTGAATAGATTCTTCTGCTGATAAAAAACAATCACGTTCTGTGTCTTTATTTATTTTTTTTATAGATTGACCTGTGTGAATTGACATCAATTTATTTAATTTTTTTTTCATATTTATTATTTCTCGTGCATGAATCGCAATATCTGAAGCTTGTCCCTGATATCCACCTAATGGTTGATGAATCATAATTTTTGAATTAGGCAAGCAAAATCTTTTTCCTTTAGCACCAGATGTGAGTAGTAAAGCTGCCATTGAACATGCTTGACCCATACAAATAGTATTAATATCTGGCTTGACAAATTTCATTGTGTCATAAATAGACATGCCTGACGTAATAATACCTCCAGGAGAATTAATATATAAAAATATATCTTTTTCTGGATTTTCTGATTCTAAAAATAATATTTGAGCTACAATATTATTTGCCATATTATCTTCAATTTTGCCAGTTATGAAAATTATTCGTTCTTTTAATAGTCTTGAGTATATATCATATGAACGTTCTCCTCTAGAATGTTGTTCTACAACCATAGGAATGAATGTTGAGCACGAGTCTTTTTGATTATATAACATGTTTTATTCCTGGAAAAATTTAATATTTTAGATAATTAATATTATTTTTATAATACATCATAATTATGATTATCATATTAAAGATGAATATATTATAAAAATTTAGATTATTAGTAGAAAACATTAAAGCTAATTATAGAATAAGTTCTTCGTGATTTTTCCAGTAATAATTTATAAATTGATCAAAAGTCCAATATTGTTTTATAGTTTGAATATTTTTTTTTAAAAAATGCATGGCTTGGTTTTCTAAATCTATATTTTGTATTGTTTTTTTTAAATGATTATTTTTATTATATAAATTAATAATTTCCATTGGTTTTTTATAATTTAAAGATATCTTTTCAATTAACGATTGTACATTTTTTTCATTGACGCATAATTGATAATCAGAGATAATTTTTTCTATAATTATTTTAAAAGATAATCTTTTTTTAGCTTGTAAATCAAAATTTTTATGATATTTTTTTTCTAAAATATTATGTTTATTTTCTTCTAAATATTTTTTTTGATAATTTTTACATATGTATTTTATCTCTTCTTGAAATAAAATTGGAGGTATTATTATAATATTTTTTTTGATAATTTTTTCTATTATTTGTTCTTCTAAATACTGTTGAGTTATTTTATTTATTTGAATAATCAAATTATTTTTTATAGTTTGATAATTTAATTGAGTAATGTTTTCTTTTTCAGTATTTTTTTCTTCTAAGTTTTGTTCTTGTTTTTTTTCAATTTTGATTATTTTTATTTTAAATGTAATATCTTTATTTTGAAGTTCTTTTTCTGGATAAAATTGATGAAATTTTACTTTAAAAAAAATAATATCATTAACAACATGATTAATTATTTTTGTGTTTAATTGAGGTATTAACGTGTTTTCAGATACAATAAAGCTAAAATTTTCTGAATCAAAATTTTCTAATTTTTTATTGCTTTCATAAATATTATAGTTTATCGTGACCCGATCATAAGACTTAATAGGTTTGTTTATTGTATTCCAGACATTTATTCTTGATTTGTGTTTTTCTATGTTTGTTTTGATATCTTCATCTGTAATATTTACAGCCATGTTTTTTACTTGTATATTTTTAATATCCTCTATATGAAATTTTGGATATATTTCATAAATGACAGAATATTCAAAACATTCTTTTTTATTGTCTGTATTTTTATGCATATAATATTTTGGTGAGCCGATAATTTTAATTTTTTCTTTATCTATAAATTCATAAAAAAATTTTTGCATTAGTTGTTTAAATACATCATAATAAACGGTGTTGCCGTATTTTTCTTGTACTACTTTAATGGGAATTTTACCTTTTCTAAATCCATTAATATTCGTTTTTTTTCCAATTTTTATAAGTTCTTGAATAATAGCATCGTCAACTATTTTCTTTAGAATATTAATTCTAACACGGTGACCTACACCTTTATTTTTTTCCATAAAAAATTTCATCTTATTACCTCAAACGATTGCTTTTATCAGTATATTTTAGATGTTCTATAATATTTTTAAAATTTTTTAGTATTTTTTATTCGATCTATTATAAATAATAATGATGCTTTATTGAAAATGTTTTTATAAAGTATTTTAAATGTATTTTGTCTTATTTTCCTTTGTAAGCTAATAAAATATTATTTTCCCTTTAAACAATTAGAATAATTATGTATTTTGTATTTTTTGTTCTTCCACTCATTTGAAGTATAAGTATACAAAGTTATTGAATAGATTTTTTCTTTGATTATTTGTGATAATTGTGAAAAAACTGTACGGTGTCTATTAATTATTTTTTGATTGACAAAATCATTGCTAACAATGATTATTTTTAAATGTGTAAGTTTGTTTTGTGCATAATTATGTGATCGACTATTGTCATAAATTTCAATAAATTTTATTTTTATTTGTGATATTAAATATTTTTTTATATTTTCTAGAGTCATTAATTGATATTTTGTCCTATTTTTTTTAACGTTTACATTAGTTTATACATATATACTTATTTTTTAGTTTTAAATTTTATCAATTTTTAAAAAATAATTCAATTATTTCACAAGCATTAGTTTATTTTGTAAATAAATAGTTTTTATATACTTTTTATCAAATAATAAATTAATGATTTAATTAAATTATGAATGAATATATTATATTATTTTGAGGTTTTTTAATGACATGTTTAAGTTATAATAATTTTTTTAAAGTAATATCATTAATATCGGTAATGTTTATATTTAATGGATGTGATAGTTTATTATTAAATTCCCATGGAACTATTGCAATAGAGGAATCTTCACTAATATTAATATCATTTATAATGATGCTCTTTGTCATTTTCCCAGTAATTTTTATGACTATATATTTTTCAATTAAGTATCGTTCAACTAATATTAATCAAATATATAAACCTAATTGGTCTTATTCAAAAAAAATAGAAATAGTAGTTTGGACTATTCCAATTTGTATCGTTTCTTTTTTAGCTTTTTTGGCTTGGAGTTATAGTCATAAATTAGAACCAAAAAAATCTATTCCGTCTTTTTATAAGCCAATCAAAATAGATGCAATCGCATTAGATTGGAAATGGTTATTTATTTATCCAGACTATCATATTGCAACAATCAATGAAATTATGTTTCCTGTCGATAGACCCATAACTTTTCGAATTACTTCTAATTCTGTTATGAATGCTTTTTTTATTCCGTCTCTTGGCAGTCAAATATATGCTATGCCTGGTATGGTGACACAATTAAATTTAATTGCCAATCACCCGGGTAAGTATAAAGGAATATCATCGAATTATAGTGGAAACGGTTTTTCTAATATGAAATTTACTGCTATATCTGTTTTAAAAGATGCTTTTTTTATAGATTGGGTAAAAAAAATAAAACATTCATCTAAAAAATTAAGCACAATGAAAAATTTTAATATAATATCTGTGCCAAATAAAAATTATTCAATAGAATATTTTTCTGATGTTAAAAAAAACTTATTTGATAAAATTATAAATCAATTTTCTGTAAAAAACTTTAAATTTTTAGATGAAAATACCACTAGTAAAATTTCAATTAAAAGTATGAAAGTGGAGCAATAAGAAAATGTTTGGAAAACTCACATTGAATGCTATTCCTTATCACGAACCAATTATCATGGTTACATACGCTGCAATTATTTTAATTGCTTTATGTGTTATATCAAGTATTACTTACTATAAAAAATGGCAATATTTATGGTCTGAATGGTTCACTACAGTTGATCATAAAAAAATATCTATTATGTATGGAATACTTGCATTTATCATGTTATTTCGTGGTTTTATTGATGCGATATTGATGCGTACTCAACAAGTAATAGCATCATCAGGTTGCAAAGGTTTTTTACCGCCGCATCATTATGATCAAATTTTTACGGCTCATGGCGTAATAATGATTTTTTTTGTAGCTATGCCTCTTGTTATTGGTTTAATGAATTTGGTTGTACCATTGCAAATTGGAGCTCGTGATGTAGCTTTTCCTTTTTTAAATAATTTAAGTTTTTGGTTAAATGTTAGTAGTTCTGTATTACTGACTTTGTCTTTAGGAATAGGAGAATTTGCACAAACGGGTTGGTTGGCTTATCCTCCTTTATCTGGCATTAAATACAGCTCCGGTGTAGGAGTTGATTATTGGATTTGGAGTTTGCAAATAGCAGGTATTGGTACTACTTTAACAGGAATCAATTTTTTAGTAACAATTTTAAAAATGAGAGCACCGGGTATGTCTTTTTTTAAAATGCCAGTTTTCACTTGGGCTTCTCTTTGTACTAATATTCTTATTGTAATTTCTTTTCCAGTTTTAACTATTACTCTTGTTTTACTGACTTTAGATCGTTATTTTAATTTTCATTTTTTTACTAATGATCTAGGCGGCAATGCTATGATGTATGTTAATTTGATATGGATTTGGGGTCATCCAGAAGTTTATATTTTAGTATTACCAGTATTTGGTATTTTCTCAGAAATAGTAGCAACTTTTTCTAAAAAACGTTTGTTTGGATATGTATCTTTAGTGTGGGCAACTTTATCTATTACAATTTTATCATTTATTGTATGGCTTCATCATTTTTTTACTATGGGTGCAGGAGCTAATATTAACACTTTTTTTGGAATTACTACTATGGTAATAGCGATTCCTACTGGAGTAAAAATTTTTAATTGGTTATTTACAATGTATCAAGGTCGTGTTTATATGCATTCTTCAATGTTATGGACTTTGGGGTTTTTAGTGACTTTTTCTATTGGTGGAATGACTGGTGTACTATTATCGGTTCCTCCAGCTGATTTTATTTTACATAATAGTTTATTTTTAGTTGCACATTTTCATAATGTCATCATTGGCGGAGTTGTGTTTGGATGCTTTGCTGGAATTAGTTACTGGTTTCCTAAGTTATTTGGATTTATTTTAAACGAAAAATGGGGAAAACGTGCTTTTTGGTTTTGGATTATAGGATTTTTTCTTGCTTTTATACCTTTATATTTTTTAGGATTAATGGGTATGACACGTCGTTTAAGTCAAAATATTGATTCTGATTTTCATGTATTATTATGTATTGCAGCTCTTGGTGCTTTTTTTATTGGAATAGGAATATTTTGTCAAATAATTCAATTTATTGTCTCAGTACGAGATCGTCAAAATAATTTAGATTTAACTGGTGATCCTTGGGATGGCAGAACTTTAGAATGGTCAACATCTTCACCAGCTCCAATATATAATTTTGCCTGTATTCCTATAGTTACAGATAGAGATCATTTTTGGGAAACAAAAAAATATAAAAATACTAAAAAAACAGAAAAAATAATAAACAGTACTGATTATTGTGAAATTCATATGCCTAGAAATACAGCATTAGGTTTATTTATTAGTTTGTTTTCATTATTATTTGGTTTTGCAGCAGTATGGCATATGACTTGGTTATGCTTTTCGTCTTTTTTCGTTATTATTATTAGTTTAGTACGTACAAGCATTAATGAAGACACCGAGTATACTATTTCAGCAGAAGATGTAAAAGAAATTGAATATCAACATTTTAAAAAAATGATAAAGAAGGCTACAAATGATAAATCATAAAGAAAATGATATAACATTAAATGTTAATACTGAAAATAAAAAATTAGATAATAATAAATTATTTGGTCTATGGATATATTTAATGAGTGATTGCATTATGTTTGCAGTTCTATTTGCTGTGTATGCTATAATTTCTTCAAATATACCCATTAATTTAATAAGTAATAAGATATTTAATCTATCTTTTATTTTATTAGAAACGTTTGTATTGTTATTAAGTTCATTGTCATGTGGTTTAATTGTGATAGCTATGAATCAAAAAAATATAAAAATGATTTATTTATTTTTGACAATAACTTTTTGTTTAGGTTTATTGTTTTTATCTATGGAAATAAATGAGTTTTATGAACTTATGGAAAGACACTTGGGTCCTGATAAACATGCTTTTTTTTCTATTTTTTTCACTCTTGTTGGTACTCACGGTATTCATATTTTTTTCGGTTTAATTTTCATATTATCAATTTTTTATCAGATCCAGAAATTAGGTCTGACAGATTCTATACGTACTAGAATTTCATGTTTTAGTGTTTTTTGGCATTTTTTAGATATCATATGGATATGTGTTTTTACTTTTGTTTATTTAAATGGAGCAATTTAATGTATAATTTTATTAAAATAAATAATAAAGAAATCAAATCTTATTTATTAGGTTTTGTATTATCTATAATATTAACTATAGTTCCATTTTTATTAGTAATACAAAAAATTTTTCCTAGTAAATTAAATTATATATTTCTTTTACTGTGTTCTATAAGTCAAATCATAGTTCATTTTATATATTTTCTACATGTGGATTTTTCTGCAGAAGAACGATGGAACCTCATTACTCTATTATTTGTCATTGTAATTATTTTTATTGTTGTGTTTGGTTCTATATGGATTATGCGGAATTTAAATCATCATATGATGTACACTATATAATTAATTAAAGATCTATAATTTATGTTTAAGAATTATTTGGAAATAATTAAACCCGGTATTATTTTGGGCAATGCAATTCTAATTATGGGAAGTTTTTTTTTGGCATCAAGAAATACTTCTTTTAATTTTTTTTTATTTTTTTATACTATTTTAGGTACATCTTTTGTAATAGCTTCTGCTTGTATTTTTAATAATCTAATTGATCATGATATAGATAAAAAAATGAGTCGTACAAATAGACGAGTTTTATCGAGAAAATTAATGTCTGTTTTATCGGCATCAATTTTTGCTGTTTTTTTAGGAGTATCAGGAATATTTATATTAGGTTTTTTAGTTAATGGTTTATCGATGATTTTTGCAATTTTAGGATTTTTTATTTATGTCGTTTTGTATACTTTATTGTATAAAAGAAAATCTTTTTATTCAACATTTATTGGTAGTTTTTCAGGCTCCATGCCTTCTATTATTGGTTATACAGCTGTTTCTAATAATATTGATATATGTTCTGTATTATTGTATATTATTTTTATATTTTGGCAAATGTCTCATTTTTATGCAATAGCAATTGTTAGGATTAAAGATTATCAAAAAGCTAAAATTCCAATTTTTCCTTTAGTGAAAGGCATCACTATTACAAAAAAACATATTTTTTATTATATTATTGGTTTTATTATTTCTAGTTCATTATTAACTTTTTTGGTTTTTTTAAGTTATAATTTTTTATTTTTATCGTCTATTATAAATTTTTATTGGCTATTTTTAGCTCATTCTAATATTAGAACAAATAATGATAAAAAAGATTCTATGAGGTTATTTTATTATTCAATTATAGTTGTTGTGTTATTTAATATTTTTGTATTAGTTGATTTTTTATTTTAAAATATGTTTTATTTATATTGTATAATTATTTTACAAGCATTTAACAGGCTTGGGTATTCCTGCAATTTTACTAGCCTGTTTAGCTGGTCCTTTCGGGAAAAGCTTAAATAAGTAAATACTATTACTTTTAGATGCTCCTATTTCTTCTTTAATACTTTTAATCAACATTCTCATAGATGGTGTCATATTAAATTTAAAGTAAAATTTTCGTATAAATATTATTACCTTCCAGTGATCAGCACTTAGTGCAATATTTTCTTTTTTCGCAATTTCTTCTGCTAACATTATATTCCAATCTTTAGTTGTTTTTAAATATCCTTCAGAATCTTTTTCTATTTTTTCATATGTGTATAATATTTTTTTTTTAATATCCATTTTGTAAGTATGTTTTCTTAAATCTAAGTTGTAATAAAAATTAAATTGAATACAAAGGATTATAAAATGAACTTTTTAGAATTACAAGTAACATTAAGTTTTTGTATAATTTTTTTGTTACGTATGCTTGGAATGTTTATGGTGCTTCCTATTGTGAGTAAATATGGAATACTTTTAGATGGTGCGAATAAATTTTTAATTGGCTTATCGATAGGAATATATGGTATTGCTCAAGTAATTTTTCAAATTCCATTTGGAATGTTATCAGATAAATTTAATAAAAAAAAAATAATTTTACTAGGTCTTTGTCTATTTTTGATTGGAAATATTTTTTCTGCTACTATTCATTCAATTTGGGGGTTAATCATTGGTAGATTTTTACAAGGTGCAGGAGCTATTTCTGGTGTATGTATGGCTTGTTTGTCTGATGTAATTCGAGAAAAAAATCACATCAAATCTATTGCGGCTGTGGGTGTAAGTTTTGCCGTTTCTTTTTTAATTTCTATGGTTACTGGACCTTTAATTGTTCGATATTTTGGATATTTTTCCATTTTTTGGATCTCTGCGTGTTTATCTATTATTTGTATATTAATTGTTCTTTTTATTGTCCCTATGTCTAAAAATCATTCATTATATAAAAATGATCAAGATAATTTATCTAATAAAAAGTGGAAATATATTTTTAATAAAAATTTTTTTAGATCTTATCTAGGTATATTTTTTTTGCATAGTCTGTTAATGATTAATTTCATGGTCGTACCTAATCAGTTTGAAATATCTGGTTTTTATTTTAATAATCATTGGAAAATATATTTAGGTACTATATTAATTTCTTTTTTTGTTTTATTTTTATTTATATTTTACTGCAAAAAAAAATATTTTTTAGAAAATATTATTGAAATTTGCATTTTATCTATTTTGTGTTCAGCAATTATTTTTTTAGAATCTAAAAGTAATTTATTATTTTTAATAATTGCTTTGCAAATTTTTTTTATAGCTTTTAATTTTCTTGAAATTTTTTTGCCTTCTTATTTAAGTAAACATTCTTTGAATAATTACAAAGGAAGTGTAATGAGTATTTATTCCACTAGTCAATTTTTAGGAATATCTTTTGGTGGTGTTATTAGTGGGTGGTTATATAGTTTTCTAAATATTTCACAAATTTTTTTATGTGAGATTTTTATTATTTTGATATGGTTAATGTGCAGTGTTTTTTGTAAAAAGTAAATTATATTTATAGTATAATATATTTTAATAAACAGCAGATATTAACTATAATATTTTTATAGAAATTTGTTTTTTTGAGTACTTAAATATGAACTGTTTTAAGCAATATAAAATTTATAAAGATCGTGTAAATAAAAAAATTTTTTATACATTAAATAGCTTGCCTTTTCAAAATTCTAATCTTTTACAAGCTATGAAATATACTATGTTTTCAGGTGGAAAAAGATTGCGTTCATGTCTAGTATATGCAACTGGAGAAACATTTAAAGTAAATGCAGTTACATTAGATGTAATATCTACAGTCATTGAATGCATTCATTCTTATTCTTTGATTCACGATGATTTACCATGTATGGATAATGATTATTTTAGAAGAGGCAATATTGCTTGTCATATTAAATATGGAGAGAACATTTCTTTGCTTGCTGGTGATGCTTTACAGAGTCTAGCCTTTAATCTTTTATCAGAAAGCTTTATGCCAAATGTTTCTAATTTAGAACGCATTAAAATGATTTCCGAATTATCTACTTCTATTGGTTCATCTGGAATGTGTATGGGTCAAATGTTAGATTTAGAATCAGAAAAAAAAGAAGTTTATACATCTGAATTAGACACTATTAATTTATATAAAACTGCATTTTTAATGCGCTCTGCTGTACGTTTAGCATATTTTTGTTCAAGTAATTTTTCTAAATCTATATTATCAATTTTAGATCGTTTTGCAATTGCTATTGGTTTAGCATTTCAAATCCAAGATGATATTTTAGATATTGAAAATGATATTTTAAAAAAATTAAAAAAAAATAAAAATAATAAAATTATTCAAAAAAATACTTATCCGTTAATAATAGGTCTAGACAAATCAAGAAAAAAAATTCAACAGTTATATTCACAATCATTGTCAGATTTAAACAATTTAAAAAAAAAAGACTTTAATATTAATCCATTAGAAGCATTAATAAAATTTATAATTCAAAATAGTAAATCCATTTAATAACGAGTATCTGATGAATGTTAATTTAAACAAATATCCTATTTTATCTTTTGCTGATTCAGTAGAAAATTTAAGGCTTCTACCTATCAATCAATTACCGCAACTTTGTATTGAGTTACGTCAATATTTATTAGATGTAGTTTCTGTGTCTCAAGGACACTTTGCTTCTGGATTAGGTGTCGTTGAAATTACTGTAGCATTACACTATATTTATAATACACCATTTGATAATTTATTATGGGATATAGGACATCAAGCATATCCTCATAAGATATTAACTGGAAGAATTCAAAGAATTAGCAGTATTAGAAAAAAAAACGGATTACATGCATTTCCTTGTCGAGAAGAAAGTCAATATGACATCTTAAGTGTTGGTCATTCATCTACTTCTATTAGTGCAGGTTTAGGCATGTCTATTGCAGCTAAAAAAGAAGGGAGAAACAGAAAAACTATTTGTGTTATTGGTGATGGTGCAATGACTGCAGGTATGGCATTTGAAGCAATGAATCATGCTGGAGTAACTAAATCTAATTTGTTAGTGGTATTGAATGATAATAAAATGTCTATTTCAAAAAATGTAGGAGCTTTACATCAACATTTAAAAAATCTAAAAAATTTTACTAATATTAAAAATTATAAAAATATATTATATTTATTTAAGAAGCAATTTTTGAGTAAAAATAAAAATGTTGAAAATAACTTTTTTTCTTTTAATTCAATATTTTCTAATTTAGGTTTTAAATATTTAGGACCATTTGATGGACATAATATTTTTTTTATTATTAATATTTTAAAAAAAATTAAAGATAAACAGGGTACTTACTTATTACATCTTGTGACTAAAAAAGGTAAAGGTTATCTTCCAGCAGAATTAAATCCTATTAAATGGCATTCAATATCTTCATGTAAATTATCAGTTTCACAATTTCTTACCTATTCCGATGTTTTTGGTTCTTGGCTTTGTGAAGTGGCTAAATTTGATAAAAAGCTAATAGCTATTACGCCAGCAATGTGCGAAGGTTCTGGTATGAGTAAGTTTGCTCGTCTTTTCCCAAAGCAATACTTTGATGTTGCTATTGCTGAACAACATGCAGTTACTTTTGCTGCAGGTTTTGCAATTAGTGGTTATAAACCTGTTGTTTCTATTTATTCTACTTTTTTACAAAGAGCTTATGATCAGATTATACATGATGTTGCATTACAGAAATTATCTATTGTATTTGCTGTTGATAGAGCAGGAATTGTTGGAAACGATGGACGTACTCATCAAGGAATTTTTGATTTAGCTTATTTGAGATGTATTCCTGGCATAGTTATTATGACTCCTAGCAATGAAAATGAATGTCGACAAATGCTTTACACTGGTTATATGCACAATGATGGTCCTAGTGTAGTCAGATATCCTAAAGGTAGTGGCACTGGAGCATTATTAATGCCTATGAATAAAATTCCGTTAGGACAATCTTTAATAAAGCGTACTGGAAAAAAAATAGCAATTTTAAATTTTGGGATTTTATTAAAAAGTGCTTTTTTTTCAGCACATAATTTAAATGCTACATTGGTTGATATGCGTTTTGTTAAACCTTTAGATCAGAATATGATTATAAAATTATCTTATGAACATAAATTTTTTGTTACTCTCGAAGAAGGTATTATTTCTGGTGGAGCAGGAAGTGCTGTAAATGAATTTCTTATGATAAAAAAAATATTTTTACCAGTATTAAATATTGGATTGCCAGATACTTTTATTCCACAGGGCACTCAAGAAGAAATCAGACATGATTATCAATTAGATGAAGAAGGCATCCATAAACAAATATTTTCTTGGTTAACACAATAATAAAAAAAATGATTAAACAATATATCATACATAATGTTTTATATAATAATATTTTTTTTATTATATCCCATTTTAAATGCTGCTTTATCTAAAACACCATTGATAAATTTATGACTATCTTCTGAACCAAATAATTTAGCCAATTCAATCCCTTCATTAATAGATACTTTATAAGGAATATCATTTCTATTATGTAATTCATAGAAAGAAATTCTTAGAATTGCTTTTTCAATTTGTCCTAATTCTTTTAATGATCTAAATAAATAAGGCTTCATTAAATTATCTATATTTTTACAGTCACATGTAATTCCAATAATCAATTCATAAAAGTATATGATATCAATATTTTTTTTATTTCTTTCTTCTAAAAAATGAATAGCACTGTCTTTAATGTTATTATGAGATATTTCCCAAGAATACAGCATTTGTAAGGCACATGCACGTGCTTTTCGTCGAGAAGATGGTTTCATAAATAAATTTTCTCTTAAATTATATATTAATTTTATTTTTTTTAGGAGATAAGATTAATCTTATATCAGGACCTATTTGACAAATATTTTGAAAATTAAATTGAAGAGAATCAAATAATTTTAATTGATTATAAATCGTACATAATGGTCGTGCTTCATGTCCCAGTATTTTAGGAGCGATATATATAATTAATTCGTCTATTAAATATGAATTTAATAAAAATCCAGATAAAGTACTCCCTGCTTCTATCCATACGTTATTCATTTCTAACTCTCCTAAATATTTTAAAAGAAATAAAATATTGATTTTTTTATTGTCTTCTTGTCCTATAATTTGTGTTATGTTATCAGGCCATATATGCGTATCTGATTTTAATCTTATTAACCAGATTTTCCCTTCAGTGTGAATAATATTATGTGATGGTTTAATTCTATTTTTACTATCTATAATAACTCTGATTGGATGCTGAAATATTTCTTTAGGAAAAATAGATTGTGTATGTTTATCAAATTCTTTATAGCGTACATTTAATAAAGAATCATCACTTAAGATCGTAGCACTGCTACTTAGGATGACTGAACTTTTTGCACGAAATTTTTGAACATCTTGACGTGCATATTTTGAAGTAATCCATTTGCTTTCACCATTTTTCATGGCTATTCTTCCATCTAACGACATTCCTAATTTAAGTTGAATTCATGGTAATCCAGTTTTCATTCTTTTAAAAAAACCTTTATTGTACTTTTGTGACTCTTTTGATAACAATCCAGTTTTTACAGAAATGCCTTTTTTTTTTTAAATATGATATTCCGTTTCCAGAAACTTTAGGATTAGGATCTATATTAGAGATTATAACACGATTTATACCTGCTGTAATAAGTGCATCACAACATGGAGGAGTTTTACCAAAATAATTACATGGTTCAAGTGTTACATAAGCTGTTCCTCCTTTTGCATTTTTACCAGCCATGATTAAAGCATTTATTTCTGCATGATTTTTTCCTGTTTGTTCATGCCATCCTTCTCCCACAATATTATTATTTTTTACAATTACACATCCTACATTTGGATTGGGTGAAGTGGTAAATTCTCCAAATTTACTAATTTCTATTGCTCTTTTCATGTAAAATATATCATTCATTTTTGGACCAACATATATATTGTGTATTTTTATAAGAAATTTTTAATTAAAAATGACTAAAACCTTTTTTTTTGAAAGTTATTTTCTTTTCATTAAAAAACAAATTCAAGCCTTGTTCGATAGGTGTGATGCATCCAATACATGTACAATGAATTAATTTTTTTTTAATCATTAAATCTAGTTTTATAATGTTTTTTTGAGAGATAGTAAAACATAATTCATAATCTTCTCCTGCACTTAGTGCCCAATCTAAATAATAATGACTTTTAAAATTATTAGTTAAAACTTTAGAGATAGGAATTTTGTTTAAGTTAATATTTGCTCCACATTTGCTATTTTTTAAGATGTGGCCTAAATCAGAAATTAGTCCATCTGATATATCAATTGCTGCATTGGCAATGTTTCTTAGAACTTTTCCTTCAGAAATTCTAGGAGTAGGATGAAGATGTTTTTTAATTAAATAGTTTTTCATGTTTAAATTTTTTAGAAATATTTTTTTTTAAGTAACAAAAGACCGGCTGCACTGTCTCCGAGAGTTCCAGTAACATAAATTAAATCTCCTACTTTAGCATTGCTTCTTAATAATGCAGTATTTTTTTCTAATAATCCATAAAGACTCAAAGTAATACTTAAAGGACCACAGTTTGTATCACCACCAATTAATTTCACATCAAATTGATTTAAAACATGAAAAAAACTGTTACTAAATTGTTTTAACCACAATCTATTAGATTTAGGCATAGTAATAGATAGTGTTGTCCATTTAGGACTAGCACCCATTGCGGCAAGATCACTAAGATTCACTGCTACTGTTTTATATGCTAAATCTTTAGCAGATATGTTTCTTAAAAAATGAGTGCCTTCAACTAATGTATCAGTAGTAATTGCAAGAGTACTTTTTTTTGGTATGGTTATTAAGGCACTATCATCTCCAATTCCTTGGATTTCGTTATCATCTTTTTTTTGATTGCGTTGAAAATATTGAGAGATAATTTCAAATTCATTATATTTCATAATTTATAGTTAAATTTTAAAAAAGATTTTTAATAAAATACATCTAAGATTATAGTACTTTTTTTAATTTTTTCATAACATTAATCATTTCTAATGCAGCTAAAGCAGCTTCAGAACCTTTATTACCCATTTTTGTCCCAGATCTTTCAATGGATTGTTCAATATTTTTTGTCATTAATATACCCAGTGTAATAGGTAAACAGTATTGAGTACTAATCCTTGTAATATTACTGCTAGTATCATTAGCAATATATTTAAAATGATCAGTATCTCCTTGTATAATAGTTCCTATAGCAATAATAGCGTTATATTTACTAGAATGTGCAATATAACTTGCTACAGTAGCTATTTCATGCGTTCCCGGAACATATATTATTAAAATGTTTTCTTCGTTGACCTTACCTATTCTTTTTAATGTATCTAAAGCTCCTAATAATAAATTTTTATTAATAAATTCATTAAATCTAGAAACTATTATAGCAATAGATGAATCTTGAGCTGTAATTCCTGTTTGAATTATGTTCATATTATTATATTTACTTATTATTAGAATGAAAAAATTAATTATTAATTATTTAAAACCCAAGCATAGCCATAGTGATTATAATACCCAGCTAATATACCAGCTTTTTCACCAATTCCTTCATAAATATCAAAATGTTGTCCTTTAATTACACCTCCTACATCTAATGCGATTACTAGACGCATTTCGTATTTATTAATAAATATTCCATCTTTATTAAGCAAAGGCATTTGTAATAAAATTACACTACCATTTTTAATTATAGAGGCATCTGCAGCTATTGATGTTTTTGCTATCAATGGAACAGAACTAGCTCCGTATACTTGTTTTTTTTTCGTTTCTTTAAAAAATACAAAAGATTGATTTTCTTCAAATAAATTTTTGACTTCTATTTCTGTATGTTTTTTGCACCAATTTTTAATGGCTTGCATAGACATATTTTTCTTTTTTATTTCGCCTCTATTTATTAAAATTTGTCCGATTCCTTTATAAGGCCAGCCATTTTTTCCAGAATAACTAAAAAAAGTTAATGGTTTATTATTCCCGTAATCTATGAAAGCACTTCCTTGAACTTCCATGATGAAATTATTTATTAAAGAATTGCTGTAAGCAAGGATGTATTTTTTATCTAAAGCCCCATCATATATATCTTTTCTTTTTGGTAAAGATTTATTTTTTTTAAGATCAAAAGGCATTGAGTATATTGGATATTTGAAATCAGAACTTTGATTTTTTCTTGCTTCTACCACGGGCGTATAATAGCCACTTATTTTAACGTTTCCATAGTTATCTGTTCCTTTCATTTGAAAGAAATTAATTCCAAACATATTCAGTTCATTGATCTCATTGTTTTTTTTTAACCAATTTATAACTGCTTTATAAACAGATTCATTTTTAAAATATAAAGATGGAGCATGTTTTTTGATTTCTTGAATTTGAATGAGAAACGATTCTGAATTAATTAATTTACTCTTAATATCTATATTTTTTGTTTGTGTAAATTTTTTTGTTAGTTTTTTTTTATATTGTTGTCCTTGATTGACTAGTTCATTTGCATATGTTGTTTCTAGAATAAAAAATAAACTTAAAAAAATTATTGTAATTATTGTTTTTTTCATTTTCTTTAATATAAGAGTTTTTTTCAGTGATAAAAATATTTTTTTAAAAAGATTATTTAATTTGTAAAAAAAGTTGTATATCTTTCAATTAAGATGTATTATAGTAACTATTACAGACGCGGGGTGGAGCAGTTTGGTAGCTCGTCGGGCTCATAACCCGAAGGTCGTTGGTTCAAATCCAGCCCCCGCAACCAAATAATAAAAATTTTATTCCCATCTTTTAAATAAAAAACCTTCCAACATTTTATACAATTTTAATATCTTTTAAAGATAAAAAATTTTATTAATAAAAATAATATATAGGTTGCAGTAAAAATGCAAGAGGATTGTTATGAAAGAACGTACTACTGAATTAGTTCAGGGTTTTCGTCACAGCGTTCCTTACATTAATGCTCATCGAGGTAAAACCTTTATAATAATGTTAGGTGGTGAAGCAATTAAATACGGAAATTTTTCTGGCATTATTAACGATATAGGATTATTACACAGTTTAGGGATTCGTTTGGTTGTCGTATACGGTTCTTGTCCACAAATCAACACTAATTTAAACGAAAAAAATATTAAAATAATATACCATAAATATACACGCATTACTGATTTAGCATCTTTAGAACAAGTCAAACAAGCTGCAGGAAGATTGCAACTTGATATTACAGCTCGTTTATCTATGAGCTTAAATAATACTCCTCTTCAAGGAGCGAATATCAATGTAGTCAGTGGTAATTTTATTATTGCACAACCACTAGGTGTCGATGATGGTGTAGATTATTGCCATAGTGGTCGAATTAGAAGAATTGATAAAAATGCAATTGATTGTCAATTAAAAAATGGAGCTATAGTTTTAATTGGTCCAGTTGCCGTATCTGTAACAGGAGAAAGTTTTAATTTAACTTCTGAAGAAATTGCCACTCAAGTTGGAATTGAATTAAAAGCAGAAAAAATGATCGGTTTTTGTAGCAATCAAGGAGTTATAGATCATAAAGGTAAAATTATTTCTGAGTTACTACCTAATGATATAAAAAAAATCATTAAAAAACTAGAGAAAAGCGGCGATTATATTTCTTCAACCATTCGCTTTCTAAGAGGTGCAATAAAATCTTGTAAAAGTGGAGTCAATCGTAGTCATTTAATTAGCTATCATGAAAATGGAGCATTATTACAAGAATTATTTTCTCGAGATGGTATTGGCACGCAGATGGTGATGGAATCAGCAGAAAAAATAAGACGAGCTAGTATTAATGATATTGGGGGAATATTAGAATTAATTCGTCCTTTAGAACAAAAAGGAATTTTAGTTCGTCGATCACGAGAACAATTAGAAGTAGAAGTAGATAAATTTACTATTATTGAACGCGATAATTTAACGATCGCCTGTGCAGCATTGTATCCTTTTTTAAAAGAAAAAATAGGGGAAATGGCATGTGTAGCTGTTCATCCTGATTATAGAAATTCGTCTCGTGGAGATTTATTATTAAAAAAATAAAAACTGATGCTCAAGAAATGAATTTACAAAAAATTTTTGTATTAACTACTCAAAGTATTCATTGGTTTCAAGAAAGAGGTTTTATTTTAGTAGATATCGAAATGTTACCTGAAAGTAAAAAGAAAATGTATAATTATCAACGTCGTTCAAAAATTTTAATGATTGATGTATTTTGATATGTTTATATTATATGAATATATTAGTGTATGTATATTTTAAAATTTTTTTAACTTATCTGTTTTTATCTGTGCTTTTAAAAGCAGTATTTATAAAAATATCTTTATTTGAAAAAATACTTAATGTATTCCGAGATCGTGTTATACCAGTATATAAAATATCTTTGTTTAATGCATTCGAATTAAAATTCGGCAGTATTAAAGTTGCATCATTAAATTCTGAACCTTGTGCTTTATGAACAGTAATTGCCCAAGAAGTTTCATAATGCCTTATAATATTTGCAGGAATATTTTTGATCATTTGGTTTTCTTTCAAGAAAGATACTTGCAACAAACCCGTTTCACTCATGTTAGTAATACCTATATTTCCATTAGATAAATCTAAAAATTTATTATTTTTAGTAATGATAATAGGTTTCCCTATATACCACTTTTCATCATTGATATAAAAATACCTTATCATTTTCTTATCATGCATCTTTTCTTCTAATTTTTTATTTAAAACATTTATTCCAAATAAACCATCACGTAATACGCATAATACTTGATGATTTTGAAAAGTTTTTATTACTTCTTCTATTTTTTCTTTTTGGTAGATTTTATTCCAAAAATTTTCATAGTTTACAGAAATTTTTTCAATCATTTTATTGTATTGTTCAGTTGAATTAACTTCATAAAAAAAAAATGTTTTTTATTAAATTTTTAAATAAACTTTTAACAATTTCTATTTTTTTATTTTTTATTGCATGTGATAATATATAAATTCCTGATGTTTTATTAAATCGATAATTCTTCTTTAACACACATATACTATTACTAATAAAATTTGTTTTTTTTGTATTATTTTTTTTTTAATATTTTATAGTTTATAAGTTCTTCAAGATAATATGCAGTTTGTAAACTATATCCATGATGGGCATAATAACAAATATTTCTTAGTATAGATCCTGATTCCACTGGGGATAATTGATTGTGATCTCCAATAAAAATTAATTTGATATTTTCTGATACTGCAGAAAATATTTTTTCCATTATTAAAATATCTATCATTGAAGTTTCATCAATTATTAACACATCTAAATTTAATAAATTATGTTTGTTAAAAAAACTTTTTTGTGATATTTTCCGGATTCCTAACAATTGATGTATAGTTACAGCATTCCGTGGAAGATGATTTTTTTCTTTATTAGTCAGATAAATATCAAAAATATTACTTTTCATGATATTATTTAAATGTGTTGTTGCTTTTCCCGTTGGTGCAGATAATTGAATATTTATTGGTTTTTTTGATTTTTTTATTAATGCAATAATGATTTTGACGATAGTTGTAGTTTTTCCAGTTCCCGGACCACCCATAATAAATGTTATATTATTTATTAAAGTCAATGCTACTGCTATTTTTTGAAGACTCTTTTTTTCATTGAGAAATAAATTATTTAATATTTCAGAATATTTTTTTGTATTTACTTTATTTGGGTTTCTATTTTTGTTTAATATATTAAAAATATTATTTTCAGCTTTCCACATTTTATAAAGATATATTTTTTTGTTGTGTAAAATTAAAGGTGTAACAATAGAACCGTTGCTAACAGATGGATGTTTTAATAATTCTATTGACCAATTAATTTTTTTTCCCAAAACTGTTACAAGTTTGTTTATTAATGTTTTATTTAAAATAGAAAAAAAAGATTTTTTTTTAAAATATTCAATAGGCAAAAAAATATGACCATTGCTACTCTCATAGCTTAAAAAAGCAGAAACTAACATTACCACAGAATTTTCTTTTGCTATAAATTGGGAAAAATAAAAATCGATTGGACGTATAATTTTCTTTTTTACAGCTTTTTCTAAAAATATAATCATATTTTTTATGAAATCAAATCTATTATTTTTTGTATTAATGAAAAATGTGGGGTGGTATGAAAAACGCCATTATTTTTTTTATTATTAATCGCGCGTAAAAAAATATAAAAAACACCACCAAAATTATTTTGATAATTATAGTTTTTTATTTTTTTTTGTAAATATGTGTGTATGGCTATAGTATATATTTGATATTGTAAATCATATCTTTGTTTGATTATTTCTTTTTTTATATTCTGATCAGAATAAATATTATTATTATTTCCTAACCAATTAGATTTATAGTCTAATATATAATATTTTTTTTTCCAACAAAAAACTAAATCAATAAATCCTTTTAATATCCCTGTTACTGGATTGAAAAATAATTTTGGAGAAAGAATTGATATAGAGTCAAAAGATTGAATAATCTTATTTAATTGTGTACTATACAAAGTATTTTTTATTGATAAAAAAAACTCTAATTCTTGTATACATAATCTTTTATTTATCTTTGATAAAATGATGTTTGTGTTATTGATAGGAGTATTTATAATATCTTTTATCCATGACATTAATACTGGAGTCCATTTTGAAGAAATATTATATTTTTCTAGTATAATAGAAAACCATTCATATTTTTTTTGATTTAAATAATGTAAATTTTTTAGTATATTATGAATCATAATTCCAGTTTTTTTTCCTCTAGGAAAGTTATGTACTGTTAATTTTTGGTTTTTTTTTATGATTACACCATCATCTAAAATCATTTCTTCTTTTTTATATGCCAATAATTTATTTTCCTGTTTTAATTCAGTAAAACTGATTATTTTCCAAATATTATTAATACTTTTTTTAAGAGTCATCGGTGTAGATATTAAATAAATATTTTTTTTATTGGTTGATAGTATACAATGATTGGTGTTATTTTTTACTTCTATAATGTTACTAACACTTAATTGATTTAATTGATTAAATAAATTTTGATAATTCATAATTTTACCGTTCTGTATAATGTATCCCAAACCACTTTTATGAACATCACTATAAACTTGATTGTTTTTCTTTTTTTTTATTAAGCACGCCATTCCAATACTACAGTGAACTATTGATCTTGTAAGTGCAACGTATAAAAAACGTATATCTTCTGATAGTCTTTCTTTATCTGATATTTTTAAACTTTCATGACTTTGTTCTATATCAAAAAAGGTTTTAAAATTTTCTTCATTATGATAAATTGATAGTTTAGATTGATTAAAATCTACACTAAAAGGTATCCAAACAATAGGGTATTCTAATCCTTTTGATTTATGTATAGTGATAATTTTAATTGATTGAAGTGTATTTAAAGATCTGACACATTCATTGTGTGAAGGCTGTTTTTTTTCTAGTATTTTTTTTTGAAACCAACGAATTAAAGATTCTTTTTTATCAAAATACTGGAATTTTTCTTGTAATAATTCTGCTATATGAAAAAAATTTAAATTTTTTTCATAATTGATGTTAATATCTATAATATTAGAATTTATTTGATATTCTATTATCATAGTTTTAATCATATTAAAAATTCCAGTTTTTTCCCATATATCATAATATTCATATAACTTTTCTATTATTAAATATGAATGTTCATTATTCATTGTTTTTTGCATGGTATATGATATTTTTTTTAAAATATGTGTAGAAATTGATTGTTGTAATAATTGTTCATTATCAGGTTCTAAAATACTTTTTAGTATCCACAGTAATTCTTGAGCATCAAAAATGTGAAATATACTATCTTTATAAGATGAATATATTGACATAATGTTAAGCTTTTTTAATTCTTGAGTAATAAGATTTGCTTCTTTTTGATTTCTTACTAATATGGCAATATCATTACATGATAGAGCTCTTTCTCCTTTTTTAGTTTTAATTGTAGCCTTTCCTTCTTTTGAACAAGTTAACCAATAACTAATTTCATTAGCACATTGTTTTGAAATCCACACCTGATAATCATCTATGTAAACTTCTTTTTTGTCTTGCAAAAAAAATCTAATTGGAATTTGAGGAATTTTGTTTATTGTAAAGTTCATTTCTGAGTTTGTATCAGCAGGTTTAATAAGTTGAAATGAAATGTGTTTATTTATAAATGGATTTTTATGTTGAGAAAATAAAATATTAATACTATTACACATTTTAACTGAAGAACGCCAATTAATATCAAGATAATAATGTTTTTTTATTTTAGATTTTGCGTACAAATAGGAAAAAATATCGGCTCCTCTAAAACTATATATTGCTTGTTTTGGATCTCCAATGAGAAATAATGCTGTTTTTTCATTTTCTTTATATAATGTATTAAATATTTTATATTGTTCAATATTAGTATCTTGAAATTCATCGATAAATGCAGCAGGGTATTTTTGTCTTATTAATTTTCTAAAACACTTATTTTCTTTTATATTCTTTAAAAGAAGACTTAATAAATCATTAAAGCTTAATAATGATTGGCTTTTTTTTTCTTGAAGTACAAATTTATTAATTTTTTTTATAGCATTTGATATAATAATTTTTTTTAACGAAAAATTACTTTTTAATATTGTTTCAGTTTTTTTAAAAATAATATGTTCTGAATGAATATTATCAGTTGTATTTTTTTTTATGTTGTTTTGTGCGAAATATTTTAATGAAATAGGAAGTATATAATCTTTAGTTTCAGATTTCGACCATATTGTAATATCATTAATCCATCTAGAAAGATTAAATTGACTATATATTCTTTTATTTATTTTTAATGAATAAATGTTTTTCGATATTATTTTGTAGTAGATTAACCAGATTGCTTTAAAATCATTTATTTTATTTATATTATTTTGATGACATAAAAGTAATGTTTCATTTTTTAAAACTTTTTGTTTAAATTTTATTGATTTTACATGCAATAATGGTTTTATCTTTTTCAAAAGATCTTCTGGACTACTATAATCTTGAATAATAATATTAATAATATTTTCTGGTAGGTTATAAAAAAAACGTCTCCAAAAATCTTCTGTAGCTTGTAGATATAAATCATCTTCATTATCAGTTATTGAATCTCTAAAGACAATATTATAATTAAAAGTATGATATTGTAACATTTTTTGACAAAAACCATGTATTGTATAAATAGAAGCATAATTTATATTATTTCGTGCTTTATTTAAAATATCAATTGCTTCATCTATATTTTTTATCTCTTTCAAAAATAATTTAAAAATAGGATCTGAGCTTATTTTGTTAATACAAGTTAAATATAAGTTTTGAATTCCATTTTTAATGCGTATATATAATTCTTCTTTTGCTGCATTAGTAAAAGTTACTACAAGTATTTGATGTATTAATAGTTTTTTTTGCTGTTTACCTATTCCCAATAGTAAACGAAGATATAGCAGTACAATTGTAAAAGTTTTTCCTGTTCCAGCAGAAGCTTCTATTAAATTTATACCGTTAAGGAATATTTTAAAAACATCTAGTTTTTTTTTTGAAGAATAATTATTCATATTATTTTTTTTTAATTTTTTTATTATTTAAAATTGGTGTTAACCATTTTTTAGCTATTTTGCACATTTCTTGTATGTTATTATTATCTAATTGTTTAATTATTGTTTGAATATAAAAATCTTTTTTTTCTCCTTTAATATATTCATTTCCCGTCCAATTTTCTAATAATTTTTTATGTGCTTGTGTTTTTGTATTATTATCATCTTTTATATAATGATTTTTTGTATCATAAACTTGATCAAGCCAATGAGCACCAGATTTTGTTAAAAATATAGGGTTTCTCATACCTCTTATATATCCTTCAATATATTCTAAAAGATAAGTGCATGCAATATCGGGTTTTAAAGGAGAAAAAGACCACATTTGATTTTTATCACCGATAATTTTACTGTCTCCACAACCTTTTAATATAGAGTAAATTAAATGTTCTAACCATAGAGAAATACGATCACTATGATTTATTAAGTTGGGTTTCCACCGCAATAAACCTGTACTTTGTATTTCATATAAAATACCATTTATTTGATATTCTTTTACTTTTAAACAAATCTTTTTTTCTTCTGATTTATTTTTATATTTAATAACTTTTTTTGCTATAGATTTCATTCTTTTAATATTTTTATCCCAAAAAATTTTTCCAAAAAAATCATAGGGTAATTTTCCAGAAAGCATATAATATTCAAATAATTTTGTTATATCTTCATTATTTATTATTTTATTTAATAAAATATTTCTTATTTTAAAAGATTCTAATTTATTTATTAAAAAAGGTTCTGTGGTATTAATTTCTTGTTGTTTTACATTGAATTTAATGTTTAAAGTGTTTTCAACAAAATAGCGTATCGGGTTTCTCCAAAAATTTATTAAATCTATTAAATGAATGTTATTAAGATGATTTTTTTTTAATATATTTTTATTATATTTTTTTACATCTATTTTTACAGATGCATTTTCTAGATTGTTTTTTATAAACAAATCAATATTTTTTTTATTATAAAAGTAATTTTGTTTATATTTTGTACATAATTTTTTAAAAATATTTTTTGTATTTTTATCTAAAGATAGATTTTCATCTCCCATTAAACAATAATTTAGTGCTATATAATTTAATAGCTGATCCACTAAAACTGAAGGATATATTTTACTTTGATCTTTAATAGAATAACCAACATAACTTATATAAAAATATTTTTTAGCACAAGATATACTTTGTAGAAATAAGTAACAATATTGTTCATAAATGTTTATATCTCCGATTAATGAATATTTATTTAATAAATTAATACCATCCATACTATTTATATTTTGAGTGCTTTGATGATCAGCTCCAATAATACAGATTATTTTAAATGGAATATAACATATGGAAGTTGGATGACAAAAATTTAACATTCCAGGTAAAAATTTTTGATTATTAATGCGATTATATTTATAGATAAATTGTTTTTGTAGTATATTAATTGAAATTTTACTTGAATAATTAGATGATAAACCATCATTAATTATTTCCATCCAATTTTTTTGAATAATGTGAATAGATGCTTCTGTTTCGGAATTTCTATAAAAAAAATCATTGATTAACATTTTAGATAACGAACGCCAATAAATAAGATATTGTGGTTTTGATAACTTTTTTTGCCATTTTTCAAGTTTTTTTATAAATTGAATCAACTTTCCTATTAATTCTGCTCTAGAACCATTAATTACACTACATGATAAAACATTGCTCCAAATATTTTCTGTATTATTCATCGCATAACTAAGAAGTAACTTTTCTATGCCGTATAACCAAGTATTTTGGTGGTGTTTTGGAAATAATAAATCATCTTTGTGTTTTTCGTGAATAGCCCATCTAATATTTGTTTCTTCTATCCAATTATATAAAATATTTATTTCTTCTTGTGAAATATTAAAATTTTTTGCTATTGCAGGAACGTCAAGTAATGCTAATATTTCTTCATTTTTAAAACGATTATTAGATAAATTCAATATTTTATTAAAAGAAGATAATATTATTTCTGTTTTTTTAGAGAATTGTGTAGAGATAAAAAATGGAATTTGTTCTTTTTTATTCAATGATTTAAATGTTGCGTTGATATAAGGAATATAAGTATCAATAGAAAAAGAAGTAATCACTACATCACTTGGTTTGATATTAGGATTTTTTAAAAAAAATATTAATAATTTTTCGTGCAGTATTTCAATTTCATTTTTTTTATTAAAACAAATATGTATAGAAATAGAATTATCTGTCAATTGCACATATCTTTTTTTTATTTTATTAGTCTTTAATATGTTTTCTGCAAAAAAATCATTCTTAATATTATCAAGTAAATTATTGTTTTTATTTTTTTTAAAACAAGTTATTATTTTTATTTTCTTAGATTGCATAATATATAATGAGTAGATTTTCTCATATTGCACCCATAATTTGATTAAAGAATTATTCAATATGTCTTTTTTCTTTAAACAATTTTTGTTGTCTTCAATTAAATTAAATATATTCTTTTTACAAGGTGTAATATATAAAAAATAAACATTAATATATGAACTAATTTTTTTTAAAATTTTTAAATAAGAAGAATTTAAAGAAAAAGAAGATATAATAAAACAACGATTAGGAAAATCTTTTTTTTATTTTTTTTTTTTTGATTAATTCTTGAAACATATAGAATAGATGTGAAAAATGATACTGATATTTTTTATTTTTTTTCATTTCATATATTATTTTTATCCATAATTGCATTTGCCATTTTTCATTAGAATCAATATTTAGTATTGTTTCATTTTTTTCCCATGAATGAATCCAAATGGGACGGTATAAAAGATATTGTTCAAATATTTTTGCCATTAAACATGCAAATTTAAAATTATTTACATTATTTTTAATTTGATAGAAATCTATAGAAATTTTTTCTTTTTTTAGAATCTCCATAATTTCCCATGTCATCATAGAATGAGTAAAAATATTTTTTAGGTCTTTTTTATATAAAAATTTTTTAAATAATTTCCATATAAAATTATTAGGATGATATAATTTAAAATTAGCAGAAATTCCTATTTTATTTGCTATAAATATATTCAAATATTGGAATAATACTTTGTTATCATGAATAAAAATCTCTTTTTCAAAAATATTAGGAAGAGGTTTTTCTTGAATGATTTGACATACTTTTGATAGTAGTACAGTCAGCTGATTAGATTGATAAACTCTAAACATAATTACCTGTTTTTTTATTAATATGTATAAAAAATAAAAACAAATTTTTTTAATAATTTGATTATCTTTTTTTGTAAAGATGTACGTCTATTTGAGGATAAGGAATATTGATATTATTTTTATCTAGTTCTTTTTTAAATTTAGCCATTAAATCCCAGTATACTGAATTTAAATCGTTAGTACTACTCCAACAGCGTACTATAAAATTTAAAGAAGACGGAGCTAGTTCACTAAGACCAATAATAATATCTCTATCTTTAATAACTCGATCCTCTTTTTCTATTACTGCACGTAAAATTTTAATTACTAAATCGATATCACTATTATACGATACACTTATGATGAATTCATTGCGACGTGCTGGTTCTCGTGAATAATTAATAATATTACCAGAAATAATCTTATTATTTGGAACTACTACAATTTTTCCATCTAAAGTACGTAACGTTGTATAGAAAATATGAATATTTAATACCGTTCCTGAAACACTTTCTAGATCAACATATTCTCCTGTCTTTAATGGTCTAAGTGTAACTAGTAATACACCGGCTGCAAAATTAGACAACGAACCCTGTAAAGCTAAACCTATTGCCATGCCTGCTGCACCCAATATAGCAATAACTGATGTTGTTTGTACTCCGATTCTTCCTAATGCAGCAATTAATGTAAAAGTAATAATAATATATCGCATTAATGCAGAAAGAAAACCAGCAATAGTGGCGTCGATATTACGAGTAATTAGTACTTGATTAACACCATTTGATATTATTTTAGCTATAAACATTCCAGCAATTAAAATAATAATTGCAGATGTTAAGTTTATCATATATCCAAGAAGTAATTCTTGATTACGCATTAGCCAATTTCCTGCATGATTAATGTCATTTACTACATTTAACTCATCCATTATTATCTCTGTTGATGTTTTTTTAAATAGAAAATGATTTTTCGGAGAATATTATAATTTATTCCCCGGAATGATATATCAATATTTGATAGAATATTTTTATAAAATATTAAAAGCGTTTAATTCTTTAAAGGACTTTTCTAATCTAATTGACATTGATTCTTGTGATGCTCTTATCCATGATCTTGGATCATAATATTTTTTATTAGGTTTATTTTTATTATTATTATTCCCTAATTGATTTTGTAAAAATTCTTTATTTTTTGTGTAGTATTTTAATACACCTTTCCATGTTGCCCATTGCATATCAGTATCAATATTCATTTTAACAATACCATATTGAATCGATTCTTGTATTTCTTTTAAATCAGAACCTGAACCTCCATGAAAAACTAAGTTTAATGGATTTTTTTCTAAATGATGCTTGGTACTGACATATTCTTGTGAATTTTTTAAAATAATAGGTTGAAGATCAACGTTTCCAGCTTCATACACACCGTGTATATTCCCGAATGAAGCTGCAATGCTAAAGTTTTGACTAATTTTGTTTAATTGTTCATAAGCATAATTAACATCTTCAGGTTGTGTATAAAGTAATTTTTTATCTATTTTAGTATTATCCGTACCATCTTCTTCTCCTCCCGTACATCCCAATTCTATTTCTAACATCATATTAATATTTTTTATTTTTTTTAAATATTTACTACAAATATAGATATTTTCTTCTAACGTTTCTTTTGATAAATCAATCATATGAGAAGTAAAAAGAGGTCTTTTATTTTGAATATAATAGTTTGTACCTATTTCTAACAATCCGTCAATCCATGACAACGTTTCTTTTGGACAATGATCAGTATGAAGTATTACTGGAACTTTATAGTACTTTGAAACTAAATGTACGTGGTAAGCACCAGATACAGCTCCTTGAATTGCTTGTTCTTGATTCATTGAAAATCTATTTTTATAACCTGCAATAAAAGAAGCACCTCCATGAGAAAATTGTATTATAACTGGAGATTTTACTCTAGCTGCAGTTTCTAGTACGGTATTAATAGAATCAGTTCCTATACAATTAACAGCTGGTATTGCAAACTGTTTTTTTTTAGCTAGTTCGAATACTATACGAGCTTCATCACCAGTCATCACACCAGGATGGATAATATTTAAAATATTCACTTTTTTTTGCCTATTTATTGTATATATAAAATATAATAATTTATCTTCTAAAATTTTCTTCTAACATGTGTATTGCAGGTAATTTTCTCCCTTCTATAAATTCTAAAAATGCCCCCCCTCCAGTAGAAACATAAGAAATGTCATCTTTTATATTAAACATATCAATAACAGATAATGTATCACCGCCTCCAGCTACAGAAAATGCTTGACTATGAGCGATAGTTTTGGCAAGTTTTTCAGTTCCTATTCTAAAGTTTGGAAATTCAAATACTCCAACGGGTCCATTCCAAAGAATGGTTTGAGATTTTTTTAGAATATCAGTGACTTTTTTGATAGTTTCATCTCCAAAATCCATAATTTCTTCATCTTTTTTGATATTATAAGGTAATCTAATCATAGATTTTTCAGTTTTACAAAAATTTTTTCCTACTCGAGAATCAATAGGTACAATAAAATTGTATTTTTCACGTAATTTTTTAGCTTCAGATATAAAATTTGGTTCATGTAATGATTTTCCTATTTTATAATCAATAGCTAAAAAAGTATTTGCTATACCTCCTCCAACTATAACGGTATCTGCAATTTTAGATAATTTATGTAAAACATTAAATTTAGTTGATACTTTTGCTCCTCCTACTATTGCGACCATAGGACGTTTTGGTTTTTTAAGTGCTTTTGTTAAAGCATTAATTTCATTTATTAAAAGAGGTCCAGCACAAGCAATTTTAACAAATTCTCCAATACCATAAGTAGATGACTGCATTCTATGAGCACTTCCAAATGCATCCATTACAAAGATATCACAAAGATTAGAATATTTTTTAGACAGTTCATTGCTATTATTTAATTCTCCTTTATTAAATCGAACATTTTCTAAAATTACTAATTCTCCAGGATTCAGTTTAATTTCATTGAAATAATTTTGAGAAAAATATACTTTTGTAGTATGTAATTTTTTTTTTAAATATTCAAATATAGGGAGTAGAGAATATTTTTTTGTATAACATCCTTCTTGTGGCCTTCCTAAATGAGACATGATCATAACTTTTGCTTTTTTTTCAATAGCTAATTTGATGGTAGGAAGAGCAGCTAATATTCTAGCGTCAGATTGAATAATTCCGTTGTTTATGGGAACATTCAAATCACTTCGTATTAATACTCTTTTTCCTGTTAGATTTAATTCAGTCATTTTTCTTATCTTCATAAAAACTCCTTGTGTAATATAATTATATTCAATTGTAATATTTATTCGTAATTTGATTTTTCAAAAAATTATTTTAACCTGTTATTATATTAATAACAGGCTACCAAAAAAATAACATATTTTAATAATAAATTTGTTAAAAAAAGTGAAAAATAATTTATTTATTGTTTTTAAGTTTAAATATAAATTTAATTTTTAAACCAATCCCTAATTCCGTCAAGAAACATTTGAGTAGAAAGCATAATTAAAATTAAACCCATAAGACGCTCTAAAGCATTAACACCTTTAGAACCAAATAACTTTAAAAATAAACCAGATAATAACAGTATTATAACAGTAAAAATCCATGCCACTAGCAAAGATCCAACTAAATAAAATATATGATTTAAATACTGATGTGATAATAGCATTAATGTGGCTAATAAAGATGGTCCTGCAACTAATGGAATAGCTAAAGGCACTAGAAAAGGTTCTTCATTTGAAGAAACACCATTATTACTACTATTTTCAGAAGGAAAAATCATATTAATAGCAATTAAAAACAAAATAATGCCTCCAGATATAGAAACAGTTTCAGTTTTTAAGTTTAAAATAATTAGTATTTTTTCTCCAACAAACAAAAATAATAGCATTACAATTAGTGCTATAATCATTTCTCGTATAACTATAATTCTTCTTCTTTTAGCTTCTATATGTTTTAATATTGTCATAAATATTGGAAGATTGCCTAAAGGATCCATAATTAGAATTAGTAATATGGTCGTAGAAATTATTTCAGTCATTTTAATTGATTGTGTCCTTTTTAATTTATTATATTCACATATAAAAATTTTTATTTTTTTAAATATATACTAATTAATTATTTTATTAATTTTGTATAATTTAATTATATAAAATTTTGTTTTAATATAAAATTATAGTTTTATAGTATAATCAAAATAGAATTTTCTATTTTTGTATTTTTGATTAAATTCTTCAATATCTTATTAGATATAATATAATATATATGTTTACTAATATTGTTTTTTAATTATTTTTAGGAGCCGGAAGATCTTTACCTTAACTACTTTTATTATCAATCATAATGAAATATTATTCTTAATGTAAAACAATCCGTGTATTTATTAATGATGAAACTTGTTGGATTAATTGGTTGGCGAGGAATGGTTGGATCAGTTTTACTAAAAAGAATGCAAGAAGAAAACGATTTTATAAAAATGAATCCTATTTTTTTTTCAACATCTCAATCTGGTCAAGACGGTCCCATAATAAACAATGCATCGTCTAATATTTTAAAAGATGCTTATAATATTAATTTATTAAAAGAAATGGATATTATCATTACATGTCAAGGGAGTGTTTATACTGAAAAAATTTATCCGGATTTAAGAAAAAATGGTTGGAAAGGTTATTGGATAGATGCAGCTTCAACTTTAAGAATGAACAGCGATTCTGTTATTGTATTAGATCCAGTGAATTATAACATAATAAAAAATGCGATGAATACAGGTATTAAAACTTTTGTCGGAGGAAATTGTACTGTTAGTTTAATGTTAATGTCTTTGGGTGGATTATTTCAACAAAAATTAATTGAATGGATTTCTGTTTCTACTTATCAAGCGGCTTCTGGAGCAGGTGCACGTCACGTAATGGAATTACTCAAGCAAATGGGAGTATTGTTTAATAGTGTAAAAAAAGATTTATTAAATGATTCAATATCAATTTTAGACATCGAAGATAAAGTAACTCAGATGTCTCGTAGTGCTCTTTTTCCTACAAAATATTTTTCTGTACCCTTAGCTGGAAGCTTAATACCTTGGATTGACAAAGTAATGACTAATGGTCAAACGCGAGAAGAGTGGAAAGGTCAAGCTGAAACAAATAAAATTTTAGGTTTAAAAAATAAACTTTTAATTGATGGAACATGTGTGCGAATTAGTTCACTTAGATGTCATAGCCAATCATTTATTATTAAATTAAAAAAAGAATTGTCTCTAGAAGATATTGAGGAAATGATTACTAATCATAATCAGTGGGTTAATGTTATTCCTAATAATATAGAAAATACATTGTTAAAATTAACTCCATCTGCTGTAACTAATACATTAAATATACCAATAGGTCGTTTAAGAAAACTAAATATAGGTCCAAAATACTTATCTGCTTTTACTGTAGGAGATCAACTATTATGGGGTGCTGCAGAACCTTTGAGAAGAATGTTGAATATATTGATTAATTTATAATTATATTTTTTAATTATTCTAAGTATGTCATTTTTTTAATATATACACTATATTTTAATATACAATTTTTTTATATTAAATTCTATGTGTATATATTAAATATTTCATTATATACAATATTTTAAAATTTTTCTGGAGAGATTATAATCCTTTTTTTAATAAGTAACGATAAGGCTTAACTTTTATTTTATGTTCTAATAATTGATGCTTCATAAAATAACAAAAATTTGGAATGTCTCTTGTTGTAGACAAATCATCTGACAAAATTAATATTTTTTGATTGTTTTTAAGATTACGAAATGTTTTTCTAATAATCATAATTGGTTCAGGACAACGCAGACCAATTAAATTCAATACAATATGTTTATCTTTCATTATTATTAAATTAAAAAGTATTGTAAATTAATATTATATACTTGTATTATGAAAATAATATTAAATAAATAGAACAGAAATGTTAACCGCCATGATATAACTTTCTTAAAATAATATATTTATTTACCCTAGATGGTAGAAGTCCATAAGAACTATGACCCATAGAATAATTTTTTCTTATTTGACTGGAAGAAATATTAATAATGGGTGTATTTGAAAAAAAAATTAATCCACATGATTTTTGATGTAGAAAGTGATAATTTTTAACGATATGAGAATTGATCCAATTTTCTAATTGAACATTATTTTTTTTTTGTGATTTCTAGGACAAATTAGTAAATGAGAATATGATAATATTTTTTCCCAATCTTTCCATAAATTGAAATACTGTAAGTTATCTTCTCCTATTATAAAACATAAGGGTCTTACATAACCTATTTTTTCCCTAATTTTTTTTAATGTGTCTATAGTATAAAAAAAATTTTTTTGTTTTGTTTCTAAATAACTGATTTGAAATAAAGCATAACCATGAATAGCAATTTTAATCATTTTCAATTTATCTATTATAGATGTTTTGCTTTTTTCTCTATGAGGCGGATTTTTATTTGGTAGAAATATTATTTTTTCTATAGAAATTTCTTTCGCTAAATTTTGGGCGGAATAAAGATGGCCGTAATGAATAGGATCGAAATTTCCACCAAATATTGCATGTAATTTTTTCATTTTTGTTTATAAATATATAAAATATTAGTTAACACAGCATTAGAGTTAATTCTTGTAATTCATTCCATATGGAACTATTATTTTTTTGTTTTATATTAATTTCTATTCTTACAAGAATTTGTATTGCTTTGAATAAAGTATCACAATTAATTTTTTTAAATCCATGTATAAAGAATTTATATCTCGTTTTCCAAATATTATTATCTTCTAAAAACATATTAATGTTTATATTTTTTTCGCGCTTCATGTATATTAATTTTAATAGATCTTTTTGTAAACTGCGTATTAAAATGAGTACGTCATATTTTTGTTTGCGAAAAAAATTTAATATATAAATGGCTTTTTTTGTTTGACCTTGAAATATAGCATTAATCCAGTGTAACGGATCAAAACTAAAAAAATCAACAATAATTTTTTTTATTTTATCAACTGTAATATTAGTTTTGGGCCAAGTGATTAGGAGTATATTTAAAATACTATATATAAATGCAGTATTGCCTTCATAATATTTACATAATAAAAAAAATGCTTTGTCTTCTATATTTATATTTTTTTCTCGTATTTCATATTTAATCCAACTAACAAAATGTAAATTATATAATGTAAAACAAGATACAATATTAGTATATTGTGTAAATAAATTAAGTGATTTATTTTTTTTGATTGAAAGAGATAAGTGATTAAATTTCAATATTATCAAAATGTCTGAATTTAATAAAGAAGATATTTTATTAATATTTTCAATTAAAATCGCATTTAATTTTTTAATAATAAAATTGACAATTAAAATTTTTTTTTTAAAAATAAATTTTGCTTTTTATAAAATAAAAAAACTTTTTCCCAGTCTTGATTTTTTTCTATATCTATTGTGAATTTTTCTAAAAATCCTTTTTTATATGCAACACTTAATATTAATTCTTGACTTTTTTTTAATAAAAAGAAGTCTTCTCCTAACAATATATAAAAAAAATTTAATTGTTGATGTAAATGTTTTTTTAGTTCATATGGATATATGTTTTTCATATAAATAACAACACTGTTAAAAATGTTCTTGATGATTATATTACAAAATTTATTATTTTATTTGAAATATATATTGTTTTCTTAATATTAATATTTTTTAATATTTTTTTAATTATAGTTTGCTTTTTTGCATGTAAAAATATTTCTTCTTTATTTAAATTATGAGCTACTTTAATAGTACACCTTTTTTTTCCATTTATTTGAACAACAATGATATTTTCTTTGTTTACAAGGATACTTTTTTTAAAAATAGGCCATTTTTGATCGTCAATTGAACTATTTTTATCGAAATATTTCCAAACAACAAAACAAAAATGAGGAGTGAATGGATAAAGCATTTTAATTATACAAATTAAAGATTCTCGCATAATCGATTTGTCTTGTTCTTCTTTCATAGGAGCTTTTATTAATTGATTTACTAATTCCATAATTGCGGAAATAGCTGTATTAAACGTTTGACGGCGATTTATATCATCAGAAACTTTAGCAATAGTTTTGTGTAATTGATAAAGCAATTCATTTTGTGGCTCATTTAAAACATTAAAATCTATTTTTTTATGCGTATTTTTTAAATTAATATAATTATAAGTTAATATCCAAAGTTTTTTTAAAAAACGGTGAATTCCTTTAACTCCAGATTCTTTCCATTCCAGAGAAGATTCTACAGGGGCAGCAAACATAATAAACAAACGAATTGTATCTGCACCATAATATTTAATCATTAATTCTGGCTCTATTCCGTTATTTTTAGATTTAGACATTTTAATCATTCCGGCGTAAAACAAATCTTTTCCTTGTTTGTTATACGATTTAATAATTTCCCCTTTTAAGTTTCGTTTTATCAATACTGATGATGAATGAATCCAATTTTTTTGAGATTTTTCATCAATTTCATAAAAAGCTTCAGCAAGAACCATTCCTTGACATAATAAATTTTTAACTGGTTCATCAAAATTGACTAATTTAAAATCACGTAATAATTTGTGAAAGAATCTAAAATACATTAAATGCATAATAGCATGTTCTATACCGCCAATATATTGATCAACAGGAAGCCAGTATTTTGCTGCTATTGGATCAATCATGCCTGTATTAAAATGTGGACAAGTATATCTCGCATAATACCAAGATGATTCTATAAATGTATCAAAAGTATCTGTTTCTCTAATGGCTTTTTTATTTTTAATAAAAATTTGAGCCCATTCAGATTGAGGATCAATAAGTTGTTTTAATGAATCACTATTCTTTTTAATTTCCGGCAAAATAACAGGTAGTTCTTCTTCTGGGATAGGTATTATTTCTCCATTTTGTGATTGAGCCATTGGAATAGGAGCACCCCAATAGCGTTGTCTTGATACACACCAGTCTTGTAATTTATAATTAATTTTATTTTTTAATATTTCCTTTTGAAATAATATTTGTTTTATTTTTTCAGTACTTTCTTGAGAATTTAATCCATCAAATTCTCTGGAATTAAATAGTGTTCCTTTTATTTCCATATAAGAATGATAGGATTTCGTTTGCGTATGATTAGGGTTTAAAATAACATATTTTATTTCTAAATTATTTTTAATTGCAAAATGCCAGTGATTTTCATTGTGTGCAGGAATAGAAAATACTGCATTAGTTCCATGTGTTTTTATAGTAAAATTTGCGATCCAAATAGGTATTTTCTCTTCTGTTATTGGATGAATGACAAAAATATTTGTATGAATGCCTTCGTATTTTACTTTTTCTCTTTCTTCTTCTGAGATATATTGATATTTTTTTATGAAATTTTTTATGTTTTTATCTTTTCTCGATAAATTTAAAGATAATTGATGACAAGGAGATATAGAAATATATGTAACACCCATTATAAGATCTAATCTATCAGTAAATATTTTTAATTTTTGACAAGTGTTAATAATCTTTAAAGTAATTTCAAATCCTTTTATTCTTCCGATCCAATTTCTCTGCATGTTTTTTACATTTTCTGGCCAATGAGTTAGTGTATTTAAATCTTGATATAAAGACTCGGCATAATTTCTTATTTTTATAAACCATTGTGGAATTTTTTTTATTTTTATTTTATTTTGACATCTCCAACAACAACCATCAATAACCTGTTCATTTGCTAAAACAGTTTGATCATAAGAGCACCAATTTACTAAACTGTTTTTTTTATAAACTAGTTTTTTTTTATATAATTTAGTAAAAAACCATTGTTCCCAACGATAATATTCTGGTTTACATGTAGTTATTTCACGACTCCAATCATAACTAAAACCAAGTGATTGTAATTGTTTTTTCATATATTTTATATTTTTTATAGTCCAATACAAGGGAAGAGTATTGTTTTTTATTGCTGCTTCTTCAGCAGGTAAACCAAAAGCATCCCAGCCCATAGGTTGTAAAACATTTTTCCCTAACATTCTTTGATAGCGTGCAAGAACATCACTAATAGTATAATTTCTAACATGACCCATATGTAATTTTCCAGAAGGATATGGAAGCATAGGAAGACAATAATATTTTTCTTTTTTAGAATTTTCGTTAACCTGAAAAGTTTTATTTTTTTTCCAATATTCTTGTACATGAAATTCTATTGTTTTTGGAGAATATTCTTTTTCCATCGTTTATCATCTCGAAAATAAATATTTTATAAAAATAATATTTTTTAATTTTACAACAAATTGTACTGTTTGATTTTTTAAAAAAACATTATTATAATTCTAATAAATTTGGTATTTTATTTTCTGGTACTGTTACATGTATTTGTATCACCTTTCTACTATCGGCTATAGATATTTTAAAAGAGTATCCATTAATATTAATACTTTCGCCGCGACTTGGTAAATGACCAAATTCTTTCATTACTAACCCTCCTATTGTATCTACTTCTATATCACTAAAATTAGTATTAAAAGTTTCATTAAATTCTTTAATTTCTGTTAGAGCTCTAACAGAAAATGTACATTTTTGTAATTTTCTAATATTTAATTGTTCTTCATCATATTCATCTTCAATTTCTCCAACAATTAATTCAAGTATATCTTCTATAGTTACCAACCCTGAAACAGCGCCAAATTCATCAATGACTATTGCCATATGGTTTCTTTGTGAACGAAATTCTTTTAACATTCTATCTACATATTTACTTTCTGGTACTACAACAGCTGGTCTTAATATATTTTTTATATGACATACATTTGTTAAATTTTTCATAAAAGGCAATAAATCTTTAGCTATTAAAAATCCTTCTACATAATTATTATCGCTGCTCATTACTGGAAAACGTGAATGTGCAGATTCGATGATAATATCAAGGCATTTATTTAAATTATAATTTAATTTTAATGTGATCATTTGTGTTCTAGGAATCATGATGTCTTTAATTCTTTTTTTTGCAATATGCATAACACCTTCTAACATATCACAAGTATCTTGATCAATAAGTTCATTTTGTTCTGAATCACGAATTAATACTAACAGTTCTTCTCTATTTTTAGGTTCATCATGAAAAATTTGATTTAATAAGATAGAAAAAAACCCTTTTCTATTTATTTTATCGCAGTTTTGTGAATCATTATCACTCATGGTCTTAGATTATCTATTTTAAATATATGTCTTACTATTCTATGGTAGAAAAGCGTGAGTTAAAATATTTTTTATAAAAGATTAGAAATTTTTTAAAGTATATGGTCCATTATAATCTAAAGATAACATTATTTGATTTTCCATTTTTTCCATAGCATCTGCTTCTTTTGCATTGTTATGATCATATCCTAATAAATGCAGTGTTCCATGTATAGTCATATGGGCCCAATATGATTCTAATGTTTTATTGTATTTTAAAGATTCTTTTTCTATTATGTTTTTGCATAAAACTAAATCTCCTAATAATTTATAATTCTTTTTAATAAATGTATTAATAGAAAATGATAAAATATTTGTTGTTTTATTTTGACCTCTATAAGTATAATTTAAATATTTAATTTCTAATTCATCTACAATGCGAATTGTGATTATATTAATGTTTTTTTTTTAAATAAAATTTTTTGTATCCATTTTTTAAAATGTGATTTCTTGGGTATGTATTGATTGTTTTTACAGCAAATTTGAAGGTTGACAATAATATTTTTCATATTTTTAGTTAGATTATTTAAATTAACTCACCTTTTAAGGAATGTGTGTGTATTTTTTTAATTTTTAAATTGATAAATTGTCCAATCATATTAGGTGAACCTTTAAAAGTAACAATTCTATTGTTTTCTGTTCGACCATATAGTTCCATAATGTTTTTATTAGAAATACCTTCTACTAAAATAGATTGTATGGTTCCAAACATTTTTCTACTCCATGACATAGTTTGTATATTGATTCGGTTTTGTAAAATATATAAGCGTTTTTTCTTCTCTTCAAGAGAAGTATAATCTTGTATTTCTGAAGCAGGTGTTCCAGGTCGAGCGGAGTATATAAAGCTAAAACTCATATCGAAATTAATCTTTTTTATCAACAGCATAGTTTCTTGAAAATCCATTTCAGATTCTCCAGGAAAACCTACAATAAAATCAGAACTAATTTGAATATTAGGTCTAGCAATCATTAGTTTTTTAATAATAGATTCATATTTTTCTACTGTATATGAACGTTTCATTAAATTTAGTATTTTGTTAGAACCACTTTGTACAGGAAGGTGTAAGAAGCTTACTAATTGAGGTGTATCTTTATATACTTCAATGATATCATCAGTAAATTCCAGTGGATTACTAGTAGTAAAACGTATTCTATCAATGCCATCTATTTCTGCTACCAATCTTATTAATTCTGAAAAATAACAAATTTTTCCATTAAAAGTTGGACCTTGATATGCATTAACATTTTGTCCTAATAAGTTGATTTCTCTTACACCATTTTCTGCTAATACTGATATTTCAAATAGAACATCGTCACATGGACGACTGATTTCATTCCCTCTAGTATAAGGTACTACGCAAAATGAACAATATTTATTACATCCTTCCATAATAGAAATAGCTGCTGTATGCCCTATTTTTTTCGGTTTTGAAGAATATTTAAATTTTTCTAGTTTCGGAAAACTAATATCTATACATAAGTGTCTATTTTTTTCTACTTCGGCAATCATTTTTGGTAATCTGTGTAAAGTCTGAGTACCAAATATAATATCTATATAATTTGCTCTTTTAAAAATTTCCTTGCCTTCTTGAGTCGCTACACATCCTCCTACGGCAATAATAACTGCAGGATTTTTGTTTTTTATTTTTTTCCATCTTCCTAGCTGATGGAAAAGTTTTTCTTGAGCTTTTTCTCTGATTGAACAAGTATTTAATATTAAAATATCAGCATTTTCTGCAAATTCAGTAAGTAAATATTTATTTTTTTTTTGTAATAAAGAGATCATCATAGATGAATCATATTCATTCATTTGACAACCCCAAGTTTTTATGTGTATAAATTTCATTTTTATAAAAATCAATCCCAATTAATGTGTAAATATATTTTATTTGATATAAAATTTTATATAGATATTTTTCCTTGGATCGAAGGATAAGGATTATAACCAATAATTTTAAAGTCGTTAAAAGAATATTGAAACAATGATTCCGGTTTCCTGATAATTGTTAATTGTGGAAGTTTTTTAGGAATTCTAAGTATTTGTTTTTTTGCTAATTCAATATGATTTTTATATAAATGCACATCACCACCTGTCCATAAAAATTCTCCAACTTTTAAATTAGATTGCTGTGCTATCATATGTAGTAGCATTGAATAACTAGCTATATTAAAAGGGAGTCCTAGAAATACATCACAAGAGCGTTGGTAAAGTTGACAGCTTAGTGTTTTTTTAAAAACATAAAATTGAAAAAGAACATGACAAGGAGGTAATCTCATGTTATCTATTTCACCAACATTCCAACTAGAAACTAACATTCTACGTGAATCTGGATTTTCTTTTAATTGTATTAATATATTTTGTATTTGATCAATTTTATTACCTTTTGCTGTATTCCAACTCCTCCACTGTTTTCCATAAATTGGACCAACATCTCCGTATTCATCTGCCCAATTATTCCAAATTGATATTTTGTTTTTATTAAGGTAGCTAATATTAGTATCTCCTTTTAAAAACCATAACAATTCATGAATAATAGATGGAATATGACATTTTTTTGTCGTAAGAAGAGGAAAACCTTTGTTTAAATTAAATCTCATGTTATAGCCAAAAATAGACAAGGTTCCTGTACCTGTACGATCTTCTTTTTGATTTCCAATTTTAATAATTTTTTTAATTAATTTAATATATTGCTTCATTATTCCTCAATAATCTAGTTTCTTTCTACAACAAGTCTTAAACATAATAATCAATCCAATAATAATCATTGGAATTGATAGTATTTGTCCCATAGTGAATATATTATTGAACAAGCCTAATTGAGGATCAGGTTCTCTAAACAATTCTAGAATGATTCTAAATATACCATAAGAAACTAAAAATAAGGCGCTGATGCTTCCTATTGGTCGATTTTTTTTGAAAAAAAATGAATTATAAAAAATAAAACAACACCTTCAAAAAAGAATTCGTACAACTGAGAAGGATGACGGGGTAGTGCTCCATATTTATCTAATAACATTTTTAATTGCGGGTATTTTTTTATTGCTTCTAAATCTTGATATTGAGAATTTGGGAAAATAACTGCATATGAAAAATCAGTTGCAACACGCCCCCATAGTTCACTATTAATAAAATTTCCCAATCTTCCAGCGCCTAAACCAAAAGGTACTAAAGGGGTTATAAAATCAGATATTTCTAGTATTTTTTTTTTATATTTTAAAGAAAAATATAACATTGTAATTATAGCCCCTATTAATCCTCCATGAAACGACATGCCTCCTTTCCATATATAGAATATATATAATATATTTTGAGAAAAATATGAGAAATTATAAAATATTACATATCCTATTCTACCTCCAATACACGATCCTATAAAAATAGCATATAATAATATGTCTATTTTTTTTTTATACCATCTGTCTTTATTTTTAATACTATTTTTTTTTCCATACCATACGGCAAATGCAAAGCTAATAAAATACATAAAACCATACCAATGAGCGGAAATGGGACCAATAGAAAAAATAATAGGATTTAAGTGTGGAAAAAAAATATACATTGGTTTATAAAATATCCTTTTATTCAAAATGACTTTCTAAATTTAATATTTCTTCTATTGTTTGACGTCTTCGAATAATAGTAGAATTATTCTTTTCTAATAATATTTCTTGAATAAGTGGCCTAGTGTTATAATTAGACGACATTGAAGCACCATAAGCACCTGTATCATGAAAGATTAAAAAATCTCCTATTTTTATAATGGGTAATTTTCTAGTTTGAATGGTTCCTCCTTCTTTTTGCGTAAAAATATCTCCTGATTCACATAATGGACCTGCAATAACAGTATCAATAGTTTCTTTTTCATTAATAGTTCTATTATCTCCAGAAATGACAGATATATGATGATAGCTACCATACATAGTTGGTCTCATCAAATCATTGAATCCTACATCTACTAAAACAAAAGTTTTATTGTTTATTTTTTTTGTAGCCCATACTTTTGAAATTAGAATACCTGATTCTGCAACTAAAAACCTTCCAGGTTCAATCTCTAATTCAATTTTTCTTTCTAAAAAATTAGATATTTTTTTTCTTGCTTCATCCCATAACATAAAATATTTCTTTATATCAATAGGTTTATCATTAAATTTATAAGGTATCGGTAATCCTCCACCTGCAGAAATAGATGATATTTTTTGATTTAATTTAAATACATTTTCTATCATAGATTTGCAAACTTTTTTTAAATGTAAATAGTTAACTCCTGAACCTATATGCATATGCAAACCTACTAATTTTAGTTTATATTTGTTAATAATTGGTATAGCTAGTTCAGGTTTCCAAATTCCATGTTTGCTATTTTCTCCTCCAGTATTAGTTTTTTTGCTGTGTCCATATCCAAAGCCCGGATTAATTCTGAGCCAAATATGATGACCTGGAGAAACTTTACCTAATTGTTTTAACATGTCTAAAGATCCAGCATTTACTGGTATTTTGCATTCAATTATTTTCGATAAAGTTTCTTTATCTAAAATATCTGCAGTAAAAACTATTTCATTTTTTCCTGGTTGAAATCCAGACAATAAAGCTCTTTCAATTTCACCTAACGAAACTGCATCTATTTTTACTTTTTTGTTTTTCATTAAACGTAATATATTAATATTAGAACAAGCTTTTTGAGCAAATCTAATAACGTCAAATTGTTTTAATAATTTTATTTTTTTATAAATAGTATCAGCATCATAAACCCAAAATGGAGGTTCATATTTTTTAATTAGATTTTCGATGTTGTTTCTATTAAAATTATTTTGAGTATTATTTAAATCTTGTGGCATTTTTTTTCCTATACAATAATAATTATTATATTTATCGAGTGATATATTGTTTTATTTATTAAAATAATTTTCATGTGAACGAAGTGTTGGAAATAAAATTACGTCACGGATGCTCATTTGATTGGTTAATATCATAATTAATCGATCAATTCCTACTCCTAACCCTGATGTTGGTGGTAAACCATATTTCAATGCCTCTATATAATCTTGATCATAAAATATATTTTTTTTATTTGATTTTTTTTCTTTTTGTATTTGATTTAAAAATCTACTTTCTTGATCTTCTGAGTCATTTAATTCTGAAAATCCGTTTGCTATTTCATATCCAGCAACAAATAATTCAAATCTATCAGTTATATTTGGATTTTTATCATTACGTCTTGCTAGTGGAGAAACTTCTACTGGATATTGAGTAATAAATGTAGGTTGGATTAATTTTTTTTCTACTGTTTTTTCAAAAATTTCAGTTTCTATTTTACCATTACCCCAGGTTTTTTTTATTTCTATTCCTATAGATTTTGCAAATTTTTTTATTTTTTTGATATCTTCCAAATCAGATAATGTAATTGTAGGATTAAATTGAAGGATGGCATCTTTCATAGTTAATCTATTAAATGGTTTGCTAAAATCAAAATTATATTTTTCATATTTAATTTTAGTGGTGTTAAAAATTAATTTTGTAATTTTTTTAAAAATATTCTCTATTAATTGCATCATATCTTCATAGTTAGAATATGCCATATATACTTCCATCATCGTAAATTCTGGATTATGTCGTGTAGACACTCCTTCATTTCGGAAATTTCTATTAAGTTCAAAAATACGTTCAAAACCACCAATAATTAATTTTTTTAAATATAATTCTGGTGCTATTCTTAAATACATTTTTTCTTTAATTTCATTATGATATGTAATAAAAGGACGAGCATTTGCTCCTCCTGGAATATTTTGTAACATTGGAGTTTCTACTTCTAAAAAATTATGTGCTATCATAAATTTTCGAATTGCCATAATAATATTAGAACGCGTTTTAAAAATATTATATAGTTGATGATTGCTAATTAAGTCTAGATAACGTTGTCGATAACGTATTTCTTGATTAGATAAACCATGAAATTTATCTGGTAAAGGTCTTAATGATTTATTTAATATTGTTATGTGATTACAGTAAATAGATAATTCCTCTGTCTTAGTTTTAAATAACACACCTACTACACCTAAAATATCTCCAATATCATATTTTTTAAAGTGGAAGTTATACAATTCAGATGATATTTTTTTTTCTTGTATATAAATTTGTATCGTTCCCTCTGTATCTCGAAGTGTAAAAAAAGAAGCTTTTCCCATGATACGTTTTTGCATCATTCGACCAGCAATAGAAACTTCAATATTTAATGTATTAAGTTCATCTCTATTTTTTGTAGAATATTTTTCATGAATTTTTTTTGAAGTAGTATTTTTTTGAAAATCATTTGGAAAAGAAAATCCTTTTTTTTTCATATCAAGTAGTTTTTTTTCTCTTCTTATGATTTCATCATGAGAAATATTACTATTGTTTATTTTTTTTGTTTCTAACATTTTTATTCCTTATAATCCCATTATTAAGCTTTGTTCAATAAAATCATCTAAATCACCATCTAAAACAGATTGAGTATGATTTTTTTCAATACCAGTACGAACGTCTTTAATTTTTGAGTTATCTAATATATATGAGCGTATCTGGTTTCCCCAGGTTATATCTGATTTATTTTTTTCTAGTTTTTGTTTTTCTTGTTGTTTTTTCCTTGTTTGTATTTCATATAACTTTGATTTCATTTGTTTTATTGCTTGTTCTTTATTTTTATGTTGAGAACGATTACTTTGACATTGAGTAACAGTGTTTGTAGGTAAATGAGTAATACGAACAGCTGATTCAGTTCGATTTACATGTTGACCTCCGGCTCCAGAAGCTCGATAAACATCAATTCTTAGATCAGAAGAATTAATATTTATATAAATTTTATCATCTATATCTGGATATATAAAAACTGAACTAAATGAAGTGTGACGTCGATTGCCAGAATCAAATGGACTTTTTCTAATTAAACGATGTATACCTGTTTCTGTTCTTAGCCACCCGAAAGCATATTCTCCATATATTTTAATAGTAGATGATTTAATTCCAACTATTTCTCCAAGCGATTCGTGAATAATTTCTGTTTTAAACCCTTTTTTATCAGCCCATCTTAGATACATTCTAAGCAATATTTTAGACCAATCTTGTGCCTCTGTTCCTCCTGATCCAGATTGTATATCAAGATAACAGTTACAGATGTCATTTTTTTTTGAAAACATACGATAAAATTCAAGTTTTTTTATTTTTTTTTCTATCTGTTTGATTTCTGTCATAGTATCGTTTAATACTATATTATCTTTTGTTTCTATTGCTAGTTCTAAAAAAATAATTGCTTCGCTTATTTTTTTTTCTATATCTTTAATATTTTGAATTATTGAATGTAATAAATATTTTTCTTGATTCAGTTTTTTAATAGATATCTGTTTTTCCCATGTTTCAAGTGATAATAATTCTAAGTTAATTTCTTCAATGCGAAATTCTTTTTGAGTATAGTCAAAGATATCCTTTAAGATCTTCTATGCGTTTTTTAAAAATTTTAATTTTATTAGTAATAATGTTTATTTCTAGCATAATTTTATGGTTCTTCTATTTATAAAAAGTAAATTATAAAAATTTCTCATTATTTTTTATATCTTTTAAAAAGATATAAAACTTATTTTTATTATATTTTTAATTATATAGATGCATTTATTTTGATTTGATATAGTTATTTTAAATATTTTTTAGGAAATAGAAATATGTCATCATTTATATCTTTGCAAAATATCATTTATCCTTCAAGTGAATTATCATTAACAATGATATTACTCGAAGAATGGTCTATAACTTATGTAAAAGGTTGTAATAGTAAAAAATATCTTCAAAATCAATTGACTGTTGATGTGAATTTATTACCACAAACAAATCATATTCTTTGTGCTCACTGTAATTTTGATGGAAAAGTATGGAGCACTATACGTTTATTTCATTATCATCAAGGTTATGCATATATTCAGAGAAAAAGTGTTTCTCAAATTCAAATAAAAGAATTAAAAAAATATTCTGTTTTTTCCAATATTAAAATTACTGAATTAAATGATATTTATTTAATAGGATTTGCTGGATCAAATTCTAGAGCATTTTTATTGCAGTTTTTTATTAAAATACCGAATAAAAAATATCCAGTAATTCATGAAAAAAAAACAACCATTTTATGGTTTAAAGAACCAGAAGAACGATTTTTATTAGTTTTATCTTTATCTGATTTTTTGGTATTAAAAAGTAAAATAAATGAAAATATTTTTTTAAATTATAGTAAACAGTGGTTATTATTAGATATAGAAGCCGGCTTTCCTATTATTGATAAAGAATCCTCAAAAAAATTTACACCTCAAGCAATTAATTTAGACAAACTTAAAGGTATCAGTTTTAAAAAAGGATGTTATTATGGTCAAGAAATAATAGCACAAATATTTTTTAAAAATTTAAATAAACGTTTTTTATGTGCTTTAATTGGAACAGGAAATATTTTTCCTAGAATAGGTTCTCTTATTGAAATGAATATAAAAGAAGTATGGTATACAATTGGTGTTTTATTATCTTCAGTTAATATTAAAAATGAAAAAACTTATATACAAGTAATTTTACATAAACCTGTAGGAATCAATAATTTATTTAGAATACATGGATTTGAAAATATTTTTTTTATAAAGCATTAAACAATTTTATAAATATTATATTTTTTTATTAAAAGGTATAAAGTATTTATTATTTTATTATAATAAATATTTATTTTTATAAAATTTTAGCTAAATTTCTTTTAAACATCATGTCTCAAGGTATTCTTTTTATTCTTTCAGCTCCAAGTGGAACAGGAAAGTCAAGTTTAATTCAAGGATTATTAAAAGCAAAAACGACTTTATCTAATATTAAAGTGTCTATTTCTCATACTACTCGAATAATGAGACCTGGTGAATTGCATGGAGAACACTATTACTTTATATCAAAAAAAGAATTTCAGATTATGATTAAACAAGAATCTTTTTTAGAATATGCAAGAGTTTTTAGTAATTATTATGGAACTTCACGTCAATATATTGAACAGATGTTATTTTCTGGCATTGATGTATTCCTTGATATTGATTGGCAAGGTGCTCAACAAATTCGATATAAAATGCCAAAATCAAAAAGTATTTTTTTATTACCGCCATCTAAAGATATATTATATAAAAGATTAAGAGAACGAGGTCAAGATAGTGATATAGTTATTGCAAAAAGAATGGAAAAAGCAGTAGATGAAATGAAACACTATTTGGAATATGATTATCTTGTAATTAATGATAATTTTAAACAAGCAATAAATGATTTAACGACAATTATTAAAGCAGAACATTTATGTTTATTTCATCAACAGAATAAACATAATAAGCTTATTTCCAATTTATTAAAGAGTTAGTTTTTCAAAAAACATATTTTATATAATTCTATTGCCAAAATAGAATTATATAATTTAATATATAATATTAAGTAGTTTTATTTTTTATTTTAAATGAATGTTCTTGTTACGATTAGCTATTTTTCTTTCATTTTCTTTTAAATAACGTTTTCTTAACCGAATGGTATGAGGGGTAACTTCTACAAGTTCATCATCATTGATAAATCCCAGAGCCTCTTCTAACGTGAAATTAATAGGTGTAGTTAATACTATTGCTTCATCAGTACCAGATGCTCGCATATTAGTTAATTTTTTACCAGTTAAACAGTTTACTGTTAAATCATTAGAACGATTATGCAGGCCTATTATTTGTCCTTCGTACACCTGGGTTCCATGTCCTATAAACAACTTTCCTCTTTCTTGTAAATTGAATAAAGCAAAACCAACTGCCATACCTGTACTATTAGCTATTAAAACTCCATTTTTTCTTTGTCCAATATTATTTTGTTGAATATTATCATAGTGACTAAAAGATGAATAAAATAGTCCTGTTCCAGATGTTATACTCATAAAATCTGTACGAAAACCAATCAACGCTCTACTAGATAGTATATATTCCAGGCGTACTCTTCCCTTAGAATCCATAGTCATATTTTTCAATTCACCTTTTCTTATTCCTATGAATTGCATAATATTTCCTTGATGTTTTTCTTCAATATCTAACATTACATTTTCAAAAGGTTCTTTTTTTAACCCATGTATTTCACGAAAAATTATTTTTTGACGAGATACTTCTAATTCAAAACCTTCACGACGCATGTTTTCAATTAATATAGATAAATGTAATTCACCGCGTCCAGAAACAGAAAAAATATTTGCATCTTTTGTTTCTTTTATTTGTAATGCAACATTATGTATTGTTTCTTTTTTTAATCTTTCTAAAATTTGACGGGAAGTTATATACTTTCCTTCTTTTCCTGAAAAAGGTGAAGTATTCACTGAAAAAAACATGTTTACTGTTGGTTCGTCTATATTTAATTTTGGAAGAGGTTTTAAATTATCTGGATGACAGATAGTATCAGAAATATTTAATTGATCAAGACCTGTAATAGCAATAATATCTCCTGCTTCTCCACAATCTATCTCCATTCTTTTTAATCCCAAGTAACTTAAAACTTTATTCACTTTGCTGTTACGCTTTTTTCCTGTGCTGCTAATAATAGTGACTTGATCATTTGATTTTATACATCCTTGTTTGATACGACCGACTCCAATAACTCCCAGATAATTGTTATAATCTAGTTGTGAAATTTGCATTTGAAATTTTTGATTGGGATCAACATCAGGAGCAGGTGCATATTTAATAATGCATTCATATAATGGTATCATATTATTTTGCATTTTGAGATAATCTATTCCTGAAGATCCCAAGATAGCAGAAGTATAAATAATAGGAAAATCAAGCTGTTGATCATTAGCATCAAGATTAACAAAAAGATCAAAAACTTGATCTACTACCCAATCAGGACGAGAATTTATTCTATCAATTTTGTTGATAACAACAATAGGGTTTAAACCATATTTAAATGCTTTTTTAGTAACAAATCGGGTTTGTGGCATCGGTCCATCCAATGCATCTACTACTAGTAAGACAGAATCGACCATGGACATCACGCGTTCTACCTCACCACCAAAATCAGCATGTCCAGGAGTATCTACAATATTTATTTTATAACTTTTCCATTTGATAGAAGTATTTTTAGATAAAATAGTAATTCCTCTTTCTTTTTCTAAATCATTAGAATCCATGATGCGTTCAGTTTTTTCTTCATGTTCTTGAAACGTACCTGATTGTTGTAATAGTTGATCAAGCAATGTAGTTTTACCATGATCAACATGTGCTATAATGGCGATATTTCTTATATTATGATACATTTCTTTTCCTTTTTTTAAATACCTTTCTAAATAAACAAATATACTTCAGATTAGTTTAAAATAGAATTAAAATACAAGATTAATTATTGGAAGAGTATAGTGCATATATACTATCTTATAGTAAGATACAAAAATGTCTGAAATACTTTTTTATTAAATAAATTTTATAGAATAGTATTCTAATCTTATCAAGATTAGAACAGCACTTCTATATTAAAAATTATTTATATACATCATGAAAAATTATTAATAATTAGGATTAAAAATTGAACGTATTAGATTATACAAAAACAAGATTTTTAAAAAGTTATTCAAAAATAACTGATATAGAAATTCAAGATGGTATTGAAATTGTATTTATTGGTTACTCTAATTCAGGAAAATCTAGTGCTATTAATGCTTTAACTAATCAAAAAAAATTATCTCGTTTTAGTAAAACTCCTGGTAGAACTCAACTTATTAATTTTTTTGAAATAGTTTCTGGGTTCAGAATAGTTGATCTTCCAGGATATGGTTATGCTAAAACGCCTTTATTAGTAAGACAAAAATGGCAAAAAAAAATATATGATTACTTGGAAAAAAGAGATCAAATAAAAGGTTTAGTTCTTTTAATGGATATTAGACGCCCCCTTAAAATACTTGATCAAAAAATAATCAATATAGCTATAAATAAAAATATTTCTGTTTTTATTTTGCTAAATAAGTGTGATAAAATGAAAGGATTTCAACAAAAAATGCAATTACACCAAGTATATGAAAAGTTACATTTATTATTAAATTCTTTTGAAATTGAATTATTTTCCTCTTTGAAAAAAATTGGTATTGATAAATTAAAATTAAAGTTACATTATTGGTATAAAAAATATTTTTTTAACAATTAATTGTGTTTATAGAATACATAAGATATTAAACGTTATTTTTAAAAAATAATTTTTTATTTTCTAAAA